>JAPDNY010000007.1:7830183-8252683 GCA_029375565.1 Gekko gecko | reverse complement strand
ATCAGGAGGTCCACCAGCAGGGCCAGAACTCCAGAAGCCCTCCCACTGTTGCCACCCAAGCATCAAGAATATAGAACATCACTGCCCCAGACATAAGATCATAAGAGAAGCCATGTTGGATCAGGCCAGAGGTCCATTCAGCCCAACACTCTGTGTCACACAGTGGCCAATACCCAGGTGCCATTAGGAGGTCCACCAGCTGGGCCAGAACTCCAGAAGCCCTCCCACTGTTGTCCCCTAAGCTCCAAGAAGACAGAGCATCACTGCTCCAGACATAGTGTTCCATCTATACCTTGTGGCTAACAGCCTCTGATGGACCTCTGCTCCATATCTCTCCTTATATATAATTGTGTTTCGGTCATGGACTCTCCTGAACATTCCACATGCTCTCAAATCAGTTGGGTCCCTGAGTTGTCACTCCAAAGGTGTTCCAATCCATTGGCTGTGTTCCCAGAGTCCTGCCCGCAGAAGCAGTGGATAGCATCTCGGCCTCAGTGTGTTGGGAGGCAAAGGATGCGATGGATGCTCTGGCGGGCGGAGACTGAGGAGGCTGAGGCCAACAATGGTGGCACTGTGGCAGTCATTGTCGGCCACGGCCAGGAGCAGGTAGCCGCCTGACCTGCAAGCCCACAGAAGTGCTGCCCAGCGTCTTGGCCTCACTGTGAGGGGAGGCAAAGGATGGGCCAGATGCTCCAGAGGGTGGAGGCTGAGGAGGCTGAGGCCGACCATGGTGGCCTTGCAGTGGGCATCGTCGACCGTGGCTGGGTGCAGGTGGCTGGAGGGCTGCGAGCAGATGGGGGCCAGTGCCATGCAGGAGAAGGCAGCCAAGGAGGGCAAGGCTGCGATCTTTCTAGAGATCGTTGTATGCTTTTTACAATGGGCTTTGCTACTAGTGTTTATCTAATTCCCTCTTGAAGCCATCTATGCTTGTAGCCGCCACCACCTCCTGTGGCAGTGAATTCCACATGTTAATTACTGCCTGGGTGGAGATGCTGGGGATAGAACCTGGGACCTTCTGCACACCAAGCAGATGCTCTACCGCTGAGCCATGGCCTGTCCCTAAGACGGAGACCAACGGGCACAGCGTAGGTCCTGAATGTTGAATCCTTTGTTTTATTGCTTTCATGATTCTAGAGCCAATGACCAGGGCAGGAGCAGCCATCTGGTGAGAGGTTTATGATGATTATAGACTCCTTGTACTCATCCGTTGCCGTTTAATCTCCTTCTGCACTGTCAAGCTACAGAACATCGTGAGCCTGTTTCGGATCACGCCAGCTGAACATTTCCAAAGGGCCATCCATTTAGCTGGGGGGGTTCTTATAGCATTACTTTACTTGGGGCTCCCCTTGAAGGGTGTTTGGAAGCTTCAGTCGGTGCAGAATGGTCTGGCTGTGCTGCTCTTTGGGGCCAGTTATTGAGAACGTGCAATCCCGACATCACAGCAATTACACTGGCTGCCAATCCGCTCCTGAGCCCAATTCAAGGCATTGGTTCTGACCTTTAAAGCCGTACATGGCTCTAGAGTTGCCAGTTCTGGGTTAAGAACCCAAGAACCTAAGAAGAGCCCTGCTGGATCAGACCAATAGTCCACCGAGTTCAGCATCCTGTCTCATATAGGGGCCAGTCAGTTCCTCTAGAGGGCCAACAACAAGGAATAGCGGCCGAGGCCTTCAGAAGAACATCAGAAGAGCCCTGCTGGGTCAGACCGGTGGCCCATCTAGTCCGGCATCCTGTCTCATACAGGGGCCAGGCAGTTCCTCTGGAGGGCCAACAGGGTTAAGAGCATGGACCAGGTTTGATTCCCCACTCCTCCACATGCAGCTGCTGGAGTGACCTTGGGTCCGTCACAAGTTCTCCCAGAGCTATTCTCTCAAGGGCAGTTCTCGAGAGAGATCTCTCAGCCCCTCCTACCTCACAGAGCATCTGTTGTGGGGAGGGGAAGGGGAAGGTGATTGTAGGCTGCTCTGAGGCTCCTTCGAGTAGTGTAGGGTGGTGTATAAATCCAATCTCGTCCGTCCGTCCGTCCCCCCTCCTCCTCCTCCTCCTCCTCCTCCTCCTCCTCCTCCTCCTCCTCCTCCTCCTCCTCCTCCTCCTCCTCCTCCTCCTCCTCCTCTTCTTCTTCTTCTTCTTCTTCTTCTTCTTCTTCTTCTTCTTCTTCTTCTTCTTCTTCTTCTTCTTCTTCTTCTTCTTCTTCTTCTTCTTCTTCTTCTTCTGCATTACACCCATCCTGAACACTGGGACAGAGACAAGAGAAACACCCGGACGTCAACCATAATTAAATTAATGATGGAATGCAATCTTCTCCTCTCCTTTGGAAAGCACTGGAGCTTCACGAGCCTCCTAGATTTGCAGCAACCGCCGCAATCTCTCCCCCACTGCCCCAGTGTCAATTTAATTTGAAGCCATTTGACAATCTCGATATGAACACAGGACGGGACACTACGATAATGGTACAACATCCTTCTCTTGTTAAGGCTCCCGCACCTGCGATTGTGTTTTACGGTAATTGCCCAAGATCAAGAGACCGATTGTAAATGCGTTAAGTTTTGCTGACAACACAAAGTAAGGGGGAGAAGCGAGAACTCGCGGCTTTAAGAGGCCCGGAAAATGCAACAAGATTTGCCAGCTCTTTGGGTGGTTATGCAGCAAATGAAATTCGGTATTGACAAACACGCATTAATGCGATTGGCCGGGGAAAGGCAGAGAGCGGCAATTGTCGAGGCGCCAGGCGTATCCGCGGTGGGAGAACCGGAACCTCTGAAGCAGACCGGCTGGGAAGCCAACCTTGTCACTGAATAGATGCTCTCTTAATAGGACATATCGGTGCTATTCTGTGCGCCTTTCCCTAAGTGATGAGTGGTCAAAAGGAGGAAGTGACAGACCCCATAAAAGCAGGAAGAACATAAATGTATAAGAAGAGTCTTGCTGGAGTTGAGCGAGGGGCAATCAAGTACAAGGTCCTTTTCTCTCATAGTGGGCAGTCAGGTGTCAGAGGCAGGGCAGGAAGGCAATAGCCCTGCCCTGTTTCTCATATCCCATTAACTGAAATTGAGAGATAAACTGCTGCAGGACTTGGAGGCTCCATTTAGCCATTCTGTCTCGTGGCTAAAACCTCTTCCCCCATAATTGGGCTTAGTCTTTATTACGCCCCTAAAGCACCTCTTCAGAGGGAAGGTGGTATGGTGTGACGATGCAGGAACACAAGAGAACATACGTAGCATTTTCTTACATGCTCAGGGAAATGTGGATCGCCACTTTTGAGGTCTAGAAGCAATACTTCTCCAAGCCAGTTTGGCCAGGGATCCTGGAGGATTTTTTTGTCATCTTCTGAGCAAGGGACAGAGGTCACTGGGTGTGTGAGGGGGAGGTATTAGTGAATCTCTTCCATTGTGCAGGGGGTTGGACTAGATGATCCCGGAGGTCCCTTCCAACTCTGTGATTCTATTATTCTGTAAGATGGCCCTTCCAGTGGAAATACTCTGTGTCACACAGTGGCCAAAACCCAGGTGCCGTCAGGAGGTCCACCAGCAGGGCCAGAATTCCAGAAGCCCTCCCATGGTTGCCCCCCTCAAGCACCAAGAATACAGGGCACCGCTGCCCCAGACAGAGTGTCCCATCTATGCCTTGGGGCTCAGAGTTACTGGTGGACCTCTGCTCCATATGTTTATCCAATCCCCTGTGGGAGATTTCTGTGTTGGAAACCACCACCACATCCTGCAGCAGTTAATTCCATGTGTCAATTGCTCTTTGTAATTAATTAATTGACTAATTAATTATGTAGCCCAATCTTGTCAGATCTTGGAAGCTAACGACAACAACCAGAACTGTGAAACAAATATCGAAATAGGGGAAAATGCCACCCTTTATGTAGTTTTCTTCAGGGCTATTTCTGGGCAGGAACGCACAGGAACAGAGTTCCGGCTGGCCCCCAAGTTGGCCACGCCCAGCAGGAACTCATTAGCATAAAAGGCCACACTCAACAGCAGAAACTCATTAGGATTGGCTACATGAGGGGTGTATGGCCTAACATGCAAAGGAGTTCCTGCTCCAAAAAGGCCCTGGGGTTTTGACAACAAACAAGGTAAACAGAATAAGAAGCAAAAGGTGGGTGTGGCTGGATGACCCCACTTCTAGTGACATGGGGTGTGTGGCCTAATATGCTAATGAGCTGTGCCATCAGGGGGTGTGACCTGATATGCTAATAAGTTCCTGCTGTTGGGTGTGGCCTATTATGCGAATGAGTTCCTGCTGGGCTTTTTCTACAAAAAAAGCCCAGGTTTTCTTATATATCTAAGTGGTCCAATTACATATTGTATAAACAAGAGACTGTTCACTGAGTATTATGAACTGTGATAGTGTAGATTTGAACAGAGGAGTGGTGAGTAGTGAGCAAACGCTGACTGGGTTTTTTTTCCTGCAGGCGAATGCTACTCCTCCAAAACAAAAACCACGCCTACTGCTCACTTCCCTTGGAAGCCTTTTGTTAGGGTCACCATGATACGTTGGGTGGGAAAGGGCTTGTTTGGTGTAGTGGTTAAGTGTGCGGGCTCTAATCTAGGAGAACCGGGTTTGATTCCCCACTCCTCCACTTGCAGCTGCTGGATGACCTCGGGCAAGCCATAGTTCTGCCAGAGCTATTCTCTCAAGGACAATTCTAGAAAGAGCTCTCTCGGCCCCACCTACCTCACAGGGCATCTGTTGTGGGGAGGGGAAGAGAAAGGAGTTTGTAAGCTGCTCTGGGACTCCGAGTGAAGGGTAGGGTATAATTCCAATCTCCTCTTCCTCCTCCTCATCTTCTTCTTCTTCGACTTGCCCTAAACATGTAAGAACAGAGCATAAGAATGAATGCATGAAGCTGACTTTTGTTTTTCCTTCCTTCCTTCCTTCCTTCCTTCCTTCCTTCCTTCCTTCCTTCCTTCCTTCCTTCCTTCCTTCCTTCCTTCCTTCCTTCCTTCCTTCCTTCCTTCCTTCCTTCCTTCCTTCCTTTCTTTCTTTCTTTCTTTCTTTCTTTCTTTCTTTCTTTCTTTCTTTCTTTCTTTCTTTCTTTCTTTCTTTCTTTCTTTCTTTCCATTATTGATGGTCTGCCTTTCTCACAGGGACTATCTCACAGACTGAGCCAATACAATCACAAAATATGGGACATTCAATATCTGACGTACTAGGATTATAGAAACCTGGAACCACCAGAAAGAACTGAAGCATAGCATAAGCATTCACATGTTACATTAAGTGGTACAGAAATTACATAACAGGATCCTTCTCACAATAAGCAATACGTAGCAGTGTAGTCCACAGTCTCAACCATTTATTCAAGTAATAGAAAAGAGCAAGAGTCCATTAGCACCTTAAAGACTAAATCTGTGGCAGGGTAGGAGCTTTTGTGAGTTTCTTCAGATATAGCTAGAATGTGAATCCATCTGTTCTTATATCTTGGAGTGATTTCAGATGCCAAATGACAATAGCAGGCGAATGACAATAGTAGATTAGATGTGATATGCAAAGGGGCAGTAGGTGTGGAGAAACCACATTGGTAATGAGACAGGAAACCCACATCTCGATTCATTCCAGGAGGATGCATTGCCTTGAGCTTCATTATCAGTTGCAATTCAGTATTCTCTATCACAAAGGAATTTCAAAGGGAAATTAGAGAGACTGCTAAACTGCGACTGATGATGAAGCTCAAGACAATACATCCTCTTGTTTATTTCTCCATGCCTACTAGTAAAGGTAAAGGTTTCCCTTTCTTGAAAGCCAGTTGGATTCGACTCTAGGGGGCAGTGCTCATCTCTGTTTCCAAGCCAAAGAGCCAGCACTGTCCGAAGACATTTCCATTATCATGTGGCCATTGTCATGACTAGATGCTGAGGCGCACAGAACGCTGATACCTTCCCTCCGAAACGGTACTTATTTATCTACTTGCAATTTCTTGCTTTCAAACTGCTAGGTTGGCAGGAGCTGGGGCCAGAGATGGGAGCTCACTCCATCATGTGGCTCTAGGGTCTCAAACTGCCGACCCTTCAGTCTGCAGACCAGCGTCTTAACTTCTGAGCCACCGCAGCCTACCCCTCCGTCCCTATCACACCTAATCCTATCACACCTGCTTTTGTCATTCACTAGTCAAAATAACATGGATGTTTAAGCAAATACAGGGATGTATATGCTACATGATGTTATTGTTTAGTTATATAAAACAATTTAAATAGTTATCATTATTGCTAATGATTAGAAGAGGAAGGGAAGAAGAGGAGGTTGGGGTTTTTTGAGGGGGGGAGTTCCACAACTCACCTGGGGAAGAATGAGGAAAGGCGTGCCTACTCTGATTAAAAAAAACAACAATAAAAGTATTTTCAAAATAATCTGGAAAATAATGGAAATAGCCAGGCCTCGAAGTCTAGGAAAACCACTCCGGTGTATAACTTTAGAGACAGGATCACGTCACAAAAGCCAAAACTATTTCCCCCGGGGCCTGTTTCCTGTCGTGAGGGATGGACTGGAGATCCATCGTAAGTATTTGTTATCGTTCGTCTCATTTTATCTCATGCAGGGAGGTGAGGGAACTGATTTCCTACCGGTGGCTGCTGGGAGAGGCTTTACTGGTCGTTGGCTATTACTTTCGCTATTAGTGAATTTCAGCGGTGGGGAGGCAATTAACTGACCGGGTAGATTTCCTGCCCAGCATCTGCTAACCAATGAGCTGTGATCCGGGCAATAAAAATGAAATTGTGTCCGGACAATAAACTAGACGCTGTCTTTTAGGACAGCGATAGGACAGAACCTACAGATACGGAGAGAAAAAATGAACGTTGGAAGCGAAGGGTGGGGACCAGCCATTTATAACGTGGTCCAGGTTCATGCCAAAGTGATGGTGGATCATAGCAACCAGGGCTCTTTTTGTAACAGGAATTCCTTTGCATATTAGGCAACACCCCCCCTAATGTAGCTAATCCTCCAAGAGCTTACGGAGCTCTTCTCACAGGGGCTACTGTAAGCTCTTGGGGGATTGGCTACTTTAGGGGGTGTGTTGCATGATAAGAATGGTTTGGGGGGAGTTGGCTGAGGGAGTTGGGTATGTTTAGCCTAGGAAAGAGAAGGCTTAGAGGGGACATGATTGCAGTCTTCAAGTATTTGAAAGGCTGTCATGTAGAAGATGGAACGGATCTATTCTCCCTTGCTCCGGATTGCAAGACTAGATCTAATGGGTGGAAATTACAAGGGAGTCGTTACCGGCTTAATATCAGGAGAAACTTCCTGACTGTAAGAGTGGTTGAGCAGTGGAACAGACTGCCTCGGGAGGTGGTGGATGCTCCTTCGCTGGACGTTTTCAAGAGGAGACTGGACAACCATCTTTTGGGTATGTTGTAGGTATGTAGGGGTTTCGGCTGTGTTCCTGCAGAGTGCAGGGGGTTGGACTAGATGGCCTGCAAGACCCCTTCCAACTCTAACATTCTATGATTCTATGATTCTATGAACATAAGAACATAAGAGAAGCCAATGTTGAATCAGGCCAAATGGTCCATGTCACACAGTGGCCAAAATATACCAGGTGCCATCAGGAGGTCCAGCAGTGGGGCCAGGACACTAGAAGCCCCCTCCCACTGCTGCCCCCCCCAGCACCAAGAATAGAGTGCATCTCCTGCCCCAGACTGAGAGTTCCCATCTATACCCTGTGGCTAATATCCAAGTACCAAGCAGGGCTGACCCTCCTTAGGTTCCAAGACCCAGTCAGATGGGCCATCCAAGGCATGACATCATGACGAAGAAGAGAGTAGATTTATACCCCGTCCTTCACTACCTGAAGGAGTCTCAGCGGTTTACAATCTCCTTTCCCTTCCCCTCCCCACAGCAGACACCCTGTGAGGTAGGTGGGGCTGAGAGAGCGGTTAAGTGTGTGGACTCTAATCTGGCAGAACCGGGTTTGATTCCCCCACTCCTCCACTTGCACTTCTCCAGGGTCTCAGGCAGAGGTCTTTCCCATCACCGACTGCCTGGCCCTTTTAACTGGAGATGCCGGGGACTGAACCTGGAACCTTTTGCCCGCCAAGCAGACGCTCCACCACTGAGCCACGGCCTCTCCCAAAGCCCAATGAGGTCAACCCTTGCTATTGCTGTCACAATGGTGGTGTGCAGAATCTGAATTGCAGCACACAGTCACCCATTTGTTTGGTTGATCTACACATTTTTTTAAAAAAGAGTCTTCAATCTTTGCTCCCAAACCATCGTCTGTAAACATAACGGTTTGGGGGGAGGACAAAATCGTGACGCTAAGCGTTCATTAGATGGAGGCTTTATTTTGACAGCCCTGTATCATCTCATTTATTTATTTATTTATTTTTATTTATGGCTGTCTCGGGGTAACCAGTTTGGTGTCGTGCTTAAGTGCGTGGACTCTAATCTGGGAGAACCGGGTTTGATTCCCCCACTCCTCCACTAGCAGCTGCTGGATGAACTCGGGCAAGCCATCGTTCTTTCAGAGCTGTTCTTGAAAAAGAGCCGTTTCTGTCAGAGCTCTCTCAGCCCCACCTACCTCCCAGGGCATCTGTTGTGGGGAGGGGTAGGGAAAGGAGTCTGTACGCCACTCTGAGACTCCTCTGGGTAGTGAAGGGTGGGGTATAAATCCAATCTCCTCCTCCTCCTCCTCCTCCTCCTTTTCTTCCTCTTCTTCCTCTTCCTCTTCCTCTTCCTCTTCCTCTTCCTCTTCGTCTCCTTCTCCTTCTCCTTCTCCTTCTCCTTCTCCTTCTCCTTCTCCTTCTCCTTCTCCTTCTCCTTCTCCTTCTCCTTCTCCTTCTTCTTCTTCTTCTTCTTCTTCTTCTTCTTCCTCTGGGGGAGCAATTGTGTAGCTCATTATCAGATCCTTTCAGATTAGTCTGCCTTCCCTCGAGTTTGCTGATTCACTTCATCGGTGTGCTACATGATAATTTATATAGATGCTGAAGTTACATAATTCCTTGGATATTTTTGGGGAGTGCTAAATAGAAGACAGGGGCTGGAGAGATGGGGGCAGGGCATCCTTTCCTCTCCCTCTTTTGGGGTCTTTTCTCCCCTCTGGAAACCAGCTCGCTTGGAGGCTCTTTAGCGGGATCTGATTAAAAAGAAACAACAAACAGCGAACTAATTACGATGGAAACGAAGCTCAGCAAAAACTTTTAAGTGGGGGGGGGGGAAACGACCATGCTATGCATTATATTGTTTTAAGGTTTAGTTAATATACCTTCATTTATCATCTTTATAGGAGATATGGAAGGTGATGATGAATAATCCCTGGCTTCCAATCAGGAAATGTAAATTATCCTGTCTTTAAAAAAAAAAAATGAATAATGGATACTAGCAAATCTGAAGCTAAAATATATAAGCCGGAGGTAAGCATCAGTTCAGCTGATTAGTGTGGGAAAGAAGTGATATTTTTTTCTTCTGGAGATGCCCATCTCCAGGGGTGGACAATGGTTGGCCCCCATGAGATCTGAAGGTCATCTGGGGAGAGCTGACTGAGCAGGCGATTCCACATTTTTATGTTTCATCACCACTACAGGCTAGCAAGATCTCATCGGATCTCAGAAGCTAAGCAGGGTTGTCATAAGAACATAAGAGAAGCCAATCTTGGATCAGGCCAACAGCCCATCCAGTCCATCTCAGACGGCCCCACTGCTGGACCTCCTGATGGCACCTGGTATTTTTGGCCACTGTGTGACAGAGTGTTGGACTAGATGGGCCATTGGTCTGATTCAACATTGGCTTCTCTTATGTTCTTATGTCCAACGTTCTGTCACACAGTGACCAAAAATACCAGGGGCCATCTGGAGGTCCACTAGAAGTCCTCCCACTGTTGACCCTCCCAAGCACCAAGAATACAGAGCATCACTTGCCCCAGACTGAGAGTCCCTACCTATACCTTGTGGCTAATAGCCACTGATGGACCTCTGCTCCATATGTTTATGTCCCCCTTTAGAACTTGGATGGGAGACCACCAAGAAAGTCCAGGGTTTCTACACAGAGGCAGGCAATGGCAAACCATCTCTGTGCATCCTTTGCCATGACCTGGATAGTCCAAGCTAGCCTGATCTCATCAGATCTCAGAAGCTAAGCAGGATCAGTCCTGGTTAGTACTTGGATGGGAGACGACCAAGAAAGTCTAGGGTTTCTACACAGAGGCAGGCAATGGCAAACCATCTCTGTGCATCCTTTGCCATGACCTGGACGGTCCAAGCTAGCCTGAACTCATCAGATCTCAGAAGCTAAGCAGGATCAGTCCTGGTTAGGACTTGGATGAAGAGACCACCAAGAAAGTCCAGGGTCCCTACACAGAGGCAGGCAATGGCCAACTGACTCTGAATGTCTCTTGCCTTGAAACCTCCACTGGGGTGCCATAAGTTGGCCATGACTTGATGGCGTTTTCCACCACCAGCAGCTCCCAAGTACTTCTCATTCCTCTTTAACATGAGAGAGACCCTAGGCAATGCTTTAGTGAGCCCATTCAGGTCTTATTTCTCCTTGTGCGTATTTTACAGCAAGAGTAGTTCCCACAGAACCATGTTTGAGTCCAGTGGCACCTTTAAGACCAAGAACATTTTATTCAAGGTACAAGATTTCTTCAGATACGATGAAAGGGAAATTATCAGTCCATACATATAGGTAGAAGGTGAGCAGTAAATCAGCATACAGCATAATGAAGATGTTTAATGGATTCAAGGACCAAACAGGAATCACAAGCTTAGTTTATATGGTCACCATTTGTTTGGGTTTAATTCTGGAGGAAAACACGGTGAAGGAAAAGAAGAAGAAGAAGAAGAAGAAGAAGAAGAAGAAGAAGAGGAGGAGGAGGAGGAGGAGGAGGAGGAAGAGGAGGAGATTGGATTTATACCCCGCCCTTCACTACCTGAAGGTGTCTCAGAGTGGTTTACAACCTCCTTTCCCTTCCCCTTCCCTACAACAGACACCCTACGAGGTAGGTGGGGCTGAGAGAGCTCTTTTGAGAACTGCTCATGAGACAACAGCTCTGATGGAACTTGTAAGCGACCCAAGGTCACCCCAGCAGCTTCATGTGGAGGAGTGGGGAATCAAACCCGGTTCTCCCAGATTAGAGTCTGTGCCCCTAACCGCTACACCAAACATGCCATACCTAAGAACATAAGAACATAAGAGAAGCCAATGTTGAATCAGGCCAATGGCCCATCTAGTCCAACACTCTGTCACACAGCGGCCAAAATATACCAGGTGCCATCCGGAGGTCCAGCAGTGGGGCCAGGGCACCAGAAGCCCTCCCACTGCTGCCCCCTCCAGCACCAAGAATAGAGTGCATCACCTGCCCCAGACTGAGAGTTCCCATCCATACCCTGTGGCTAATAACCACTGGTGGACTTCTGCTCCATATGTTTATCTAATTTCCTCTTGAAACTGTCCATGCTTGCAGCTGCCACGACCTCCTGTGGCAGTGAATTCCATATGTTAATCACTCTTTGGGTGAAGAAGTATTTCCTTTTATCTGTTTTAACCCGACTGCTCAGCAATTTCATAGAGTGCCCACGAGTTCTTGTATTGTGAGAAAGGGAGAAAAGTACTTCTTTCTCAACCTGCTCAATCCCATTCATAATCTTATAAACCTCGATCATGTCACCCCTCAGCCGTCGTTTCTCCAAGCTAAAGAGCCCCAAGCATTTTAACCTTTCTTCATAGGGAAGGTGTTCCAACCCTTTTATCATTCTAGTTGCCCTTCTCTGCACTTTTTCCAATGCTATAATATCCTTTTTGAGATGTGGTGACCAGAACTGTACACAGTATTCCAAATGAGGTCGCACCAATGATTTATACAGGGGCATGATGATACTGGCTGATTTGTTATCAATTCCCTTCCTAATAATCCCCAGCATAGCGTTGGCCTTCTTTATTGCAGCTACACATTGTGTAGACATTTTCAGCGAGTTATCCACTACGACTCCAAGATCTCTCTCTTGGTCAGTCTCTGCCAGATCAGACCCCATCAATGTGTATTTATATTTAGGATTTTTGGCTCCAATGTGCATCACTTTGCACTTGGCCACATTGAACCCCATTTGCCACGTTGACGCCCACTCACCCATCCTCAACAGATCCCTTTGGAGTGCCTCACAATCCTCCCTGGTTTTCACCACCCTGAACAACTTCGTGTCATCTGCAAATTTAGCCACATCACTGCTTACTCCCAATTCCAAATCGTTAATAAACAAGTTAAAAAGCATCGGACCGAGTACTGATCCCTGTGGTACCCCACTGCTTACCACCCTCCACTGAGAAAGTTTCCCATTTATACTCACTCTCTGTTTCCTATTTATAAGCCAGTTTTTGATCCACAAGAGGACTTGTCCTTTTATCCCATGACTATTGAGCTTACTTAGGAGCCTTTGATGAGGAACTGTATCAAAAGCTTTCCGGAAGTCAAGGTAAATAATATCTATTGGGTCCCCCTTGTCCACATGTTTGTTCACTCCCTCAAAAAACACTAACAGGTTAGTGAGACAAGATCTTCCTTTACAGAACCCATGCTGAGTCTGCCTCAATAGTTTTTGTTCATCAATGTGCCTACTAATTCTTTCCTTAATAACAGTTTCCACCAATTTACCCGGTATCGATGTCAGACTGACTGGCCTGTAATTTCCTGGATCTCCCCTGGAGCCCTTTTTAAAGATTGGAGTGACATTAGCTACCTTCCAGTCCTCAGGAATGGAGGCAGATTTTAAAGAAAGATTACATATTTTTGTCAGGAGATCCACAAGTTCACATTTGAGTTCTTTCAGAACTCTCGGATGAATGCCATCCGGGCCTGGTGATTTATTAGTTTTTAAATTGTCCATCAGTCGGAGGACTTCCTCTCTTGTCACCGCAATCTGATTCAGGTCTTTCAAACCCCCTCCCGAAATCGGTGCTTCTGGAGTGGGCAAACACTTCTCCTCTTCCACAGTGAAGACAGAGGCAAAAAATGCATTCAGCTTCTCAGCCATTTCCCTATCATCCTTCACTACTCCTTTTACCCCTTGGTCATCCAAGGGCCCCACTGCCTCCCTGGCTGGCTTCCTACTTCTAATGTATTTGAAGAAAGTTTTATTGTTGGTCTTTATGTTTTTTGCGATATGCTCCTCATATTCCCTTTTTGCTTGCCTGATCACAGACTTGCATTTTATTTGCCATAGTCTGTGTTCCCTTTTATCAACCTCACTAAGACTAGCTTTCCACCGCTTAATTACCTGGAGAATGATGGGGCAGATGTACCTTTAGTTGTGTAATGCTAAGAGTAATTAACTGAGACCTTGCCATTAAACTTTTACGGTGGTTCAGCGGTGGAATCCACTGCCTCAGGAGGTGATGAGCTCCGCCTCCCTGGCAGTCTTCAAGCAGCGGCTGGATGAACTTAGGGGATGCTTTAGGCCGATCCTGCATTGAGCAGGGGGTTGGCTTAGAGGGCCTGAATTGCCCCTCCCAACTCTATGATTTTATGAGTCTATGATTCTACTACAAGGCTCACTGACGTCTCATTAAAATTCCCTCATCTTTCTCATCACATCGCCTTGGAGGATTACTTAAGAGATGGTAGACGTGCAGTTAAGCTACTGCAGGAATTCAGCTCCGAGTGAAATGCGAAGCAAGTTTAGTCCTCCTTCCGCCCAAAACGCCGGAGGAATTTCAACAGAAGCCAATAAAGGGTTTTGAGAAAACTCGAAATGCCCCAGAAGTCTACCCATCTCTGCATGTCGGGGCAGATTTTGTTTGTAGCGAGTTTCAAAGCAAATTGTGGAGATTCTTCCACACTAGCTGGAAGATTTAAGCACTTCAGAGGCCAGCCGAAACGTTTCGGCAATATCTACGGGAATTTTTCAGAGAGGTTTCCATCCTTTCAATCGTGTGGCAGAAGCCCAATACGTCTCAAGTGAAATTACCCTAATAATGGAAACTGAATTTCCCAGCAGGAGGAGAGAAAAAAGGGACTGCTGGAATCTTCTATAAGCTTCCTCGGAAACGCCACAGGGGATTCTGGACCTATTTCAAAAAAGAAGTTGAATCATCCACGTTCGTTGCATCAAATATCACTCATCATAATTTGTGCAATGTCCAGGAAAACTTTAAGCAGTCACAACGAGTTACCAAAAAACTTCACGGTGTGATATTTCATGATCTACTAGGAAGGGTCACGGAAGTGAGGATGTTCCCGCTTAGAAGAGAGACTGGTGGTGGGTGGAAAGTGCCCTTGTCACAGCCGACTCATGGTGATCTCATAGGTTTTCAAGGCAAGAGACATTCAGAGGTGATTGGCCATTCCCTAAGAACATAAGAAGAGCTCTGCTGGATCAGACCAATGGTCAATCTAGCCCAGCATCCTGTCTTACACAGTGACCAACCAGGTCCTCTGGATGGCCAGCAACAGGACATAGAGGCCGAGGCCTTCCCCTGAGAAGAACATCAGAAGATCCCTGCTGGATCGGACCAGTGGTTCATCTAGTCCAGTATCCTGTCTCACACAGTGGGCAACCAGTTCCTCTGGATGGCCAGCAACAGGGCATAGAGGCTGAGGCCTTCCCCTGAGAAGAACATCAGAAGAGCTCTGCTGGATCACACCAGTGGTTCATCTAGTCCAGCATCCTGCCTCACACAGTGGGCAACCAGTTCCTCTGGAGGGCCAACAACAGTGCATAGAGGCCAAGGACTTCCCCTGAGAAGAACATCTGAAGAGCCCTGCTGGGTCAGACCAGTGAGGGTCCATCTAGTCCAGCATCCCGTCTCACACAGTGGCCAGCCAGTTCCTCTGGAGGGCCAACAACAGGGCAGAGAGGCCGAGGTCCTCCCCTGAGAAGAACATGACGAGAACCCTGCTGGGTCAGACCAGTGGCTCATCTAGTCCAGCATATCCTGTCTCACACAATGGCCAAACAGTTCCTCTGGAGGGCCAGCAACAAGGCAGAGAGGCCGAGTCCTTTCTCTGATGTTGCCTCCTGGCTCTGGGATTCAAAGGTTTAGGTTCCCCGTAGTCACCATGGCTGGTAGCCATTGATAGACTTCTCCTCCATGAATCCATCTGATCCGCTTTGAAAGCTGTTAATTCCTGTGGCCCTCACTCTGTCCTCTGGCAGCGAATTCCACTTTTTAAACCCTCTCTGTGTAGAGGAGTGTATCCTTTTGTCCCTCCTGAACCTACTGCCCATCAGCTTCATTGGGTGTCCTCGAGTTCTAGTATTTGGGGGGAAGGAGAAAAAGTTCTCTTGGCCAACCCTCTCCAGCCCAGGCATAATTTTATAAACCTCTCTCATGTCCCCCCTTAAGTCGTTTCTTTTCGAAACTGAAAAGTCCCAGACTCTTTAACCTTTCCTCAGAGGGAAGGGGTTCCAAGTTCCAACCCCCGAATCATCTTGCTCATTAGCATAATAGGCCACACCCAACAGCAGGAACTCATTAGCATATTAGGCCACACCCCTGACAGCACAGCTCACTGGCATATCAGGCTGCACCTCCATGTTACCTGAAGTGTGGTCATCCGGCCACACCCACCTTTTTGCTTCTTATTCTGTTCACCTTGTTTGTTGTCAAAATCCCAGGGCTTTTTTTTTTTTTTTTTGGAGCAGGAACTCCTTTGCATGTTTGGCCACACAGCCCTAATGTGGCCAATCCTGATGAGTTTATGATGTTGGGTGTGGCTTATTATGCTAATGAGTTCCTGCTGGGCGTGGCCAACTCGGGAGCCAGCCGGAACTCCGTTCCTGTGCGTTCCTGCCCAAAAATAGCCCTGATCTTGCTTGCCCTCTTCTGTACTTTCTTCCAGCTCCGCAATGTCCTTTTGGAGATACAGGGACCAGAACTATACAGTTTTCCAACTGAGGCTGCACCATTGATCTACACAGGGGCACTACAATATGGACTGTTTTACTCTAAATCCCTTTCCGAAGAATCCCTAACATAGGGTTTGCCTCCTTCACCGCTGCAGCACAGTGGGTTGACACTTTCATTGAGCTGTCCACTACAACCTCCAGATCTTTTCTCCTCTCAGTCTCGGCAAGTTCAGACCCCATTCTGAAGTTGGGATTTTTTTTGTCCCAACACTGAACTTCATTGGCCACACTTCTGCCCACTCCCCCAGGTTGTGGAGGTCCTCTTGGACCAGTTTAGTGTAGTGGTTAAGAACCAAGTTTGATTCCCCACTGTTCCACTTGTACCCGCTGGATGACCTTGGGCAAGCCATAGTTATGACATGAGCTATCCTTGAAAGGGCAGTCCTTGAAAGAGCTCTCTCAGCTCCACCTACCTAACAAGGTGTCTATTGTGGGGAGGGGAAGGGAAAGGAGTTTGTAAGCTGCTCTGAGACTTTGAGTGAAGGATGGGGTATAAATCCAATCCTCCTCCTCCTCCTCCTCCTCCTCCTCCTCCTCCTCCTCCTCCTCCTCCTCCTCCTCCTCCTCCTCCTCCTCCTCCTCCTCCTCCTCCTCCTCCTCCTCCTCCTTCTTCTTCTTCTTCTTCTTCTTCTTCTTCTTCTTCTTCTTCTTCTTCTTCTTCTTCTTCTTCTTCTTCTTCTTCTCCCTTGGTTTTCTCCATCCTGAATAAGTTTGTGTTATCTACCACTCTACAATCTGCCAGTGTTGGTTTTGGATCTTCCTTTTGCAGAACAGCCTATATCGCTGTGCAGGCTATCAAGACATTACAAGAAGATGTTTTGTGCAGAACAGCTCTGCCACATGGTGATTGCTCATTGTTCTCCATGTTCATAATTCCTCTTAATGAAAGACACTCACACACCTTTGGTAGCTAGACTCACACCTGGCGTGTACCAAACATGCAAAAATCATCTCAGGGGCATCGATGAAGAAGTCAAAAAGGAATGACAACATCTTTAAGGACGAAGTTAAACAATGTACTCAAAAGCAAGAGTGAGCCGTGGTGGCTCACTGGTTAAGATGCTGAACTACAGACTGGAAGGTTTGTAGGTCAACAGGTCGGGACCCAAGTGCCGTGTGACGGAGTGAGCACCCGTCTCTGGCCCCAGCTCCTGCCAACCTAGCAGTTCGAAAGCAAGAAATTGCAAGTAGGTAAATAGGCACCACTTTGGTGGGAAGGTAACAGTGTTTTGTGTGCCTTGGCATTTAGTCATGCTGGCCACATGACTATGGAAACGTCTTCGGACAGTGCTGGCTCTTTGGCTTGGAAACGGAGATGAGCAGCGCCCCCTAGAGTCGGATTCGACTGGCTTTTGAGCAAGGGAAACCTTTACCTTTACTTTAAGAGTGGTTGTGGAGAACCAGGGCTGGGTGGATGGTGCTTTAGGCAGCCGATCTGACTCCGTCGCTTTTAAACGCTGCCGAGCCCCACAATGCGCCAGAGCACCTGCCATGCAGAACGCTTGCCGATTATGACTTTCATTACGCACACTGAAGTAACTGCCTGTAAACTTGTTTGGTTATTTTCCTCTCTCAGGTTTTTTTTTTTTTAACTGGCCTGTAAAATCATAAAATATAAATACATAAATAAATATTTATAATGCATGGATAGGAAGGCTAAATGCGTACTTAACGTGATGGCGGAGGCCGGGGGAGGAGGGGAGAGGAGATAAATCATGAGTGGGCTCGTCACCTGGCTGAACTTGTTATTAACCATCAGTGCGCGATCGTCACAGGAGAAGCGGTGTTGGCGCACATGAGATTGAGTTCCCCTCTTACATGCTCTGACGCACTTCAGCAACTCCGTCCATGGCAAGCTGTTCCCCATGCAAACCCTTGCTTTGATCAGGGCCCTTATAGCCCTTCCAGGTCAAGGAGAGCCAATCGACTCTCTTGGTGGGTGGAGTCATCCTGGAGCTCCTAAGTCAGAAGTTCCCAACGTGGCTTCCTTCCTTATGTTTATTAGCTTCTATGACCAAAGGTCTAACGCTCAATTATCAATCATGGATATACAATGATACATTAGATCCAAGGCTGTTCCCTAGAGCTACAAAACTATTAGCATAGCTTTTATGATTTTAAAACTTAGATTGTTTTATTTGCTCAAATGCCATACAGTCTTATTATGAAGGCTTTGTTTTTTTAGAACAGTACTTTTGAACCCTAAATTTATATTTTGTATTTATATTTTATATTGTAACGGCCAATGGCCATATATACTACTATACAACGACAGCCTCAAAATACGAACTTTACAATCAAAATTTACAGTCAAAACAATCAAATCTAAAAGATCTAAAATGTTAAAGCAGAGGTCATCAATAGAACTATAATTCATTTCAATATTCATTTCAATCATATTATAACTGAGTTTATACCAAATTCTTTTGCAATTGGGCCAAGCCAGATTTTTGTCGCTTTACAGATAAAACTATCCTTAAAGAATTGTAACAAAATAAGTGGTTTTGGGATTAATATCTGCCAACAGATGGGGACCACCCAGAGTTCAGTAGGTAATTCAGTAGGGAAGGGAATTGAAGGGAATTGAAAACAAATCAGCCAGTATCATAATGCCCCTGTATAAATCAATGGTGCAACCTCATTTGTAGTACTGTGTACAGTTCTGGTCACCACACCTCAAAAAGGATATTATTGCATTGGAAAAAGTGCAGAAGAGGGCAACTAGAATGATAAAAGGGTTAGAACACCTTCCCTATGAAGAAAGGTTAAAATGCTTGGGGCTCTTTAGCTTGGAGAAACAACGGCTGAGGGGTGACATGATCGAGCTTTATAAGATTATGCATGGGATAGAGCAGGCTGAGAAAGAAGTACTTTTCTCCCTTTTTCACAATACAAGAACTCGTGGGCACTCAATAAAGTTGCTGAGCAGTCGGGTTAGAAAGGATAAAAGGAAGTCCTTCTTCACCCAAAGAGTGATTAACACATGGGATTCACTGCCACAGGAGGTGGTGGCAGCTACAAGCATGGACGGCTTCAAGAGGGAATTAGATAGGCATACAGAGCAGAGGTCCATCAATGTCTATTAGCCACAAGGTATAGACAGGAACTCTCAGGCTGGGGCAAGGGATGCTCTGTATTCTTGGTGCTCGGGGGGGGCAGTGGGAGGGCTTCTAGTGTCCTGGCCCAACTGCTGGACCTCCTGATGGCACCTGGTATATTTTGGCCGCTGTGTGACAGAGCATTGGACTAGATGGGCCATTGGCCTGATCCAACATTGGCTTCTCTTATGCTCTTAATCGATGTTTGGTAAGAACTGGAGTGATCCAAATCGATCTAGGAATCGATCACCGACGACAGCATGACAGAAGATGGCCAAGTGTTTCCACAGCTCCAGTCTCACCAACGTTGCTTCTATTAGCATTTTTTCCTGGCTCCCTGTCCAGTGCTTTAAGAAAGTGGGAGGGGCCAGGTGAAGCTTCGGCCCAGCAGAGCTTCCGATTGGCCATTGGTGGTCTGTGTGTCTTTTTTAAAAAAATGTCGCTTTGTCGGCAGCTGCCCCCACATTACAAGGACCTTCTCCGTGTGTGGGAAGGCAAGTCACCCCACAGCCACCATTTTGTGGCCGGCTCCATGTCCTGCAGCAGCTGATGCGTGGCAGTCATTTTGTGGCTGGGTCCACCGGGCTGTGTCAGGATTCAAAAGGTGCCTGCAGGCTCAGAAAGGTGAGGCACTCCTGTCCTAAGAATCTCTCCCTTGCTCTGATGAGGCCGATGATATTCTGCATTAGAACAAATTACAAGCATACAAGATCCTTACACGTTGGTATGTGACACCACAGAAAACAGCAGATTCCTCATCAACTCACTTGTCACTTTGTGGGGGGGCATGGACAAATAGGATCTTATGCACCAGTGCCCCCTCTAAGCTGTGGAGTCTTGTGAGCAAAAATTCTGCTCTGTGAGCGACTGGCATTAAAGTTATGAGTGAGCGATTGGGCTGCTGCATACATTAAGTTTGCTTTGGAGCCCTCCTTCCTGAGCGAAGACAGAAATGTGTGAGTCGGAGGCTAAAAAGCCATGAGCTAGCTCACAGTAACTCAGCTTAGAGGGAACACTGTTATGCCCGTTGTTGGTGGGACTGTCCAGCCCGACGCACTTTTTGATGAGAATTACTCTTCCAAATTAAGTTCATCACAGGTTACGACGCCCCATTAGCATTTTTTCCCAGTGGGTGTGTTCAGACGCGCCATTTGAACTAATTTCGGCACGCCTCAGGAACGGATTTTATGTGCGCGTTCACACGGCCAACATCTGTGCACCTTCTCCAGCCATGGCTTTCTGGAGCAATCCCTCTTCAAACTGGAGTATTTTGATATCACTTACCACTTACTGCGGTGGCTCAAGTGGTTAAGACACTGAACTGCAGGCTGTGGAAGGTCAGTAGTTCAGCAGTTCAAGACCCGGGTGCCGCATGATGGGGTGAGCTCCCGTCTCTAGTTCCAGCTCCTGCCAACCTAGCAGTTCAAAAGCAAGAAATTGCAAGTAGATAAATAGGTACCACTTCGGTGGGAAGGTAACAGCGTTCTGTACACCTTGGCATCTAGTCATGCCAGCCACATGACCACGGAAACGTCTTCGGACAGCGCTGGCTCTTCGGCTTTGAAACGGAGATGAGCACCGCAACCCTAGAGTCGGATTCGACTGGCTTTCGAGCAAGGGAACCTTTACCTTTACCTTACCAAGTGGTGTTTTCCTGATTCTCCGGTTTCGAGCCGCAATTTTCTGACATCTGGTCGCTCCGTTGAGCCACTTCCTGGTGCTTCAACCCCCCTCCCTTCTGGGAAGCTGCCTCAGGCTTCTGTTTTTCGTCCGCCATTTTTTTTAATGCCTTGGTGGTATGTGCTTGGGCAGAGCTCCGCTCCTAAGTTAATAAAAGAAAAGCTTAAATGATGCTTAGTTTAAGCATTTAGACGAGTCTGGGATCTCAGGGAGGCCAGTTTCGGGGTAAAAGTTTAAAGAGAAGTCTTCATTTAAAGTTTAAAGGGATGTGTGGAAATCGCTGTTCTGCGCACGCATGAAAATCATAGCTCTAAAGAGGGCTGCCTGTGCGCATGCTCAAACTGAGAGGAAAGAAAAAATACCACCTGCGTGTGGACGGCGGGAAGCCCGGAACAAGGAGGTCAGTGTGATCGCAATTCTCCAGGTTAAAAACAAAACAAAAACGCATTGGACTGGAGCAATTTAAACTGCTCCAGCATGCTGTCTGAATGCACCCAGTGTGTGGCAAGACCTCTCAATTCCACCCCTTCGACGTGACTTAATATGGAGCCTCATTGTTGCAGCAAGCACGTGTATAGCTTCCCGCTGGAAATCACATCTGGCTCCCACAGTCGGTAACTGGTTCTCGAAAGTTTGGGACCTCTTCATCATGGGAAAGATCACAGATTCCTTAAGACAAGTCGACATACTCGCACAACAATCCAGTCTTCTCCTGAAACGGTCTCCGTTTGTAGATTACATAACCGCACCGGACATCCAACCACATGATCCGATATACCTCAAACTAATTCACACTTATTAATATAGGCTGAGTACAGACTGGCAGTTTGCTCTGGTAGCCAGCTGTAGCAAAAAAACCCCGGAATAAACTATACTGGGTTTTCCCATTCACTCAGCGGGGGCCGCTGTTGGAAGATATGGGACGGAGGCGCACGGGAGCATTCAGACTGCTGCGCTGGAGGCGTGCTATATTCATTAGCATAATAGGCCACACCCAACAGCAGGAACTCATGAGGATTGGCTACATTCAGGGTGTGTGGCCTAACATGCAAAGGAGTTCCTGCTCCAGAAAAAGCCCTGGGTTTTGACAACAAACAAGGTAAACAGAATAAGAAGCAAAAGGTGGGTGTGGCTGGATGACCACACTTCTGATAACATAGGGGTGTGGCCTCACCTGCTAATAAGTTCCTGTTGGGCTTTTTCTAAAAAAAAAAAAAATCCTGCCAACACCTATATGTGTCAATTCACAAAAGAAACTAGTGTATCAAGGAAAAGCGAGACCAGAATCCTGCTCACTAGCCCCTAGTTGTCCATGTGCAGGGATTTGTGCTATAAATGCGCATCCCGTCATCGGAGCCTCCTGAAATCTGAAATGCCGCACCTGACCCACAGGTTCAATACCTCTATGAAAGGGAGTCCTTATTTGCTAAGGTACTGATTGGGTTGTGGGTTGCCCTGATTTTACAATAGAACAGCCAAATGTGTCTGTGGATCAGTCACCGGGTTGAAACGTTATGTGTCATGGGGGGGGGGGACACCAAAAATATTTCCAGCGATGCTTTCTTCCCCTCTCCCTCTGCTGGCCGCTGTGGAAATAGGTACGATCACGACACACAAACTTTTTTTGGCCTGAAACTGTATAGCTGCTGCGGGGGAAAAAAAGGTGTGACCTGATAGACAGCTATATTTTTTAAAAAATAATAATAACTTAGAATTAACTAAAACCTGCACAACTCCCCACCCCCTCCCAAATCCGCAGCATTTCCCTCTTTGACATTGTGCTCGGTTTTCAGTTTTAAACTCTGACTCATATTCTGTTTCTCAGCAGACTCCTGCTTTTGAAATCATTGGAAGGCTGGTTCTGTCTCCCCCCCCCCATCTGACATTTGGGCTCAACATCGGTTCTCAGCAAAAGCCCTGTGCAGCAGCAGCAGCAGCAGCAGGAGGAGGAGACTGGATTTATACCCTGCCCTTCACTCCCCAAAGGAGTCTCAGAGTGGCTTACAAACTCCTCTCCCTTCCAGTGCTCCCTCTAAGCTGAGTTAATGTGAGCTAGCTCACAGTTTTTTAGCCCCTGGCTCACGTCTTTTTGTCTTAGCTCAGGAAGGGTGACCCCAGAGCAAACTAATTTATGCAGTAGCCAAATCACTCACTCACAACATTAATGCCAGGAGCTCACAAAGTAGAATTTTTGCTCACAAGACTCCACAGCTCAGAGGGAGCGTTGTTCCCTTCCCCTCCCCACAACAGACACCCTGTGAGCAATGCTCCCTCTAAGCTAATTCTACTTTGTGAGTGACTGGCATTAAAGTTGTGAGCGAGCAATTTGGCTGCTGCATAAATTAGTTTGCTCTGGAGCCCTCCTTCCTGAGCTAAGGCAAAAATGTGTGAGCCAGAGGCTAAAAAACTGTGAGCTAGCTCATACTAACTGAGCTTAGAGGGAGCACGGATCAGAGGTAATAAATAAAGCTCAGCTGGATCCTTTGAAGAAGAAGAAGAAGAAGAAGAAGAAGAAGAAGAAGAAGAAGAAGAAGAAGAAGAAGAAGAGAAGAAGAAGAAGAGAAGAAGAAGAAGAAGAAGAAGAAGAGATTGGATTTATACCCTGCCCTTCACTCCCCAAAGGAGTCTCAGAGCGGCTTACAAACTCCTTTTCCCTTCCCCTCCCCACAACAGACTCCCTGAGAGGTAGAAGAAGAAGAAGAAGAAGAGATTGGGTTTATACCCTGCCCTTGACTACCCAAAGGAGTCTCAGAGCGGCTTACAAACTCCTTTTCCCTTCCCCTCCCCACAACAGACACCCTGAGAGGTAGAAGAAGAAGAAGAGATTGGATTTATACCCCGCCCTTCACTACCCAAAGGAGTCTCAGAGCAGCTTACAAACTCCTTTTCCCTTCCCCTCCCCACAACAGACACCCTGAGAGGTAGAAGAAGAAGAAGAAGAAGAAGAAGAAGAAGAAGAAGAAGAAGAAGAAGAAGAAGAAGAAGAAGAAGAAGAAGAAGAAGAAGAAGAAGAAGAAGAAGAAGAGATTGGGTTTATACCCTGCCCTTGACTACCCAAAGGAGTCTCAGAGCGGCTTACAAACTCCTTTTCCCTTCCCCTCCCCACAACAGACACCCTGAGAGGTAGAAGAAGAAGAAGAAGAAGAGATTGGGTTTATACCCTGCCCTTGACTACACAAAGGAGTCTCAGAGTGGCTTACAAACTCCTTTTCCCTTCCCCTCCCCACAACAGACACCCTGAGAGGTAGAAGAAGAAGAAGAGATTGGATTTATACCCCGCCCTTCATTACCCAAAGGAGTCTCAGAGTGGCTTACAAACTCCTTTTCCCTTCCCCTTTATACCCCGCCCTTCACTACCCAAAGGAGTCTCAGAGTGGCTTACAAACTCCTTTTCCCTTCTCCTCCCCACAACAGACACCCTGGGAGGTATGCGGGGCTGAGAGAGAGAGAACAGCTCTGACAGAACTATGGCTTGCCCAAGGTCATCCAGCAGGTGCAAGTGGAGGAGTGGGGAATCAAACCCAGTTCTCCCAGATTAGAGTCTGCGCACTTAACCACTACACCAAACTGGTTCCTTTGGGTAGTGAAGGGCGGGATATAAATCCAATCTCCTCCTCCTCCTCCTCCTCCTCCTCCTCCTCTTCTTCTTCTTCTTCTTCTTCTTCTTCTTCTTCTTCTTCTTCTTCTTCTTCTTCTTCTTCTTCTTCTTCTTCTTCTTCTTCTTCTTCTTCTATAGAGTCCACTCTCCAGTGTTGCTGACAACCATGATCAAGATAATGCATACCATAATATTCCCCATCACTGTGTATGGGTGTGAAAGTTGGGCAATGAAGACAATGGACAGGAAGAACAATTGATTCCTCTGAAATGTGGGGTTGGAGGAGAGTTTTGTGGATACTGTGGTCTGCAAAAGAAAAAAAAGAGACAAATCTGAGGGCTTTAGATCAAATCGAGCCTGAAGTCTCCCTAGAAGCTAAAAGGGATAAACTGAGGCTAGCGTACCTTGGTCACATTCTGAGAAGGCGAGACTCACTGGGAAAGACAGTCATGCTAGGAAAAGTGGAAGGAAGCTGGGGAAAGAGGAAGACCCGACAAGAGATGGACGGACTCCATCGAGGAAGCCACAAAAGCCCTCAGTTTGCAAGGCCTGAGCAAGGCTGTTGATGGTAGGATGTTTTGGAGGTCATTAGTTCATAGGGTCACTGTAAGTCATAAGCGTCTTGATGGCACTTAACACACACACAAGCCAGATACACAAAGACGCTTATATAAGCTCTCTTCACAACAAATCTGTAGAAAACAAATGTGACAGCCAGATTTGAGTCCAGTGGCATCTCAGAGATGACAGGATTTTGGGGAATATGAGCTTTTCAGAGTCGACACTCCCTTTGTCCCTAATTAAGATTATGCATGGGATAGAGCAGGTAGAGAAAGAAGTCCTTTTCTCCCTTTCTCACAATACAGGAACTCCTTGTGGGCACTCCCTGAAATTGCTGAGCAGTTGGGTTAGAATGGATAAAAGGAAGTCCTTCTTCACCCAAAGAGTGATTAACGCATGGAATTCACTGCCACAGGAGGTGGTGGCAGCTACAAGCATGGATAAACATATGGAGCAGAGGTCCATCAGTGGCTATTAGCCACAAGGTATAGATAGGAACTCTCAGGCTGGGGCAGGTGATGCTCTGTCTTCTTGGTGCTTGGGGGGGGGCAACAGTGGGAGGGCTTCTAGTGCCCCGGCCCCACTGCTGGACCTCCTGATGGCCCCTGGTATTGTTGGCCACTGTGTGACACGGACTAGATGGGCCATTGGCCTGATTCAACATTGGCCTTTCTTATGTTCTTGTGTTCTTGTCAGAGACTCAGGACACATAGATCTTCATTCCTACTTGGAATGTCAAGGCTATCGATGAAAGGACGTTTTGGAGGTCATTAATTCATAGCGTCGTCATAAGTTGGAAGTGACTCAATGACACTTAACACAGACATTTTTATGATAATGATGACAATTACTTCTCCTTTCTCATAGAAGAAGGAGAAAGAGGAAGAGGAGGAGGAGGAGGAGGAGATTGGATTTATACCCTGCCCTTCACTTGGAGTCTCAGAGCAGCTTACAAACTCCTTTCCTTCCCCTCCCCACAACAGAAACCCTGGGAGGCAAGTGGGGCTGAGAGAGATCTGGAAAAAGAAGAAGAAGAAGAAGAAAAAGAAGAAGAAGAAGAAAAGATTGGATTTATACCCCACCCTTCACTTAGAGTCTCAGAGCGGCTTACAAACTCCTTTCCTTCCCCTCTCCACAACAGAAACCCTGGGAGGCAAGTGGGGCTGAGAGAGATCTGGAAAAAGAAGAAGAAGAAGAAGAAGAAAAAGAAGAAGAAGAAAAGATTGGATTTATACCCCACCCCTCACTTAGAGTCTCAGAGTGGCTTACAAACTCCTTGCCCTTCCCCTCCCCACAACAGACACCCTGTGAGGTAGGTGGGGCTGAGAGAGCTCTGACAGAAACTGCTCTTTCAAGAACAGCTGTGTCAGAACTATGGCTTGCCCAAGGTCATCCAGCAACTGTAAGTGGAGGAGTGGGGAATCAAACTCGGTTCTCCCAGATTAGAGTCCATGCACTTAACCACTACACCAAACAGCTCTGAAAGAACTTTTGACTCACCCAAGGTCACACCAGCAGCTGCATGTGGAGGAATGGGGAATCAAACCTGGTTCTCCCAGATTAGAGTCCCCCACTCTTAACCACTACACCACGCTGGAGAAAGTCAGGATTGATTCTTTTAATGGGCAATGCCAGGGATTGACTCTGCAAAGCAGGTGCTGTACTAGTGAGCCACACCCCAGAAAACAACAAGGGATGTTTCCTCATGCATAAACGCCACTTCTGAAGGAAGAGCAAGGTAATTCAGAATCTCAAGAGACACAAATAAATTCAGATGAGGATAATTTCAGCTGCATCCCTCGCACACAGAGCTGATTGAAGTCACTGACAATTGACAGGAGGGTTGGAGGCGTGGACATGAGTGGTGGGCCTGTCATTGGTGATGTCAACATTATCCCTACATCACTTCTGGGTACAAGCCAGAAGCGACAAAGAGTAGCTCTAGGAATCTGTGGATACTTTATTTTACCATAGAGTTTCTGGCTATTCCTAGAGCTACCCTTTGTCACTTCTGGATTGTATCCGGAAGTGATGTAGCAATGTTGCTTTTTAAAAAAAATGCTCCTGTCACTCCTCTGAGTGGTGGTGGGCAATGGAGCTTGCCAGCAGGAGACCTCCAGCTAAAGTAGGCTTTGGGACAGGTCTTTGAATCATCCTCGGAGCCAAGGGTCCGCCTCCTTTTGTGCTCAACAAATAATGTAAAGGTCAGGCGAGGACTCCTGAGTTTTCCTACCTGATATAGTGGTTAAGAGACCCGGCTTGGTGTAGTGGTTAAGAGCGGTGGACTCTAATCTGGAGAACCAAGTTCTATTTCTCACTCTTCCACATGAAGCCAGCTGGATGACCTTCGGTCAATCACAGATCTCTCAGAGCTCTCTCAGGCCCACATACCTCACAGGGTGCCTGTTGTGGGGAGAGGAAGGGAAGGTGATTGTAAGCCGCACTGAGACTCCCTAAGGTACAGAAAAGCAGGGTATAAAAGCCAACTCTTCTTCTTCTTCTTCTTCTTCTTCTTCTTCTTCTTCTTCTTCTTCTTCTTCTTCTTCTTCTTCTTCTTCTTCTTCTTCTTCCTCCTCCTCCTCCTCCTCCTCCTCCTCCTCCTCCTCCTCCTCCTCCTCCTCTCTGTTTTGTCCACTTCCTTCCTTCCCCAGTTTCTATCCAAGTTTCTCTTGCAAAGAATTGGACCTGGCTCTCCAATTACGTGCAGCCGTAGAGATCCGAGGGGCGATAGTTTCGAGTTTAAAAGGCAGTAATTTCCACTGTGCTTTCCATCAAGAGAAAGGCTTGGTTGATTTCTTTAGGTATTTACTTATTTGGTATAATGGGCCTGAGGAAGGTCAGAACATTCAATTACCCCAAAAGCTGGTTTAAGGCTTCATAGACAGGCCGTCATTAACAGCAATCCAACTGTCAACCCCTCTAAGTGCAATTTCCTTCCGATGCCGTACAGGGAAAACAATAATTTCTTTGAAAAAAACAAAAATCCACTCAAGTACTATTTCAAACTTTTATGATTTTTTCCCCCCTGCTTTTGTCCCCAAAGAATCAACAGATCTAAGACCTGCTGTCAAAAACACTTCAGAATCTTTAAAAAAAAAAAAAAAATTGAGGGCAATTTATGGCTGGTTCACCCGACGCTCCCAGGATACAAGAGAACATTGGCCAAGGGCGTGGCAGGAAATCTGTGTTGGTGGTTGAGTGACAGGGTTGGAAGAAGATGGCATAGCTGTGTCCCCCAGACTGACAGCAGCTACCCGGGGTATTGGGCAAAGGTTCCCCTCATCACCTATTACCTAATCAGAGATACTGGGGATTGAACCTGGGCCATTCTGGGTGTTGGCCAACAAAGGCAGTTGTGTGGGGAGGTGGTCCTTGGCAGCCTGAGAGGGACATTGATGGCTAAACACAGCCCTGATTTTCAGTGGCACTGAACCTCTGAAAACTGGTTACTGGGAGAAGACTGTTGGATGTTGTGACTCTGCATGCAAGAGGATCTGGGAGGGAAAGGGTTAAGAGAATTCTCTTGGTGGGGGGCACTGGGCAGTTGGCCCCGCCCTCTCAAAAGAAGCCATGGCCCTCAGTTTGCAAGACCTGAGACTGGGAGAACCAGTTTGGTGTAGTGGTGAAGTGTGAGGACTCTTATCTGGGAGAACCGGGTTTGATTCCCCACTCCTCCACTTGCACCTGCTGGTGTGACCTTGGGTCAGTCACAAGCTCTGGCACAGCTGTTCTCTCAAGGACAGTTTCTGTCAGAAGTTCTCTCAGTCCCACCGATCTCACAGGGTGTCTGTTGTGCGGAGGGGAAGGGAAAGGAGTTTGTAAGCCGCTCTGAGACGCCTTTGGGCAGTGAAGGGCGGGGTATAAATCCAATCTCTTCTTCTTCTTCTTCTACCTCACAGGGTGTCTGTTGTGGGGAGGGGAAGGGAAAGGAGATTGTCAGCCGCTCTCAGATGCCTTTGGGCAGTGAAGGGCGGGGTATAAATCCAATCTCTTCTTCTTCTTCTTCTACCTCACAGGGTGTCTGTTGTGGGGAGGGGAAGGGAAAGGAGTTTGTAAGCCGCTCTGAGACGCCTTTGGGCAGTGAAGGGCGGGGTATAAATCCAATCTCTTCTTCTTCTTCTTCTACCTCACAGGGTGTCTGTTGTGGGGAGGGGAAGGGAAAGAAGATTGTGAGCCGCTCTGAGATGCCTTTGGGCAGTGAAGGGCGGGGTATAAATCCAATCTCTTCTTCTTCTTCTTCTACCTCACAGGGTGTCTGTTGTGGGGAGGGGAAGGGAAAGGAGATTGTCAGCCGCTCTAAGACACCTTTGGGCAGTGAAGGCCGGGGTATAAATCCAATCTCTTCTTCTTCTTCTTCTTCTTCTTCTTCTTCTTCTTCTTCTTCTTCTTCTTCTTCTTCTTCTTCTTCTTCTACCTCACAGGGTGTCTGTTGTGGGGCGGGGAAGGGAAAGGAGTTTGTAAGCCGCTCTGAGACACCTTTGGGCAGTGAAGGGTGGGGTATAAATCCAATCTCTTCTTCTTCTTCTTCTTCTTCTTCTTCTTCTTCTTCTTCTTCTTCTTCTTCTTCTTCTTCTTCTTCTTCTTCTTCTACCTCACAGGGTGTCTGTTGTGGGGAGGGGAAGGGAAAGGAGTTTGTAAGTCGCTATGAGACACCTTTGGGTGGTGAAGGGCGGGGTATAAATCCAATCTCCTCTTCTTCATGTGAGCAGTGATGTAGGCACATTGCTGCACCTCGGCAGCGCCTCCCTCTTTTTCAGGGTAAATCCCTCCTGCGGGTAAGTGGCTGGGCAGTGGAGCATGTCAGTGAAGTACCCCGCCTCCACTCGGGGGGTCTGGCAACCCAGGCTCCCTCTGAGCTGTGGAGTCTTGTGAGCAAAAATTCTGCTTGGTGAGCTCCTGGCATTAAAGTTGTGAGCGAGCGATTGGGCTGCCACATAAATCAGTTTGCTCTGGAGCCGTCTCTTCATGAGCTGAGTCAAAACTCTGTGAGCCGGAGTCTAAGAAAACTGTGAGCTAGCTCACACTAACTCAGCTTAGAGGGAACACTGCTGGCAACCTTACACCTACCCCAGGTTGGGAAACTCCTGGAGATATGGGGATGGAGCCTGGGGAGGACAGGGACCCTAGTGGGCCACCATGCCATAGAACCCATCCTCCAAAGCATCCATTTCCTCCAGGGGAACTGATCTCTGTAGTCTGGGAATGAGCTGTGCTTCCAGGGGATCCCCAGACCTTACCAGGAGGTTGGCATCCCCATATCAGACACATGTTAGTCTCCTTCACAAATTACTTTTAAAAGCTGCTTCTTCTTCTTCTTCTTCTTCTTCTTCTTCTTCTTCTTCTTCTTCTTCTTCTTCTTCTTCTTCTTCTTCTTCTTCTTCTTCTTCTTCTTCTTCTTCTTCCTTATGGCAACCCTGTTAATTAAGGACTTCCAAAACATCCTACCATCAACAGCCTTGCTCAGGCCTTGCAAACTGAGGGCCTATGTGGCTTCCTCGATGGAGTCTGTCCTCCTTTCCCTTCCCCTCCCCACAACAGACACCCTGTGAGGTAGAAGAAGAAGAAGAAGAGATTGGATTTATACCCCACCCTTCACTACCCAAAGGTGTCTCAAAGCGGCTTCCAATCTCCTTTCCCTTTCCCTTCCCCTCCCCTCCCCACAACAGACACCTTGTGAGGTAGAAGAAGAAGAAGAGATTGGATTTATACCCCGCCCTTCACTACCCAAAGGTGTCTCAGAGTGGATTACAAACTCCCTTCCCTTCCCCTCCCACAACAGACACCCTGTGAGGTAGAAGAAGAAGAAGAGATTGGATTTATGCCCCGCCCTTCACTACCCAAAGGTGTCTCAAAGCGGCTTACAAACTCCTTTCCCTTCCCCTCCCCACAACAGACACCCTGTGAGGTAGAAGAAGAAGAAGAAGAAGAGATTGGATTTATACCCCACCCTTCACTACCCAAAGGTGTCTCAGAGTGGATTACAAACTCCCTTCCCTTCCCCTCCCACAACAGACACCCTGTGAGGTAGAAGAAGAAGAAGAGATTGGATTTATACCCCGCCCTTCACTACCCAAAGGTGTCTCAGAGTGGATTACAAACTCCCTTCCCTTCCCCTCCCACAACAGACACCCTGTGAGGTAGAAGAAGAAGAAGAGATTGGATTTATACCCCACCCTTCACTACCCAAAGGTGTCTCAGAGCGGCTTACAAACTCCTTTCCCTTCCCCTCCCCACAACAGACACCCTGTGAGGCAGGTGGGGCTGAGAGAGTTCTGACAGAAACGGCTCTTTTTCAAGAACAGCTCTTATCAGAACTACAGCTTGCCCAAGGCCATCCAGCCAGGTGCAAGTGGAGGAGTGGGGAACGAAACCCGGTTCTCCCAGATTAGAGTCTGCACACATAACCACTACACCAAAAAATGACCTGGAAGTGACATCATTGTGTCCGGGACGTTGGGACAATGCTCTGGTATTTGGGCAAAAACTCTGGTAGGAACCAAATGTACAATAGAGTTTTTACCCAAATACCAGAGCATCGCCCCGACATGCCGGATGCAATGACATCACTTCTGGGTCACGTGGGCAGCCATGTAAGCACATTGCTGCATGTCAACGGAGCCTCCCTTCTGTTCCTGGTGAGTCCCCTCCAATCCCCCACTGGTCGCCAGGAGGACATGGTAACCGACCTCCCACCCTAGATCTGGGGAGCTGGGATTAACTATATCTGTTTCTGGAGTACCAACAATTGAATTAAGAGCACGGCAAAATCCTTGAACCCTGATTTTATGGATCTGGGCGGAAGGAAGAACTGAGATCCTAGGATCGGGTCCATAAGAAATCGTTCCATAAGAAATAGTTCCCTTTCGCTAATGATATTGAAATGTTCTCTAGGAAGCAAACAACAAAAATATGGCCGGGAGTCTAATGAGATGCCAAAGGCAATAAAAAAAAGAGCCAACCCCGAAACTCCCAAAACATGCTTCTCGTCTCTAAGCCCTTCTGTTCCTTGAAGTGAAAACTCATTTTAAGAAGATTATACTGCATATATTAGAAGATGCCCTGATATTCCGCATTCATTCTCTACCAAGGCTTTTAAGATGGGGGGGAGGAGGGGGGGGAGAGATACAAAACAGAAAAAAAACATAAGAACACGACAAGATGAATTTAAACATTTGTTTCTATTCTGCTGTTCTGCTAATGGGAGACGCACCGGGATTATTTTTCACTGGTGGTCAGATTTTGGCAGTGTCTAGCAAAATCTGGAGTTAATTGTTTTGCCAGGCTACGGGAGTGGACCCAGGGCTCATTTCCTGCAGGAACGCACCAGAGCGACGCTCCGGCAGTAAGGAACCCAGGGAGCGGGCACATGCAGCCAGCCCCACCCCCTGCTCCCAGCAGCCCCCCTCACTTTTCCCAGCCTGCTGGCTGACCCAGCGGAGCGCTGGAGCGAGCTGGCCCTCAGGCTGCTCCACCACTGCCTGGGCCATGGCAACCAGCCCGCCCAGGCTCTGCCCATCCTCATGCCAGCCCTGGCATGGCGCGTCTTCATGGCAGGCCCCAGCGACTCCCGTGAAGCCTGTGAGTAGCTCCACCTTGGCCTCCTGTGCCTATTCGGCCTCCTTCTGCGCCTCTGCGCTGCCACCACCCTGGTCCCCTACCTGCTTGAGGTCATGTGCGTCCTCCGCGCCGCGTGCACTTTCCTCCACACACTTTCTTGCACTTGCCAGCCACCCAAAAGCATCCAGTGGCACCTTTAAGACCAAGGTTTATTCAGGCACGAGCTCTCCCTCCTCTCTGAGGGCAGATCTGGGCGCTCCCCCCACCCCCATAGCTAGCAATCCAAAACAGTCAGGCAGAGCCTGAGCGGTGGGTGTTGCCTTCTGACACGCTTCCGGTGATGACAGGGGGTGTGGCATATGCAAACGAGTTATGCTAATGAGCTCCTGCACCTCTTTCCCTATGAAATGACCCCTGAGTGGGCCTACGACCTGAGACTCAGAAGAAGAAGAGTGGGTTTTTATACCCCGCTTCTCTCTAGCCTAAGGAGCCTCGGAGCAGCTTAAAATTGCCTTTCCCTTCCTCTCCCCGCAACAGGCACCCTGTGAGGTATGTGGGGCTGAGAGAGTTCGGAGAGAACCGTGACTGGCCCAAGGCCACCCAGCTGGTTTCATGTGAAGGAGTAGTGGGGAATCAAACTCGGTTCTCTACATTCGAGGCCGCCACCGTTAACCATGACACCACGCTGGCTCTCAGTTGCCGTTGGAAGTGGAAATGCCCAGAAAGGCTGGATGCTGTGCAATTGATGTCGTTCATTTTTCATAGCGAGGCTCATCGGTTCTCCCCTCTTGCTTGGGGGGATGCCCAGGAGGTGGAATTCTTGCCGTGCGCACCACGGAGAAGCCAGCCGGCCTCCTCCCGCCCTCCCTGCACCGTGTCTACACTTACTGTCTGTGCAGTAATAATACCAGTATGATGTATGCCTTTCTATTTCGCTTTTCTTCCATCTGGAAACGCATCGTTATTTACTGAGAAATGCAGATATTATTTAGACAGGCAACGTAACTACAAAAAGGCAATACAATCCAACTCCTGGGGAAGTGCCGGATCCTCTGGGCTTTGGATCTTGTCCTTCGCCTTGTGCCTTGGACCGCTTTCAATCTTTATCATCCGCAACAGGGAACGTAAGAACGTAAGAGAAGCCAATGTTGGATCAGGCCAATGGCCCATCCAGTCCAACACTCTGTCACACAGTGGTCAAAAATACCAGGGGCCATCAGGAGGTTGCCCCCCGCTAAACACCAAGAATACAGAGCATCACTTGCCCCAGACCGAGAGTTCCTATCTATACATTGTGGCTAATAGCCACTGATGGACCTCTGCTCCATATGTTTATCCAATTCCCTCTTGAAGCCATCCATGCTTGTAGCTGCCACCACTTCCTGTGGCAGTGAATTCCATGTGTTAATCACTCTTTGGGAGAAGAAGTACTTCCAGGGCTCTTTTTGTAGCAGGAAATCCTTTGTATATTAGGCGACACACCCCTAATGTAGCCAATCCTCCAAGAGCTTACAGTAGCCCCTGTAAGAATTGCTCTGTAAGCTCTTGGGGGATTGGCTACATTAGGGGTGTGTCACCTAATATTCAAAGGAGTTCCTGCTACAAAAAGAGCCCTGAGTACTTCCTTTTATCTGCTCTCACCCAACTGCTCAGCAATTTCACTGAGTGCCCATGAGTTCTTGTATTGTGAGACAGCATAATTTGGTGATCGGTCCATAGTTCTATTTCTACGCCGCTAGCACAGGTTGTTGTTGATGGCTCCAGGAGGGCAGGGCTCTCTGCCTTTCAACTATTGGTGGCAGCTCCTAGTTGAAAGTCTGGCAGAAGAGCTCCATCTTGCAGGCCCTGTGGAACTACACGAAGTCCCATAGGGCCCTGATCTCTTCCGGGAGCTCATTCCACCAGAGCGGAGCTGCCACTGAGAAGGCCCTGGCCCTGGTTACAGCCAGCCTGCCATCCTTAAGGCCAGGGAGGACCAGTCAGTTTTGTGACCCTGATCGCAGTGCTCAATGGGGATCCAAAGGGGCATGTATCATTGTGCTGTCCTCCTTTTTTTTCTGACACCAACCCTGTGAGGTAGGCTAGGCTGAGAGATGGTGGCTGGCCAAAGGTCACCCAATGACCTTCCATACCAGAGTGGGGATTCGAACCTGGGTCTTCCAGATCTGAGTCTGACAGTTTAACTATGCCGGCTCTTCAGGCGCTCAGATTCCTTTCTCACAGTCCCGTTTGTTCAGCGTTCATAGAAAGCAGGAGGAGAACAAGAGAGAGGGACTCGTGTAAAGAACTCCATCAGCCAATTCATTAGGAAAATAAATATTGAGGTAGAGATCAGATAATGACTTCATGGGCAGTTGTTAACCTTCATCTGGTCTTTAAGCAAAAATATAAGTACCCCCCCCTTCTGTGTTATAATTGAGCTACATAATAAATAGATAGATAGATGATGGATGATGATGATGATGATGATGATGACGATAGATAGATAGATAGATAGATGATAGATAGATGATAGATAGATAGATGATAGATAGATGATAGATAGATGATAGATGATAGATGATAGATGATAGATGATAGATAGATAGATAGATAGATGATAGATAGATAGATGATAGATAGATAGATAGATAGATAGATAGATAGATAGATAGATGATAGACAGACAGACAGACAGACAGACAGACAGACAGACAGACAGACAGACAGACAGACAGACAGACAGATAGATAGATAGATAGATAGATAGATAGATAGATAGATAGATAGATAGATAGATAGATAGATGATAGATAGATAGATTCATGATCTTTTTAACCTAATATTTTATCTTAAAACATAAAATTAGGGATGGTGTCGGTGAATTTCCCCTTCCTGTTGTTGCAACCCCCAAATCTCCATTTTAATTTTGGTTCCTCCAGAGCCAGTTCAGTGTAGTGGCTAAGAGCACAGACTCTAATCTGGGAGAACCGGGTTTGATTCCCCACTCCTCCACATGCAGCTGCTGGTGTGACCTTGGGTCAGTCACAAGTTCTCTCAGAGCTGTTCTCTCAAGGACAGTCTTCAAAAAAGCTCTCTCAGCCCCACCTACCTCCCAGGGTATCTGTTCTGGGGAGGGGAAGGGAAAGGAGTTCGTAAGCCGCTCTGAGACTCCCTTGGGTAGTAAAGGAAGGGGTATAAATCCAATCTCTCTCTCTCCCCCCCCCGATGAATTGAAGATCCTTAAGCTGCCAACCTCCAGGTGCTGCCTGGAGTTATTTGGCTATTAAAAATGATCCTCGGGTGACAGAGATCCGTTTCCCTGGAGAAAATGGCTACTTTGGAGGATAAACTCTATGGCATTATATACCAGTGAGGAGGACCCTCCTCTCTCCAAACCCCGCCTTCCCCCGGCTCCACCCCCATTTTGTGGAAAGCCAGGAGAGGGGGAACTTTCCTGACCTCTTTGGGCAGGCCGTTCCACAAGGCCAGAGCCACAATGGACGGGCACTTGTTGGCTGAGTTCAGACGGGCAGTTTGCCCCGAGATAGGCACGTTTCAGCAATGTTTCACAAACGGATTAAAGGGGGCATTCACACAGGCACATCTGTCTGGCGTTCCCCACCCGTGGTCAACCCGTCGTGTACCGCTTTGCTCCCGCGTTTAAAAGATACTTGGTGAAAGTGGCAGCAAATCCCAGAGAGCACCTCTATCCTGCTTCATTCCGCTTCTGGGAAGTGTGAACACCAACCCGAAAAGCCGGGAACAACCCGCGGTAATGCATAAGGTGCACCTGATTGCCCTGGAGAGGCAGCAGCGATATGATTGGATGTGCTCCGTTCTACTGCCCAATATGATGCCAGCACAACGGGATCCTCCCCAAATCGCCCTGATGCACTTGTGCACATGAGCGTATATACACACATAGCTGAATTACCAGGAAAAAGCCATTTACAGCCACGCCTCCGGGTCAGCAGTCGGAACACTCCCTCGTGCCTCCTCCCGGCATGCTCCCACATCAGTCTGCGCAGGGTGACTGGGAAAACCCAGAACAGTTTGTTCCGGGGCTTTTTTGCCACAACTGGCTCCCGCTTCAAACTGCCAGTCTGAACTCAGCCGTTGATTTCCCCCATTTGAAGGTTAGCATCTGCAGATCCAGGGCTATTTCGGGGCAGGAACGCACAGGAACGGAGTTCTGGCTGGCTCCCAAGTTGGCCACGCCCGGCAGGAACTCATCAGCATAATAGGCCACACCCAACAGCAGAAACTCATTAGGATTGGCTACATGAGGGGTGTGTGGCCTGACATGTAAAGGAGTTCCTGCTGCAAATAAATAGCCCTGGGTTTTGACAACAAACAAGGTAAACAGAATAAGAAGCAAAAGGTGGCTGTGGCTGGATGACCACACTTCTGGGAACATAGGGGTGTGGCCTAATATGAGCTGTGCTGTCATGGGATGTGGCCTAATATGCTAATGAGTTTCTGCTGATGGGTGTGGCCCATGATGCTAATGCATTCCTGCTGGGCTTTTTCTACAAAAGAAGCCCTGTGCAGATCAGTTTTCCCCTGAAGAAGATGGCATCCTCTGCCCAGACTCTGATCTCTCCAGGCTCCACCCCCCAAATCTCCAGGAATTTCCCAGCCCAGAGATGGCATCCCCGATTTCACATTCTTCGATGTGTGATACATGCAGGAAGGGTTGCCTCGGGGCTTTGTTCTCGTGGCCCTTTCTTGAATGCCCAGGGAAATATGCTGATCGCCACTTTGGGGTCAGGAAGCCGTTTTTCTACAGGCCAGATCGACTGGGGATCTCGGAGGGCTTTTTGCCCTCTTCTGGGCATGGAGCAGGGGTCATTGACAATGCTCCCTCTAAGCTGTGGAGTCCTGTGAGCAAAAATCCTACTTTGTGAGCCGCTGGCAATAAGTTGTGAGCGAGCGATTTGGCTCCTGCATCAATTAGCTTGCTCCGGGGCCATCCTTCCCGAGCGAAAACAAGAATGCGTAAGCCGGAGGCTAAGAAACTGTAAGCTAGCTCACACTAGCTCAGCTTTTAGAGGGAACACTGCAGGCAAGATGATTCGGGGGTTGGAGCGCCTTCCCTACAAGGGTCAGTACTGAGTCTGATGCTTTTTAACTTAAGAACATAAGAACGTAAGAGAAGCCAATGTTGAATCAGGCCAACGGCCCATACAGTCCAACACTCTGTCACACAGCGGCCAAAATATACCAGGTGCCATCAGGAGGTCCAGCAGTGGGGCCACGTCCTGGGTTCAAATCCACAGGATGCTGGCTGGGAGCTCAGGGACCGGTCGCTCTCTCTCTCTCTCACTCAGTCTACCTGCTAGGGTTGTTGGAGGCTTGCCATGTTTTGAAAAGGCCAAAGGAGGCCCGATTTCCCGACTGCCTACTCCAAACAAGGGATGATCCCTAAAACCAGTCTCATTTTCTATCCCCCGTCTATTGAAGCTGTGTGAATTGCTCCTGATTTAGGAATATTCATCCTAACCTTCCAACTTGTTTATTAACGACTTGGAATTGGGAGTAAGCAGTGAAGTGGCTAAATTTGCAGATGACACGAAGTTGTTCAGGGTGGTGGAAACCAGGGAGGAGTGTGAGGCACTCCAAAGGGATCTGTGGAGGATGGGTGAGTGGGCGTCAACGTGGCAAATGGGGTTCAATGTGGCCAAGTGCAAAGTGATGCACATTGGAGCCAAAAATCCTAACTATAAATACACGTTGATGGGGTCTGAACTGGCAGAGACGGACCAAGAGAGAGATCTTGGAGTCATGGTAGATAACTCAATGAAAATGTCTAGACAGTGTGTAGCTGCAATAAAGAAGGCCAACGCTATGCTGGGGATTATTAGGAACGGAATTGAAAACAAATCAGCCAGTATCATCATGCCCCTGTATAAATCATTGGTGCGACCTCATTTGGAATACTGTGTACATTTCTGGTCGCCACATCTCAAAAAGGATATTATAGCATTGGAAAAAGTGCAGAGAAGGGCCACTAGAATGATCGAAGGGTTGGAACACTTTCCCTATGAAGAAAGGTTAAAACGCTTGGGGCTCTTTAGCTTGGAGAAACGATGGCTGAAGGGTGACATGATCAAGATTATGCATGGGATAGAGCAGGTTGAGAAAGAAGTACTTTTCTCCCTTTCTCACAATACAAGAACTCGTGGGCACTCCATGAAATTCCTGAGTGGTTGGGTTAGAACGGATAAAAGGAAGTCCTTCTTCACCCAAAGAGTGATTACAATATGGAATTCATTGCCACAGGAGGTGGTGGCAGCTACAACCATGGACAGTTTCAAGAGGGAATTAGATAAACATATGGAGTAGTAGTCCATCAGTGGCTATTAGCCACAAGGTATAGATAGGAACTCTGAGTCTGGGGCAGGTGATGCACTCTATTCTTTGTGCTGGGGGGGGCAGCAGTAGGAGGGCTTCTAGTGTCCTGGCCCCACTGGTGGACCTCCTGATGGCACCTGGTATATTTTGGCCACTGTATGACACAGAGTGTTGGACTAGGTGGGCCATTGGCCTGATTCAACATTGGCTTCTCTTATGTTCTTATGTAAAGGCTGAAGAATTTGTTATTTTGTCATCTTCTGGGCATGGAACTGCAGTCACTGAGCGTGTGTGTGTGTGGGGGAGGTACTTGTGAACTTCCTGCCTTGCGCAGGGGGTTGGACTAGATGAACCTGGAGGTCCCTTCCAACTCTACAGTTCTATGATTCTATGATATATACATGGTTATCTAAAGGGCAATTGTGAGACCAAACATGACATCACATAGCTCTGTAAACGTCCTCGGGAAAGGAATGTGCAGCAGGAAAAAACCTCTCTCTCTCTCTCTCTCTCTCTCTCTCTCTCTCTCTCTCTCTCTCTCTCTCTCTCTCTCTCTCTCTCTCTCTCTCTGTGTGTGCGTGTTTGTGTGTGAGTGTGTGTGTGTGAGAGAGAGAGTTAGTATGCGAGTAAAAAGAGAGATAAGCAACTTTTAAAGCGTTATTGGAGAGGCACCACTTTCGCCTTAAATGCTAAAATATTAAAATTGATTGAGGCTGTGAAATAAGTGAATTACTTAGTCCCCCCGTGCATTAAAATTAATTTTTCATCTTCGTGTGTGAGTGCGGCTCCCCTCCTGAACCAATGAAACTGCCTTGTCCTGAATCGGGCCCTCGGTCCATCAACGTCAATCTCGTCTACTCCGACTGGCAGTGGCTCTCCAGGGTCTCAGGAGGAGAAAGATCTTTCACATCAGCTGCTGCCTGGCACTTTTTAACTGGCGACACGGGGGATTGAACCTGGGACCTTCTGCATGCCAAGCGGATGCTCCCAGCACTGAGCCACAGCCTCTTTAATACTGGGTGGGCTTCAGGGGGAAGGAGAGCTGCCCTTTGACATTCTGCCATTCGCCAGGACGGTTCAGTTAATTGTGGTTACCAGGGCTCTTTTTGGGCAGGAACGCACAGGAACGGAGTTCTGGCTGGCTCCTGAGCTGGCCACACCCAACAGCAGAAACACATTAGGATTGGCTACATGAGGGGTGTGTGGCCTAACATGCAAAGGAGTTCCTGCTACCAAAAAAGCCCTGGGTTTTGACAACAAACAAGGTAAACAGAATAAGAAGCCAAAGGTGGGTGTGGCTGGATGACCACACTTCTGGTAACATGGGGTGTGGCCTAATATGCTAATAATCTGTGCTGCCAAGGGTGTGGCCTAAAATGCTAATGAGTTCCTGCTGGGCTTTTTCTACAAAAAGAGCCCTGGAGGTTACCATTCCTCCTCCGTTGTCTGGGGAAAAGAAACAAAATGTAGTACGGCGACAGGAGATGGACGGTTCTCTTGGTGTAGCTGGTAGCCAGAAACTTGAATAGTCCAGACGAGCTGGAGTTTGTTCAGAGCCTGGAAGCTAAAGAGAGCCAGTTTGGTGTAGTGGTTAAGTGCGCGGACTCTAATCTGGGAGAACAGGGTTTGATTCCCCACCCCTCCACTTGCACCTGCTGATGTGACCTTGGGTCAGTCACAAGCTCTGGCACAGCTGTTCTCTCAAGGACAGTTTCTGTCAGAAGTTCTCTCTGCCCCACCTACCTCACAGGGTGTCTGTTGTGGGGAGGGGAAGGGGAAGGAGTTTGTAAGCCGCTCTGAGACGCCTTTGTCTCCTCCTCCTCCTCCTCCTCCTCCTCCTCCTCTTCTTCTTCTCTTCCTCTCCTCCTCCTCCTCCTCCTCCTCCTCCTGTATCAGCTCTAGTTAGTACTTTGATGGGAGACCACCAAGGAATTTCAGGCAAGCAATGCCAAACCACCTCTACTCATCTCTTGCTCCTCCCCATGAGGAGGCAGCTTGAGAGAACATTAAATTTATTATTGTTGTTATGATGATGGTGATTACGGGGCAACCATGGGGGGTGAGTGACCTTCAAAGAATCAGGATTGGAGAGAGGAATCTTGTCAGAAGCATCAGGGGATACGATTGTCCAATCTGTCCCTGCCCACACTTGGACATCTGCTTTGGAGGCCCTGTTCCAGAGGCTGGGAGCACCTCCTGAAGTTCTGTGGCTGCCTTCTCTCTACTTCCTTGCGTAAGGAATGATTAAAATGGGGCATTTCCTGTCAGAGAAAGTCGTGATGGCCATAGGCACAGATGGCTTGGAAAGCGGATTGGACTGATTCATGGAGGAGAGGTCTATCGGTGACTACTAGCCATGGTGACTGTAGGGAAGCTCTACTGGAGAGCCAGTTTGGTGTACTGGTTAAGTGCACGGACTCTTATCTGGGAGAACCGGGTTTGATTCCCCACTCCTCCACTTGCACCTGCTGATGTGACCTTGGGTCAGTCACAAGCTCTGGCACAGCTGTTCTCTCAAGGACAGTTTCTGTCAGAAGTTCTCTCAGCCCCATCTACCTCACAGGGTGTCTGTTGTGGGGAGGGGAAGGGAAAGGAGTTTGTAAGCCGCTCTGAGATGCCTTTGGGCAGTGAAGGGCAGGGTATAAATCCAATCTCTTCTTCTTCTACTACATTTAGAGGCAATAGAATTCTCAATCCCAGTATAAGGAGGAAAAATCAGGGGATGTATTTGGTCCCTGTTGCTGGACCTCCAAAAGAACTGGTTGGCCACCGTGTGAGGCAGGATGCTACACTAAAGGGACCACGGGTCTGATCCAGCAGAGCCAGTTTGGTGGAGTGGTTAAAGTGGACTCTAATCTGGGAGAATCAGGTTTTATTCCCCACTTCTAGTCCAGCATCGTGTCTCACACAATGGCCAGTCAGTTCCTCTGGAGGTCCAACAACAGGGCAGAGAGGTCAAGGCCTTCATAAGAACATAAGAAGAGCCCTGCTGGATCAGACCAGTTTGGCGCCTGCTCATGTGACCTTGGGTCAGTTATAAGTTCTTTCAGAGCTGTTCTCTCACGAGCAGTTCTGAAAAGAACCCTCTCAGCCCCACCTACCTCACACGGTGTCTGTTGGGGGGATGGGAAGGGAAAGGGGATTGTAAACTGCTCAGACATTCCAAGTGCAGGGTGGCATATAAATCCAATCTCCTCCTCCTCCTCCTCCTCTTCTCCTTTCTGTTTTCTTCCTCTGCTTCTGTTCTTCTCAGGGGAACGCCTCAGTCACAATGCCCTGTTGTTGGCCCTTCTGAGGAACTGGTTGGCCACTGTGTGAGACAGGATGCTGGACTAGATGGACCACTGGTCTGATCCAGCAGGGCTCTTCTTATGTTCTTATGAAGGCCTTGACCTCTCTGCCCTGTTGTTGGACCTCCAGAGGAACTGACTGGCCATTGTGTGAGACACGATGCTGGACTAGATGGACCACTGGTCTGATACAGCAGAGCCAGTTTAGTGTAGTGGTTAAAGTGGACTCTAATCTGGGAGAACCAGATTTTATTCCCCACTCCTCCACATGCATCTGTGTGTGTGACCTTGGGTCAGTCACAAGTTCTTTCACAGCTGGTCTCTCATGAGCAGTTCTCAAAAGAGCTCTCTCAGCCCCACCTACCTCACAGGGTGTCTGTTGGGGGGAGAGGAAGGGAAAGGAGATTTTAAACTGCTCAGACACTCCGAGTGAAGAGTGGTGTATAAATCTAATCTCCTCCTCCTCCTCTTCCTCTTCTTCCTCTTCCTGTTTTCTTCCTCTTCTTCTGTTCCCCTTCTTCTTCTTCTCACAGGGTGTCTGTTGTGGGGAGGGGAAGGGAAAAGAGTTTGTAAGCCACTCTGAGACACTTTTGGATAGTGAAGGGCGGGGTATAAATCCAAACTCCTCCTCCTCCTCTTCTTCTTCTTCCTCTTCTTCCTCCTCCTCCTCTTCTTCTTCATTAGGAGAAGGCCTCAACCTCTCTGCTCTGTTGCTGGACCTCCAGAGGAACTGGTTGGCCACTGTGTGAGACATGATGCTGGACTAGATGGATCACTGGTCTGATCCAGCAGGACTCTTCTGATGTTCTTATGGAGGCCTCGGCCTCTCTGCTCTGTTGCTGGCCCTCTAGAGGAACTGGTTGGCCACCTTGTGAGACATGATGCTGGACTAGATGTACTATTGGTCTGATCCAGCAGGGTTCTTCTGGAGTTCTTATGGAGGCCTTGGCTTCTCTGCCCTGTTGTTAGACCTCCAGAGGAGCTGGTTGGCCACTGTGTGAGACAGGATAATGGACTAGATGGACCACTGGTCTGATCCAGCAGGACTCTTCTGATGTTCTTATGGAGGCCTTGGCCTCTCTGCTCTGTTGCTAGCCCTCTAGAGGAACTGGTTGGGCACTGTGTGAGACAGGATGCTGGACTACATGTACTATTGGTCTGATCCAGCAGGGTTCTTCTGGAGTTCTTATGGAGGCCTTGGCCTCTCTGCCCTGTTGTTGGACCTCCAGAGGAGCTGGTTGGCTACTGTGTGAGACAGGATGCTGGACTAGACAGACTATTGGTCTTATCCAGCAGGGCTCTTCTCATATGCTGATGTTCTGTGATTAAGCTTCGTTCATTGAATGCCCTCCCAGGCATGGCCATGCGCTGCCCACCCCTATTATCATGTCAATGTCAAATCAATACTATTTTCTTTGCCAGGGCATTGACTGATTCATGGTTATCTTTCTTCCCCTCTTGCTGCTCCTCGGCCGGCTGCTATTTTTATTTGTTATCGCCGGAGTTATTGTTTGTGATTGATTGGATCTTACTGTAATTTGTGTTTTATGGCTTTTTAAACAGCGTTAGCCACCCTGATGTCTGTGCCGTCGAAAAGGCAAGATGGAAAAGCTTAAAATAAATAGGCAGGAATGCACAGGCAGGCAAGTTTTTGAAGCTGTTCCTGTCAGCAGCAGAGGACGGGACTCACAATAATGGCTTTAAATTAAGGGCGGGAATGTACTGGCTGAAGAGAAGAGGAGGAAGAAGAGATTGGATGTATACCCCACCCTTCACTACCCAAAGGAGTCTCAGAGCGGCTTACAATCCCCTTTCCCTTCCCCTCCCCACAACAGACACCCTGTGAGGTAGGTGGGGCTGAGAGACCTCTTTGTAGAACTGCTTGTGAGAGAACAGCTCTGAAAGAACTTGTGACTGATTCAAAGTCGCACCAGCAGCTGCATGTGGAGGAGTGGGGAATCAAACCCGGTTCTCCCAGATTACAGTCCACGCTCCTAACCACTACACCAAACTGGCTCTCTTTGTGTAGGCTGCAAGGACAGAACATGGATATTAGGGTGGGGGGAATTTGACAGTCAGAGTTGTTCAACAGTGGGATCAGCTGCCTTGAGTGGTGCTGAGCTCCCCCTCCCTGGCAGTCTTTAAGCAGCAGCTGGACAAACCCTTGTCAGGAATGCTCTAGGCTGATCCTGCACTGAGCAGGGGGTTGGACTAGATGGCCTCTGTGGCCCCTTCCAACTCTGTCATTCTATGATTCTATGAAATTCCATGGCTTGGATCCCCATGGATTCATTCCATTAGCAGAAGTGTGTTTTTTCAGTGCAAGGAACTTGCCTTGATGCAAGTGTGTCATAAGAACGTAAGAGAAGCCAGTGTTGGATCAGGCGAGTGGCCCATCCAGTCCAACACTCTGTCACACAGTGGCCAAGAATACCAGGTGCCATCAGGAGATCTACCAGTGGGGCCAGGACACTAGAAGCTGTCCCACTGTTGCCCCCCCCAAGCACCAAGAATACAGAGCCTCACTTGCCCCAGAGTCCCTCTCTATACCTTGTAGCTTATAGCCACCGATGGATGCAATTCTGATCTGATGCAATTCCGTAGGGCGTCCAAGGAAGAGATGTTCCACCAGGCTGAGGACAGTGATGGTTCCATCTTGTCTGTAGCTGCCACCACCTCCTGTGGCAGTGAATTCCATGTGTCAATGGAAGAGTCCTTCTGGAAGAAAGCACCTGTACTAGCAGATCTTCAGAATCCATCTGATTGTCCTTACCTTCAAAGGTCTGCACTGGCTTGCCCTCACCTTCTCCTTTTGCCCCATCGTTACTATCCATAACTTTCTTTTCTTCTACTCTGCTACCTCTAGGAGGCCAAAGTCTCTTGTGCATTAACTTCTCTCTCTTCTACTTAGTTCTGGAATTCTAGCCCCACTGGTGGACCTCCTGATGGCACCTGGTATTTTTGGCCACTGTGTGACACAGAGTGTTGGACTCGATGGGCCATTGGCCTGATTCAACATCAGCTTCTCTTATGTTTTTATCACACTTCTATGACTGGGCAAAAACCTCTGCTATATTTACCAAATATCCCAATAATAACACCATAGTGGCCACCCTCCAAAGTGGCCAGGTGGTGACTGGCGATCTCCCAGAATTCTGTCTGATCTCCAGGCTGTAGAGATCAGTTTCTCTGGAGAAATGGCCATTTTGGAAGGTGGAGTCTATATTGTTATACCTTGCAAAGGTCCCTCCACTTCTCAAACTCCACCCCTCAAATCTCCGGGAATTTTCCATCCTGGATTTGGCAAGCCTACGCCACCTTGACTCCCTCCTTCCAGAGAGCCAGTTTGGTGTAGTGGTTAAGTGCACGGACTCTTATCTGGGAGAACCGGGTTTGATTCCCCCACTCCTCCACTTGCACCTGCTGATGTGACCTTGGGTCAGTCACAAGCTCTGGCACAGCTGTTCTCTCAAGGACAGTTTCTGTCAGAGCTCTCTCAGCCCCACCTACCTCACAGGGTGTCTGTTGTGGGGAGGGGAAGGGAAAGGAGTTTGTAAGCCGCTCTGAGATGCCTTTGGGCAGTGAAGGGTGGGGTATAAATCCAAACTCCTCCTCCTCCTCCTCCTCCTCCTCTTCTTCTTCTTCTTCTTCTTCTTCTTCTTCTTCTTCTTCTTCTTCTTCTTCTTCTTCTTCTTCTTCTTCTTCTTCTTCTTCTTCTTCTTCTTCTTCTTCTTCTTCTTCTTCTTCTTCTTCTTCTTCTTCTTCCTCCTTCCATGTACACATTTGACAATGATGCCTTATGCCAAGGCAGGGCTAAGGAGTCAGGAGCAGGACTCTTTTTGTAGCAGGAACTCCTTTGCATATTAGGCAAGACACACCCCTAATGTAGCCAATCCTCCAAGAGCTTACAGAGCTCTTCTTGCAGGGGCGACTGTCAGCTCTTGGAGGATTGGCTACATTAGAGTGTGTGTGGCCTAATATGCAAAGGAGTCCCTGCTACAAAAAGAGCCCTGGTCAGGAGTGATGTATGTGCATGTGGTGCAGGGATTAGGATGTTAGGACTGGACAGGAAAGTCCTGAATGCAAATCCCTCTTCTTTACTGAAGCTGACCGTGCGACATTGTGCGAGTCACTGCCTCTCAACATAAACTGCCCAGTGGGGACATTGTGAAGACAACACGTGGCAACCCTATGTACAATCCCATGGAGCTCCTTAGAAACACATATTAAAGCCACTTACAGCTGTAACATGACAGGGGCAAAACAAGGGAAAAAGAGAGAACTAAGGGGGGCATATGATACCCCCCTCAAAAAAAAATAGAATTCGAGAGCATCAATTGAAGCTGATGAGTGGTAGATTCAGGGTAGACTAAAGGAAACATGTCCTTATGCAGTGAGTGATTAGAATGTGGAATCTGCTGTCAGAGGATGTAGTGATGGCTACAGGTGTAAAGAGGGCTTCAACAGATTCATGGAGGATAGGTCCATCAGTGGCTAGTAGCCATGGTGACTTGAGGGTACTTCCACATCTGGACCACTGAAACCCAGTGCTAGGAGGCAACATCAGGGGAAGGCCTTGGCCTCTGCCCCCTGTTGTTGGCCCTCCGGAGGAACTGGTTGGTCACAGTGTGAGACGGGAGGCTGGACTGGATGGACCACTGATCTGATCCAGCAGGGCTCACCTTAGTGTCTTATGAAGGCCTTGGCCTCTATGAGCTGTTGTTGGCCCTCCAGAGGAACTCATTGGCCACTGTGTGAGGCACAATGCTGGGCTGGATGGATCACTTGGTCTGATCCAGCTGGGCTCTTCTGATGTTCTTATGAAGGCCTCGGTCTCTCTGCCCTGCTGTTGGCCCTCCAGAGGAACTGGCTGGCCACTGTGTGAGACACGATGCTGGACTAAATGGACCACTGGTCAGATCCAGCAGGGCTCTTCTGATGTTCTTTCGAAGCCCTCGGCCTCTATGCCCTGTTGTTGGCCCTCCAGAGGAACCGACTGGCCCCTGTATGAGGCAGGATGCTGGACTAGATGGGCCACTGGTCTGACCCAGCAGGGCTCTTCTAATGTTCTTCCAAAGGCCTTGGCCTCTAAACCCTGTTGTTGACCCTCCAGAGGAACTAGTTGGCCACTGTATGAGACACGATGCTGGACTAGATGGACCCTCACTGTCTGTTCCTGCAAGCTTGTAAAAGATCTCCATTTCAATCCCTGGCATCCCCAGGTAGAGGGGATGTGTAAGACTGCTGTCCAACACCCGAGGAGTCATGATCAGTGGGTGAGGAGGAACAGTGTTCTAACTTGACATGAGGCATCTTGGGTGCATGGACCCCTTCCCTGCAATTTTTGTTAACCTCCAAGGCTTCATGCAAAGCAGACATTGTACAGATCAATGACTTGATTTTCACTGAATAATAATAGGCGAGAAATCACCTTTCTGGGGGACGTAGAACTGGCCTTCCCCTCTCTGTATAGACCTCTAGGAATTACGCATTCTGGAGCATTTAAACCAGCTCCGATGCAGCAGGGAAACCTGCTGCCATTAGGAGATAAGTTCTTATTTGGTACCCCTGCTAACTAAAGGGCTTTTTTTTAACGAGATCAACACTGGTGCTAAAAGCAGAGTCGGCAAACAGTCCCGGATAAGGCCGGCGAGTACTTAAATCAATGCCCGCGTGGTCTGCAGAGGTTTGCCAGGAAATTAAATATGTAAAACCTTCACTATTATAGTTCGTAGATTCGCATGCTGAGTCTGTATCATTTGATACAACAGGATTTTATGCTCCGGCATCCTCCGCGGGCTCCGCAGCCCTCTCAATAACGATGCAATTTTATACCTTCCAGGATAACATTCGTTACGGACTCGCTCGCCAAACATTACACAATCCGAGACTCCTGATCCTGATCTTCCAGCTAAACCCAGATGGGTAGATGGACTCTTTTGAGAAAGCCAGGCAGCACCATCACAAGAAGAAGAAGAAGAAAGAGAAGAAGGAGGAGGAGAAGAAAAAGAAGAAGGAGGAGGAGAAGGAGGAGGAGGAGAAGGAGAAGGAGAAGGAGAAGGAGAAGGAGAAGGAGAAGGAGAAGGAGAAGGAGAGAGGAGGAGGAGGAGGAGGAGGAGGAGGAGGAAGAGGAGGAGGAGGAGGAAGAGGAAGAACCCGACCCTTCACTATCCAAAGGAGCCTCAGAGCGGCTCACAAACTCATTTTCCCTCTCCCTCCCCACAACAGACACCCTGTGAGGTAGGCAAGTCTAAGAGAGGTCTTTCCAGAACTGTCCTTGAGAGAACAGCTCTGACAGAACTGTGGCTTGCCCAAAGTCATCCAGCAGCTGCAACTGGAGGAGTGGGGAATCAAACCCGGTGTTGTCTACTCAGACTGACAGTGGCTCTCGAAGGTCTCAAGTGAAGGTCTTTGACATCACCTACTACCTGATCCTTTTTTAACTAGCAATGCCGGGGATTGAAACTGGGACCTTCTGCATGCCAAGCAGAGGTCCTACCACTAAGCCACTGAGGCCTTTCGTATCACCCAGAGATTTGAGGGTGGAGCCTAGAAGGTGGAGTGGGATACAGTCCACCTTCCATAGCAGCCATTTTCTCCAGGAGAAGTGGAATGAATGAACAATCTATGCCAGGTGTGTCAAACATGTGGCCCAGGGGCCGGATCAGTTCCCCAAAGGACTTCTATCAGGCCCGAGGTGGAAATGGCCATCTTCTGCTTCTTCCCAGTTTGGTGTAGTGGTTAAGTGCACGGATTCTAACCTGGGAGAACCGGGTTTGATTCCCCACTCCTCCACTTGCACCTGCTGATGTGACCTTGTGTCAGTCACAAGCTCTGGCACAGCTGTTCTTGAAAAAGAGCAGTTGCTGTCAGAGCTCTCTCAGCCCCACCTACCTCACAGGGTGTCTGTCGTGGGGAGGGGAAGGGAAAGGAGTTTGTAAGCCGCTCTGAGACTCCCTTGGGTAGTGATGGGCTAGGTATGCATCCAATCTCTTCTCTTCTCTTCTCTTCTCTTCTCTTCTCTTCTCTTCTCTTCTCTTCTCTTCTCTTCTCTTCTCTTCTCTTCTCTTCTCTTCTCTTCTCTTCTCTTCTCTTCTCTTCTCTTCTCTTCTCTTCTCTTCTCTTCTCTCCTCTCCTCTCCTCTCCTCTCCTCTCCTCTCCTCTCCTCTCCTCTCCTCTCCTCTCCTCTCCTCTCCTCTCCTCCTCCTCCTCCTCCTCCTCTTCTTCCAATTCTGCCACCGCTGCATCATTGCAGGTTTGCATCGGACAGATACACACCTGAACAGCATACTCAGCACAGACATTTGGATGCAATAATTCAGAGTGAGAGGCTTCAGTTGTCAGACACTGTTAAATCAGAGATGGCAACCTAAACTTGTTGTTTAACAAGATGGGAGTCACTAATAAATTCCTTTCTTTTTGCAGAGTCCACATTCCCTGTGCCATTTTCCTAACCCCAGATGTGTTAATGCGCCCCATTAGGGCAACCTTGGAGGTACCTATATCTGGAATCATGAGCATTTCCTGCAAATAGGAAAGGCCTCCATATATTGGATACCTTGTATAGACACATCTCTGGGTTCTTTTCTTTTAGACAGGCATCAACCCCACATTTTCTACCATGAAGACAGTGTCAGAGAGTAGCCATGTTGTTCTCTAGCTGAACAGGTAAATTCAAGTCCAGTAGTACCTAAGAGACCGACCAGATTTTTGTACCTGATGAAGGGAGTTTTGACGCTTGGAAAGCTCATACTGGACTCGAGTCTAACATTTGCTACCATATCTCCTCAGCACTGAGGCTAGAAAGCCACTTTTCAAAGACTGAATTCTCAGGTAGCTGAGTTCTCAACTTGAAACCGTACGGTACACTTTCAATGCATTCACTGAAATTGTGGGACACATATAGTTGTGTTCATAACATCATAACATCAGACAGTGGTCCATCTGGTCCAGCATCCTGTTTTGCACAGTGACCAACCAGTTCCTCTGGAGGGCCAACAACAGGGCATAGAGGCCGAGGCCTTCCTCTACTAAGAACCTCAGAAGAGCCCTGCTGGATCAGACCAGTGGTCCATCTAATCCAGCATCCTGTCTCACACAGTGACCAACCAGTTCCTGATCAGATGAGCCCTGTTGGATCACACCAGTGGTCCATCTGGTCCAGCATCCTGTTTCAGACCAATAGTCCATCTAGTCCAGCATCCTATTTTGCACAATGACCAACCAGTTCCTTTGGAGGGCCAACAACAGGGCATAGAGGCCGAGGCCTTCCCCTGAGAAGAACATCAGAAGAGCCCTGCTGGATCAGACCGATAGTCCATCTAGTCCAGCATCCTGTCTCACACAGTGACCAACCAGTTCCTCTGGAGGGCCAACAACAGGGCAGAGAGGCTGAGGCCTTCCACTGATAAGAACATAAAAAGAGTCCTGCTATATCAGACCAATAGGCCATCTAGTCGAGCGTTCCATTTCACACTGTGGCCAACTAGTTACAATAACAGGGCATAGAGACCGAGGCCTTCCCCTGATGTTACCCCCTTGGCACTGGGATGCAAAGGCTGACTGCCTCTGAACATGGAAGATTCCCTTTAGTAACAGGGTTGGCGTTGCCCCCAAAAGGGTGAGATTTCCCCCAATTTCCACCCTCCAAATCCATCCACCGGCCAGCTGCCAGTGGGGGAAACCTGCCCCCAAAGGACTCTCTGGTGTCCGATGTGCCTTGAGCAATGATGCCATCTGGAGGCGACGTCATTGTATTGGGAACATTGCTAGGGGGGTGCCCTGGCATTTGGGCAAAATCTCTATGGTACCATAGAGTTTTTGACCAAATGCTAGAACGTCCCCTCCCCCAGTGATGTGCCTAGCACGATGACGTCACTTCTGGGTGATGTCATTGTGGCATGTGTGCTTCACGTGTGCACCAGAAGATCCCAGAAAGGAGCCTTCATCCCCCTGCCCACAAAGGTTAGGGACCTGGCAACCCTATTCATTCACCATAGCTAACAGCCACTGATAGACCTATTCTCTATGGATCTATCTAATCCCCTTTTCAAGCTGTCTATGCTTGTGCCTTTCCCAGCAAATCCCATGTCTGAGTCACTCAACAAAATTGCCGAGCAGTTGGGTTAGAATGGATAAAAGGAAGTACTTCTTCACCCAAAGAGTGATTAACACATGGAATTCACTGCCACAGGAGAGGGTGGCAGCTACAAGCATGGACAGTTTCAAGAGGGAATTAGATAAACATATGGAGCAGAAGTCCATCAGTGGCTATTAGCCAAAAGGTATAGATAGGAACTCTCAGGTTGGGGAAGTCATGCTCTCTGTATTCTTGGTGCTTGGGGGGGGGCAACAGTGGGAGGGCTTCTAGTGTCCTGGCCCCACTGGTGGACCTCCTGATGGCACCTGGTATTTTTGGCCATACCTTGTGGCTAATAGCCACTGATGGACCTCTGCTCCATATGCTTATCTAATTCCCTCCTGAAGTTGTCCATGCTTGTAGCTGCCATCACCTCCTGTGACAGTGAATTCCATGTGTTAATCACTCTTTGGGTGAAGAAGGACTTACGTTCTTATGTCCATTCTGAATCTACTGCCCATCAGCTTAATGGGATGCCCCCGAGTTCTAGCATTTGGGGAGAGGGGGGGAAGAGCTCGACGTACCAACCCTTTCTCATTTCACGTATCAAACGCCTGGGCCGCTCTGCCGCACACAAAAGCTCCTTCCCAGGAGCCCCGAGGCCCCCGACCAAAGTGACGTCAGCCGTGCCGTTGTCAACTACAGACCCTTCGTGGGTAAAGCAACCTTCCCCCGGAGGCCTTTCCTCCAGCCCAATCGATCGTTTTGCTTTCAATCTCTCGGCTGCGGTTACAGGAGACCCGCGAGAATTCCCCGTCTGGGGTTGCCTGGTTTTGTCAATTCCAATTTACCCAGAGATTCTTTTACCTTTCCGTAGACAACAAAAGGTTTCCGATCGATAGAAAGCCTCATAAAGGCCTCTGGAAGGTATTGCTAACCCTCCTTGCTTGTGTCACCAATCCCCTCTAGGGTCTATGGGGAAGGGTACTTAAGCCACTTGCCTGGTTGGCTGTTAACTGACATAACGCAGAAGCTGTCTGCTGGGTTATTCTTGGGACCCTTCGCAGAACGCCTCTGTCTTAAAGGAGTCGGTCGCACCACTGCCTTGAGGACATGCGAAAAGCCCGGTTCCCCTATATTAAAAGAAAACGTCCAGCAAACCTTGAGAATAGTTTCAGAAGGTACCCATATCGGTTTGAGGTAGAACAGCGAGATGCAAGTCCAGAGCCACCTTAGAGACCAACAAGATTTTGGGGGTGTGAGCTGATGAAGGGAGCTTTTAAGTACATAAGGGAAGCCATGTTGGATCAGGCCAATGGCCCATCCGGTCCAACACTCTGTCACACAGTGGCCAAAACCCAGGGGCCATCAGGAGGACCACCAGTGGGGCCAGAACTCCAGATGCCCTCCCACTGTTGCCTCCCCAAGCGCCAAGAACACAGAGCATCACTGCCCCAGACATAAGAACATAAGAGAAGCCATGTTGGATCAGGCTAATGGCCCATCCAGTCCAACACTCTGTGTCATAAGAACATAAGAACATAAGAACATAAGAGAAGCCAATGTTGGATCAGGCCAATGGCCCATCTAGTCCAACACTCTGTCACACAGCGGCCAAAATATACCAGGTGCCATCAGGAGGTCCAGCAGTGGGGCCAGGGCACCAGAAGCCCTCCCACTGCTGCCCCCTCCAGCACCAAGAATAGAGTGCATCACACAATGGCCAAAACCCAGGTGCCATCAGGAGGATCACCAGCAGGGCCAGAACTCCAGAAGCCCTCCCACCATTGCTGAAGAAGAAGAAGAAGAAGAAGAAGAAGAAGAAGAAGAAGAAGAAGAAGAAGAAGAAGAAGAGGAAGAGATTGGATTTATACTTCACTACCCAAGGGAGTCTCAGAGTGGCTTACAAACTCCTTTCCCTTTCCCTTCCCCTCCCTGCACCCTGTGAGGTAGGTGGGGCTGAGAGAGCTCTGACAGAAACTGCCTTTTTTCAAGAACAGCTGTGCCAGAACTATGGCTTGCCCAAAGTCATACAGCAGGTGCAAGTGGAGGAGTGGGGAATCAACTTGGTTCTCCCAGATTAGAGTCCGCGCACTTAACCACTACACAAAACTGGTGTATCAAGAAGCATCAAGAATACAGAGCATCACTGCCCCAGACATAAGAACATAAGAGAAGCCATGTTGGATCAGGCTAATGGCCCATCCAGTCCAACACTCTGTGTCACACAGTGGCCAAAACCCGGGTGCCATCAGGAGGACCATTAGTGGGGCCGGAGCTTTAGAAGCCCTCCCACTGTTGTCCTCCAAGCACCAGGAATACAGAGTATCACTGCCCCAGACAGAGTGTCCCATCTACACCTGGTGGCCAATGGCCACTGATGGACCTCCACTCCCTATGTTTATCCAATCCCCTCTTGAAGGTGTCCATGCTTGTAGTCACTACCACTTACCATTAGATTCAAGTCCAGCAGTGCCTTAGAGACACGTGAGATGTTCAGGGTATAAGAGTTCAAGAACCAAAGCTCCCTTCATCAGGCACTGGGGGAGCTTTGACCCTCAAAAGCTCAAACTTTGTGGGTCTTTAAGGTGCCACTAGACTTGAATCAATCCTCAAAAAGTCCATGAATAGTGTATTTTAATTCAGTAGTGGAACTGCAACTCGGGGAAAGGTCAGCTTCCACCAAGGTAAAAGGACACAGCTAAGATACACCATAAACCAGCTAGTTCCATGAAAAACAATAAGGGTGGGTACTTTCTAAGTGTATCCTGAAAAGGTGCTCCATGAAGTGGGGGAAATGCCTGGGAATGTGGCAGGAACAGACAGAAGATCCCACTCATATTCTGCTTCATGGGTTCCTATGGGGAGCCCCAGGACTTCCAATACGTGTCTTCCACTTGTGTCTTCCACTTGTGCAGTAATGGTAAAAAACAGCATCTTGAATTGGACTTGGAGGCAAAGAAGCAGTCACCATAGAAGGTTCCCCTTCCTTTTCTTTCTTTCTTTTTCAGATTAGGTGTTATCTGTATAAAAGAGCAAGTTACTGGACCGGCCCATGTTGAACCTGTTGCAGTTTTTGAATTATCTCCAAGGGAAGTCCCACATGAGCATATTACAGTAGTCTAGTAACAGGTGACAATAGCCTGGGTTAGCGTGTCTAGAACAGCCAAGGCTAAGAGCCAAAATATTAGTGACACTGACTGTGATTTTTTTTTTTTTTTAGTATGTGGAATTTCATGTGTGTCTTACCCCTCTGCTATGCACTCCCTGTCACATGTGCTACAGTTCCTTGGCCACAAGTTTTGCATTTGTGCCATCAAGTGGTTGAAGAAGCAATAGCAAGTAAATGGAGTCACAACCTGCCAAACACATGAACGGGCTGTCAGATATTCACGTGATCAAGGAGGCAGCATAGACATGTGGAACACTGCCGGGAAGATGAAGCAGTGCCACAGCTACATGTTAAAGTAAAGCAACGCTCAATGGAACACATGTGCAATGCCACTTCTATTTCAGAAGCGTCACTTCTGGAAACAAAACTCAGAAGTGATAATGGGCAACTCTAGGAATCATTGGGAACTCTATGGTAAAACCATAGAGTTTCTGGTCATTCCTAGAGCTACCCACCATCACTTCTGTGTTTTCCACAGAGAGCCAGCTTGGTGTAGTGATTAGGTGTGCGGACAGTAATCTGGGAGAACTGGGTTTGATTCCCCACTCCTCCATACACAGATGCTTGGGTCAGTCACAAGTGTCTGTTGAGGGGAGGGGAGGGGAAAGGAGATTGTAAGCCACTCTGAGACTCCGAGGGAAGGATGGAGTATAAATCCAACTCCTCCTCCTCTTCCCCCAAGCCCCATACAAAGCTACCTTATACTGAATTGGACCACTGGTCTATCAACATCCGTATTGTCTGCTTAGACTAGCAGTGGCTCTCTAGGGTCTCAGGCGGAGGTCTTTCCCATCACCTACTGTTCCTTTCCACACTCGGATCTCAATCTCATCCCTGGTTTTATCAGAGTTCAACTCACAACACAATACCTTGCATTTATCCCCAGTTATAATCTTCCGCAGTTCCGCAGGGCCTGCAAGATGGAGCCCTTCCACCAGGCTTTCAATTAGGAGCCGCCCCCACCGTTACCATCAATGAGCTCGGCCCTCACTTTTAACATCTGGCCCATTACATCAAGCGACTCGGCGCGACTCCGAGCCGGAATCTAGTAGTCGGAGACATCTTAATGCGCCATTGTAAGCAACAGACTGTAGAACTGAATAGCACCTTATGTTTTTATGTTTTAACTTATTATGAAATGATGCACATTGTTTTATCAGTTTTATTGGCAATCGAGCCATTGCTATAAGCTGCCCTGAGCCTGTTCGCGGGGAGGGCGGGGTATAAATTAATTAATTAATAAATAAATAAGAACATGAGAGAAGCCAATGTTGAATCAGGCCAATGGCCCATCCAGTCCAACACGCTGTGTTACACAATGGCCAAAAATACCAGGTGCCATCAGGAGGTCCACCAGTGGGGCCAGGACACTAGAAGCCCTCCCACTGTTGCCCACCCCCAAGCACCAAGAATACAGAGCATCCCTTGCCCCAGACTGAGAGTTCCTATCTATATCTTGTAGCTAATGGCCATTGATGGACCTCTGCTCCATATGTTTATCCAGTTCCCTCTTGGAGCTGTCCATGCTTGTAGCTGCCACCACCTCCTATGGCAGTGAATTCCACATGTTAATCACTCTTTGGGTGAAGAAGGACTTCCTTTTATCTGTTCTAACCCGACTGCTCAGCAATTTCATGGAGTGCCCACGAGTTCTTGTATTGTGAAAAAGGGAGAGAAGTACTTCTTTCTCAACCTGCTCAATCCCATTCATAATCTTATAAACCTCGATCATGTCACCCCTCAGCCGCCGTTTCTCCAAGCTAAAGCGCCCCAAGAGTTTTAACCTTTCTTCATAGGGAAAGTGTTCCAACCCTTTTATCATTCGAGTTGCCCTTCTCTGCACTTTTTCCAATGCAATACTATTCTTTTTGAGGTGTGGCAACCAGAACTCATAAAACTCAAATAAATAAACGAATGACCGAACAGCGCCCATTTATCCCAGGACAAGTGTGGGGTGAAATCGGGGTGACCTCAATGTCATGTGGAAACAAAAAATACCCCGAGATAATTACAGGGGTGAATTCGAGTGTAGTGTAGATGCAAGTTCGGGGACAGGGTTGAACCAGGATTTAAAGTCTAGTGCGGACAGGACTGCTGTGTGGTTCTTTTTAGCTGGAGGTACCAGGGATTAAACCAGGGACTTCTGCATGCCAAGCAGATGCTCTTCCTCTGAGCCATAGAATCTTACGCATACGTTGGGGTTTCATGGGCTTTCGGGACATTGTGAGCTTTGCACCCATCAGTTCTGCAGCCAGAAGAAATGTTGTTAAGGGCTCCAAAAAAATTATGGCTTCAGTCATTGCCAAAAGAAAGAGAGCCCCAAATAAACAAACGGATTAGACAACTTTGGCTTTAAAAAACAAAACAAAACATCCAAGCAAAAACCTTCTTTTTCCTTTCCCTTCCCCTGAGACAAGGGAGCCCTGAGTAAAAGGGAAGATTGCATTTGTTCGATGACTTCATTGTTTATAAGGAGCTGTCTCTATTGATCAGTGGCTGGAGGAGGCAGGGAGGGAAGCGGTTTGCGTTTTCCATTTTAAGTGCGAGAGGAGAGCTAAGTAATTTTACCAACAATGGACAGTGCATGGAGGCCCATCATTGATACTTAATTTAGATTTCGAGCACACCTTGGCCAAAATGTTTGAGACAAGTCAAACACAAAAGGTGGGGGGAAGATTAGAAACCAAGATACGATACTCATTGAAATATGTTTGCCTGGCCATGTTAGACTCCGGTTGCAGAGTTGAAAATACAATTTAAAGTAGCACTTTTGCAAACTATTTTTTTTTTAAATACCACACAAATCTTTGGGTGAAGAAGGACTTCCTTTGATCCGTTCTAACCTGACTGCTCAGCAATTTCATGGAGCGCCCACGATTTCTTGTCTTGTGAGAAAGGGAGAAGAAGAAGAAGAAGAAGAAGAAGAAGAAGAAGAAGAAGAAGAAGAAGAAGAAGAAGAAGAAGAAGAAGAAGAAGAAGAAGAAGAAGAAGAAGAAGAAGAAGAAGAAGAAGAAGAAGAAGAAGAAAAGAATGGATCTATACCCCACCCTTCATTACCCAAAGGTGTCTCAGAGCCGCTTACAAACTCCTTTCCTTCCCCACAACAGACTCCCTGTGAGGTAGGTGGGGCTGAGAGAGCTCTTGACAGAAACTGCTCTTTTTCAAGGACAGCTCTTATCAGAACTATGGCTTGCCCAAGGTCATCCAGCCAGGTGCAAGTGGAGTTGTGGGGAATCAAACTCGGTTCTCCCAGATTAGACTCCGCGCGCTTAACCCCTACACCAAACTAGCACCAAACTGACTTCTTTCACAGTGGTATCTGATGTCCCTAACTTATGTGCATTCACTGGGACGTATGCACAGAGGCTATTCAAGCGTGAGCATGCAGTTCTCTTTACGTGATCTGGTTCTTCACCCAAAGAGTGATTAACACATGGAATTCACTGCCACAGGAGGTGGTGGCAGCTATAAGCATGGACAGTTTCAAGAGGGAAAAGATAAGCATATGGAGCAGAGGTCCATCAGTGGCTATTAGCCACAAGGTATAGATGGGAACTCTCAGTCTGGGGCAAGGGATGCTCTGTATTCTTGGAGAGCCAGTTTGGTGTAGTGGTTCAGTGTGCGGACTCTAATCTGGGAGAACTGGGTTTGAATCCCCACTCCTCCACTTGCACCTGCTGGATGACCTGGGGCAAGCCGCAGTTCTGTCAGAGATGTATCAATCCAATCTCCTCTTCCTCCTCTTCTACATCCACAGATGGGGGTAACTCTGCTTAGGATTGTCCCATTTGGTGGGCGGAATTTTTGGTCACACAAGACCATTTTCTAGCTAGTGTATGTTTGCTATGCAATTGTTATTTAAAAAAAAAAAACCACGCACACATACACCAAGGGATCTCATCCTGCCATTCCGATCAGCCAGCAGCTGTCCTTTGGATACAAAGAACCTTAGGTCAAGGTCAAGGTTTCCCTTGCTCGAAAGCCAGTCGAATCCGACTCTAGGGATGCGGTTCTCATCTCCATTTCCAAGCTGAAGAGCCAGCGCTGTCCAAAGACGTTTCCGTGGTCATGTGGCCGGCATGACTAGATGCCAAGGTGCACGGAATGCTGTTAGCTTCCCACCAAAGAGGTATCTATTTATCTACTTGCAGTTTCTTGCTTTCAAACTGCTAGGTTGGCAGGAGCTGGGGCCAGAGACAGGAGCTCACTCCGTCATGCGGCACTCGGGTCTCGAACTGCTGAACTGCCGACCTTCCAGTCTGCAGTTCAGCATCTTAACCACTTGAACCACCGCAGCTCCTGTACAAAGAGCCTTTCCGCAACACAAAAGTATTATCCACTGGTAGTGGTAGGATACAACCCATTAATAATATCTTATTCTTTATATATTAGGTACACTTGCTAAAGGCATCTCTTTGGGGAGAACAATAGGAGATTAATAAACAAGCAAATACATCTTTTGCTTTTGTGGTTTTAATAGAAAGGATGGTGATGCTCATAGAATCACTAGAATTGTCATGAAATATATAGAAACCACCTCGGGAAAGACTGTTCAAACGTACTCCTCTTCTTCTGACAGAACCTTGACAGGAAGTATCCAACAGCCTTCCCGCTTAGATGGTTTTCCTCCTTCCCCACTGAAGTCTCCTTTCCTCCCCCATATTCTCTGAAATCCAAAATGGTGTCTCCCCTACCTGGACGGAACCCCTGCTTCAAAGTAGAATTCTCTCTCCACCACCCCATACAATCCAATAACCGTATCACCTGTGTTCATCAAATGCTATTATATTTATTTTAATCAAACGATTGATCGCTCTGTCGGCTACGAGCAGAATAAACAACCCGGAATCCTTGCGCGGCCAGAATGTACACACGCATGTCTCTCTCTCCTCAGTCTTGTCCTCCAAGTGCCCTTGAAGCCTAGGAACCATCCGGTCTGCCGTCTCCGTTCTCCTTGGCAGCAGAGTTTCGGCTCAGCGATGTGAAGGGAAGCCGGGTCAAAGGTGAGAGTAAGCCATTTTTTTTCCTCGCAGTTCAGCTATCCGGCGGCTGTTTCTCCCTTTTGTTACGACTCAGGAAGACAGCCAGAGGGCTGCAGCCGCTACAATGTTTGCTTGTAATTATACCACTCGGATTGAGGTACCCAGTCTGAGAGACCAGGTTTTCGTTATCTGTTGGAAGTCCAGATAACGCGGGTGAGATGTCTAATCAAAAAACCGTCTTTACCACAGGAAAGAGCCGGCGATCGCTAACTGGCTGCAACTGTCACTCAAGGTTAGCAGCCGCGGAGGAGTCAGAGGAGCTCCGGACACACAGCAGTAATACTTTATCATTTAATTTCCAATCTGGAACAGACTCCCCTCCCCCCCGCCTTCCCTGCCAAAAAAGACACATGGAGGTCAGAACAGATTAACTTGGCATTGACACAAGGAAGGAGGGCCGTGTTCTCCGAAGAAGGGAGGGGGAGTTTCTAAATGGCCTGATCCGATGAGAAACTGGAGAGGAGAAGCCATGCCTTGACTCCAAAGCCTGCATTAACTGGGGGGGGGGGTAATAACAGACAGGGGAGGGAGATATTTGCAAGCGCAGAAATAAGAATGAGGGAAGTCAGATGGGGTGGGCTCAGGCACCTGCGAGAAAATGAAATACCAGCTGGGGATGAGGTAGGGGGAGAAAAAAAAGGTTGGGGGACCGCTCCGGTGTGACAAGTATTAAAACTTAGTGCATGGGTCCCCAAGCTTTTGGAGCCTGTGGGCACATGTGGAATTCTGGCACGGCATGGTGGGCGCAGCAACAAAATGGTTGCTGCAAAATGGCTGCCTCGGGAGGGGGAGCCAGCCACAGAAAAGATTGGCACAGCTTAATTCCAGTGACACAGTGTGCATCCTTGCGTACATCCAATCCAATCTCCAATAGTCAATCAGAAGCCTTTATGGGCAAAAGCCCTACATGGGCCCACCCACTTCCCATCATTCTGTCAGAGCTGTTCTCTCAAGAGCAGTCCTTGAAAGAGCTCTCTCAGCCCCACCTACCTCACAGGGTGACTGTTGTGGGGAGAGGAAGGGAAAGGAGATTGTAAGCCGCTCTGGGACTCCGAGTGAAGGGCGGGGTATAAATCCAATCTCCTCCTTCTCCTCTTCTTCTTAAGAACATAAGACAAGCCAATATTGGATCAGGCCAATGGTCCATCTAGTCCAACACTCTGTCACACCAGGTGCCATCAGGAGGTCCAGCAGTGGGGCCAGGACACTAGAAACCCTCCCACTGTGCTCCCCTAAGCACCAAGAATACAGAGCATCACTTGCCCCAGACTGAGAGTTCCTATCTATACCTTGTGGCTATCTATTCCTTGTGGCCTCCTCCTCCTCCTCCTCCTCCTCCTCCTCCTCCTCCTCCTCCTCCTCCTCCTCCTCCTCCTCCACCTCCTCCTCCTCCTTCTTCTTGTATAGCCAGGAGATCCAAAGTTTGGCTGGCAGCCTAAAACTCTAGCTCTTCTTGTGGCAAGCCGCTCTGAGACTCCAAGTGAAGGGTCGGGTATAAATCCAATCTCTTCTTCTCTTCTTTTTCTTCTTCTTCCCAAAACAACTTGGCAGGCACCAGAAAAGGTGTAAGGAGGAGGAGAGTTGGTTTTTATGCCCTGCTCTTCACTACCTGAGGGAGTCTCAGAGTGGCTTACAATCGCCTTCCCTTCCTCTCCCCACAAGGTAGGTGGGGGTGAGAGAGTTCTGAGAGCCAGTTTGGTGTAGTGGTTAAGTGTGCGGACTCTAACATGGGAGAACCGGGTTTGATTCCCCACTCCTCCACTTGCACCTGGCTGGATGACCTTGGGCAAGTGGTAGTTTTGGTAAGAGCTGTTGTTGAAAAAGAGCCGTTTCTGTCAAGAGCTCTCTCAGCCCCACCTACCTCACAGGGTGTCTGTTGTGGGGAGAGGAAGGGAAAGGAGTTTGTAAGCCGCTCTGAAACACCTTTGGGTAGTGATGGGTGGGGTTTAAATCCAATCTCTTATCTTCTTCTTCTGAGAGACCTAAGACTGGCCCAAGATCACCCAGCTGGCTTAATGTGGAGGACTGGGGAATCAAACTCGGCTCATGGAATCATAGAATCATAGAATTGGAAAGGACCTCCAGGATTATCTATTCCGACCTCCTGCACAATGCAGGAAATTCACAAATACCTCCAGATTAGAGTCCGCTGCTCTTAACCACTATAGCAAACTGCAGGCACCATGGTGACCCTGGGCCTAGGGGGAACCCTGGCCTAGGGGTCGATTACATTGCAGAATTCATGGCCTTGGCAAAGGAGGAGGGTTATTGACTGACCAGTACTTTGACTGGGAGAGATTTTGAAATTTGAGTCCACAGGCTGATGCTTAAACTATTGCTCATAATACTGAAAAGGGTGCTGGGGTCATTTCCATATGCTCAGAAACTGTAGGGAGAGTGTCGAACTCTGGCTAGTAAGTTGTTGGACTGAGCTATATAGGACTGTCAGGCCAAGCCTTGGAACCACCAAGAGGGCTGGGGCTGGGGACATGGAGGGGGCGGTAGCATTTCAGGCATGATTACATCACTTCTGGGGAAAACCCGGAAGTGATGGCGGGTAGCTCTAGGAATTGCCAAAACCTCTTTGATTGAACCATAGATTTTCCAGTGATCCCTACAGCGACCTGTCGTCACTTCCAATTTTTCTTCAGAAGTGACATAATGGTGCATGTGACTCTGCCCGATCTTTGAATGTCCCCCTGGCCAACACTGGGAGCTCAGGGCAGGGGATTCTCTACCCCAGTTAGGGGGGTTGTAAGCCTAATACTGTACATAAGAGAGTAGAGAGAACAGCTCCCTAACTTTCCCAAAAAGGTCTGCTGCTCTTCTTTCCTACTTCCCCCCAATTTGGCGACAAGAAGCCTGGACAATAAGTCCTTTCAGAGCTGTTCTCTCAAGGGCAGTTCTCAGGAGAGCTCTCTTAGGCCCACCTACCTCACAGGGTGTCTGTTGTGGAGAGAGGAAGGGAAACGAATTTGTAAGCCGCTCTGAGGCTCCTTTGGGTAGAGGAGGATGGGGTATAAATCCATTCTCCTCCTCCTCCTCTTCTTCTTAAGAACATAAGACAAGCCAATGTTGGATCAGGCCAATGGCCCATCCAGTCCAACATTCTGTCACACAGTGGCCAAAAATACCAGGTGCCATCGGGGGTCCAGCAGTGGGGCCAGGACACTAGAAGCCCTTCCACTGCTGCCCCCTCCAGCACCAAGTATACGGTGCATCACTTGCCCCAGACTGAGAGTTCCTATCTATAGCTTGTGGCTATCTATACCTTGTGGCCTTCTTCTTCTTCTTCTTCCTCTTCTTCAGAACATAAGACAAGCCAATATTGGATCAGGCCAATGGCCCATATAGTCCAACACTCTGTCAAACCAGGTGCCATCAGGAGGTCCAGCAGAGGGGCCAGGACACTAGAAGCCCTCCCACTGTTCCCCCCCGCCCAAGCACCAAGAATACAGTGCATCACTTGCCCCAGACTGAGAGTTCTTATCTATACCTTATGGCTATCTATACCTTGTGGCCTTCTTCTTTTGCCTCTTCTTCAGAACATAAGACAAGCCAATATTGGATCAGGCCAATGGCCCATCAAGTCCAACACTCTGTCACATCAGGTGCCATCAGGAGGTCCAGCAGTGGGGCCAGGACACTAGAAACCCTCCCACTGTTGCCCCCCTAAGCACCAAGAATACAGAGCATCACTTGCCCCAGATTGAGAGTTCCTATTTATACCTTGTGGCTATCTATACCTCGTGGCCTTCTTCTTCTTCTTCCTCTTCTTCAGAACATAAGAGAAGCCAATATTGGATCAGGCCAATGGCCCATCTATTCCAACACTCTCTCACACCAGGTGCCATCAGGAGGTCCAGCAGTGGGGCCAGGACACCAGAAACCCTCCCACTGTTGCCCCCCTAAGCATCAAGAATACAGAGCATCACTCGCCCCAGACTGAGAGTTCCTATCTATACCTTGTGGCTATCTATTCCTTGTGGCCTTCTTCTTCTTCTTCTTCTTCTTCTTCTTCTTCTTCTTCTTCTTCTTCTTCTTCTTCTTCTTCTTCTTCTTCTTCTTCTTCTTCTTCTTCTTCTTCTTCTTCTTCTTCTTCTTCTTCTTCTTCTTCTTCTTCTTCTTCTTCTTCCTCTTCTTCAGAACATAAGACAAGCCAATGTTGGATCAGGCAAATGGCCCATATAGTCCAACACTCTGTCAAACCAGGTGCCATCAGGAGGTCCAGCAGTGGGGCCAGGACACCAGAAACCCTCCCACTGTTGTCCCCCCAAGCACCAAGAATACAGAGCATCACTTGCCCCAGACTGAGAGTTCCTATCTATACCTTATGGCTATCTATACCTTGTGGCCTTCTTCTTCTTCATCATCCTCTTCTTCAGAACATAAGACAAGCCAATATTGGATCAGGCCAATGGTCCATCTAGTCCAACACTCTGTCACACCAGGTGCCATCAGGAGGTCCAGCAGTGGGGCCAGGACACTAGAAACCCTCCCACTGTGCTCCCCTAAGCACCAAGAATACAGAGCATCACTTGCCCCAGACTGAGAGTTCCTATCTATACCTTGTGGCTATCTATTCCTTGTGGCCTCCTCCTCCTCCTCCTCCTCCTCCTCCTCCTCCTCCTCCTCCTCCTCCTCCTCCTCCTCCTCCTCCTCCTCCTCCTCCTCCTCCTCCTCCTCCTCCTCCTTCTTCTTCTTCTTCTTCTTCTTCTTCTTCTTCTTCTTCTTCTTCTTCTTCTTCTTCTTCCTTTTCCTCCTCCTCCTCCTCCTCCTCGAGGGACTGCAACAGAGACTTTTCCAGTTCCCTTCCAGCACTGCAGGTGACCACATTTATAACTTCAGGCAAGTTTTCTCGTCCTCGTGCCTGTGCTGGTCTCCCCCTCCTCGCCGCCTTCACTCTTTCCCTGCTAATATTCAGCAGCAGTGCAGACTGGTCGCCAACTCGAATTTTGTCCGCCTGCACTCCCCCCCCCCAATACGGAATCTTGTCCAGTATGAACCCGAGTCATTAATAATACAACAAGAGGGAGAGGGGAAAAAAAATATGTGCTACAGTTAACCTTAAATTATAACTTACAAAGAGCGTTCTTGCAGTTTCTCGCCGTGATTTATGGGCTCGGTTTATTCTATGCAAATTCATGCACAGCTTCTAATAAGAGGGAGGAGGAAAGATAAAGCCGGCCTGAATATTTTATAAGCTTTCCCACTTACCTTAATTTAGAATTATGGCGCTGCATACGTAAGTAGAGAATAATTACCTATTACTAATCTCCCACATAGTTTATCTATTTCAACCCCGGACATCCTGAGCAATGCAAAACATAACGGTTTTACTACCTGCAGCACTGTAAATATGATAATTAGGCATACTTTGGAGCCCCTTTTTGCTGATTCATGAGAAGATACATACTGTAATATAATCAGACAATGCTGTGCTTTTGTTTTATACCCCTTTTAAAAATAATAATGCCCGCTGTTTGGTTTTTCATCCATCGGACGCAATAAAAAAATGGGGTTTTCTTTTTTCGTAGCGGACGGCACCATCGGTCGCTGCGGGTTTTGTGTGCATTCCCCCAGGGGTGCTGTTCAGCTTTTACGACTACCGCAAAATAGTTGGGACTCATATTTGGACACTGCGGGGGCTCAGGTTTCTAAGGTGGACAGAGGGAATGGGCCACTGATTGTGCACCATCGATGGGTAGGCTATTGCTTTTCTGCCTCGATTTGAAAAGATGCTCTCTCACAGACCATTGGTCCCATCTTGCCTCTTTCACACACTTCCCCAAAAGCTTTCTGGAAAATGCATGGTTTCTATTCCTGATGGCACCTGGTATTTTGGCCACTGTGTGACAGGGTGTTGGACTGGATGGGTCATTGGCCTGATTCAACATTGGCTTCTCTTATGTTCTTATGTTCTTATTTGTTTATTCAATGTGCTCTTCTAGATTACCTTCCTACACAACACATCGGCTCAGGACAGTACAAAATACACTCACAGTACAAACCATGAAGTCAGATACATGGTAAAAGCAAAGCACAGGCAGTGTGCTAATTGCTTTCAAGTTGCTTCCGACTCAAGGCAACCCTATGGATTATTTGTTGGCAGTGTGACGAACACAGCAACGGTGCACGACCTGATTAAAGAGTAGATAAAGGTTTATGTAGGAACTAACATACTTGATGGGAAACAGGAGAGACAGGGACAGGTTGCTAACGACATCTCTAGCTGACAGAGAGAGAGAAACTGAGTGTGGCAATTCTGAGAAGAAGGGGGAAATTGCCCCAAGAGTAGCAATCTGGAGACAGACAAGGAATGACATTTAACAGTTTGGTGTAGTGGTTTAGTGCGTGGACTCTAATCTGGGAGAATCAGGTTTGATTCCCTAGTCCTTCACTTGCAGCTGCTGGATGACCTTGGGCAAACCATAGTTCTGTCAGAGCTGTTCTCTCACAAGCAGTCCTTGAAAGAGCTCTCTCAGCCCCACCTACCTCACAGTGTGTCTGTTGTTGGGAGGGGAAGGGAAGGAGATTGTAAGCCACTCTGAGACTCCTTTGGGTAGTGAAGGGCAGGGTATAAAGCCAATCTCCCCTCCCCCTCTTCTTCTTCTTCTTCTCCTCCTCTTCCTCCTCCTCCAACAGGAGAGAGATGCTGTCCTCATTATCCTATCTAATTTACTTCTTGCTGCCCCCTTCAGGGTATTCTTCTCTTCTTTGTACACCAGATATTATCTTTTCCAACATTAATGTCCTCCGAAACAACCTATCATTAACAACCTTGCTCAGGTCTTGCAAACGGAAGGCCATGGCTTCCTTGGTTGAGTCAATCCATCTCAGGTTGGGTCTTCCTCATTCCCTGTTGCCTTCAACTTTTCCTAACATTTTTGTCTTTTTGAGTGACTTTTTTTAAAAAATTAAAAATAAGAAAGTAAATCCTGGTGTTTGTGCTGAGCAAACAAAGAGGTGTTGATTTTGTGTGTTGCAGACGCTTCTAGGAGGGGCATCCATTTTTCTTGGAGGTTGTCAGGAACAGGTTGGTTTTCAGATCGAAGGATACTGGTGGAGACTTTGTCCTGTAGAGAAAAGTCCCACAATTTCAGATACCAGTCGTTCAATGACAGGATCTTCTTCGATTTCCAGTAATATGCAATAACATTCCTAGCAGCCGCAAGACGTAATTCTATGAGCTCTCTCATAGGTCCATTGGGAGCAGGATGGCTCCAATGATTCAGAAGGAACAAGGAGGGTTGTAGTTGTAGAGCACAACCTGTTATTAGAAATATTTGGGCTTTGACTTCTCTCCAAAAGGTCTGGACCCTGGGGCACTCCCACCAGCAATGAATATAGGTGCCACGGCCCCCACAATTTTTCCAACATCTGTCTGAAATCGTGGGGTTGATGCCATGCAGCTGATGCGGGGTCAAATACCATCAAAGTAGAAGTTTACAATTTAGCATTTGTATATTGGTGGAACGAGAATGGCAAAGAGAAGAGGACCAGACTGCAGACTGCTGGATCCCTCCAGAGTCCTCCCACCAACTTGTCCAGCTGTGATGCTCTAATTTGTCATGTGCCTATTTTTTTTTTTTTTAAAGTTGGCTGTTCAGTGGATGAGGCATGCCTCTGCCCTGCACATCTTGGGGAGGAGAGTCTGTAACTGGCATTAAATAAAACTTTTTGAGTGACTCTTGTCTTCTCATAATGTGACCAAAGTATGATAGCCTCACTTTAGTCTCTTTGGTATTTAGGGAGAGTTCAGGCTTGATTATCTGTCTTTTTGGCAGTCCACGGTCTCCATAAAATTGTTCTCCAAGAAGAGCCATCGACTAATAACAAAGGAAAGCCTATATTAGTCCTTCAAAATGGCAATCGAAGATGAGGCGCACAAACTTCAGCACAGAGCCTTGGCAAGGAAACATGACCCAAGGCTCTTCTGAGAAGAACCACCTTGCGGACTTTTCAGAAGAAGAAGAAGAGGAGGAGGAGGAGGAGGAACTGCATTTATATCCCACCCTCCACTCGGAATTTCAGAGCGGCTTACAGAAACTATGTGAAAATATGAAACTATCTGAAGGGCAGCCCCACTTAAATCGCATTGCAGTAATCCAGCCTCAAGGTTAAGGCAGCCTGGATCAATTCATCTTTTATTCCTGTTGTCCCCAGTTTCTGTGAAGCCCAAGTATACCTCAACGTACTTGCTCATGATCAAAAGCCACTTGATTATTCATGATGCCGACTTTGTACTGAGTCAAACCACTCATCTAACTTGAACAGCGTTGTCTATTCCAATTGGCAAATGAGTCTTCGAAGATGGAGTCCTTCACTGGTTACCCAGTAGCCTTTTCAGTGGTGATGTCAGCAAATGCCCCAGGATTTTGAGGCCGGTGCCCGGGGCTAGTGGAATCTGAAGAAGGTGTGACATCGCTTCCAGGTGATGCTCTAGGAATGTGCTGTCATCTCTATGGTAGAGGCCATAGAGACATGAGGCAATTCCTACAGTGTCACTATGGTGGCCATTTTCTGACCCCCCCACCACCACACTCTTTAAGTTCTCCAGGGTTGTGGATTGGGGTGGAAGGCAGGGAGGCTGCCCACCAGGGGTCAGCAAATGGCCAGCCTATCTACCACTATGACTCTTCTTTTCTATATTTGCCACTTTTGACCTACAGATTGAAGTGGTCTGCCCTGTACGTAAACTAACCCATTTGCTCTGATGGCATATGGATGATGAGTAAAGTGTGGGTACATACATGTTGGAAGGCTGTTTCATGGATGACTAAGGCGAGGTCTATTAGTCATGTTGACTAAATGCAACTTCCATATTCAGAAATTAGGGTTACCAATCTTCAGGTGAGGCCTGGTGTCCTCCAGGACTTACAAGTGATCCCCAGGCTATGGAAATTTGTTCCCCTGGAGAAAATGGTCACTTTGGGAGGTGGACTCCATGGCACCACACCCCTGCTGAGTTCTCTCCCTTCCCCAGGCTCTGCCCCCCAAATCTCCAGGAATTTCCCAATCTGGAACTGGCAACCCTATCAGAGACAGTAATCCTTTGAATGCCTGTGCTGGTGGACAACAACAGGGAGACTTTGGCCTCCCCAGTCTTCTTGTTGACCCTCCAGGGGCATCTTGTTGGCTACTAGATCGACCACTGGCCTGATTCTGCATGACTGCTTTCATGCGATTTTGGGCTGTATCAACAGAAGCATAGTGTCCAGATCACAGGAAGTGATGGTATCACTTTGATCTGGTCAGACCTCACCTAGGTCCCGATCAGATGGGTTTTCAGATCCACGCCAGGCATGAGTGCCTGGCAGATTTAAAGGTAATGACCAGACAGCAACGTCTGGGAAACATGCCTCTTCCGTGATCATCCCGTTTTGCCATGCTCCAGAGCCTTATTTAAAAGATACTAGTTAAAGTCAGGAGTTTGTGCTTCCCGACGGGCCAATTGCTGACTTTCCCCCATCTGATTATTCCAGTGCGCAATCCTCCCATTGGGATGGTCTGACATCAGACCATCCCGAGCAGGCACCATTAAAAAAAAAAATCTAAGCGATATGTGCATAAACGTGTAAATGCGCGACAGTCACAGAGCTCCGCTCAAACGTTCTGGACAATTTCGTGTTTCTGAATGGTCCGTGAATTTTATGAACTGCATTGATTAAAAAGGTACCTAGAAGGAGGTACCACTGATGGTGCTTTAACCATTCAATTCTGCACATGCGTGGAAAAACAAGTACACATTGAGGTACAGATGCGCATGCACAAACTGATAAAAAAAAACAAAAACGGCCGTGTGGCTCCTTCAAGTGGATCACAAAACCAAAAAAAGGACCCACGGTAAGTAGGAAAAATCAACATATAACAAATACCGTGTTACAGATGATTATAACATATCATAAATAATTTTTATATTTTTAGAGTATTTTACAGTAATTCCATCATACTGTAAAAATATTATTCTAAAAATATAAAAATTATTTATGATGTGTTATAATCCTTCAAGTGGATGCTGTCTAGACAATCCACTGTGGCATACGCGCATGGTAAGGTCTGGCCGTGCAACGCCAGATAAAAAAGATCTGGATCAAATTAAAGCCGGACCAATGGCAGATTTAGCTGCCTGTCTGAATACACCCCTAGAGTACTATGTTCAGTTCTGGACACCACAATTTAACAAGGATATAGACAAGCTGGAAGGTGTCCAGAGGAGGGCAATGAAGATGGTGAGGGGTCTGGAGACCAAGTCCTATGAGGAAAGGCTGAAGGAGCTGGGTATGTGTAGCCTGGAGAGGAGACGACAGAGAGGAGATATGATGACCATCTTCAAGTACTTGAAGGGCTGTCAAATAGAGGATGGTGCAGAGTTGCTTTCTGTTGCCCCAGAAGGTCGGTCCAGCACCAACGGGTTGAAATTAAATCAGAAGAGTTTCGGCTAAACATTAGGAAGAACTTCCTGACAGTTGGAGCGGTTCCTCAGTGGAACAGGCTTCCTTGGGAAGTGGCGGGCTCTCTCTCTTTGGAGGTTTTCAGAAGCTAGATGGCCCTCTGACAGCAATGCTGATTCTGTGAACTTAGGCAGATCATGAGAGGGAGGGCAGGAAGGGTTGCCTCAGTGCTTAGTTCTCATGGCCCTTCCTTACATGCCCAGGGAAATACTGATTGCCACTGGAAACAATTTTCTGCAGGCCAGTTTGGCCAGAAATCCTGCAGGGTTGGTTGGGTTTTTTTGCCATCTTCTGGGCATTGAGCAGGGTGCACTGTATGTGTGTGTGTGTGTGGGGGGGTATTTGTGAATTTCCTGCATTGTCCCGGGGTGGGTGGGGGGAAGAGGTTGGCCTAGATGACTATGGAAGTCCCTTCCAGCTCTATGCATTTCCTGCCTTGTGCAGGGGGTCCCTTCTATGATTCTATGTTCTTTTTTTGGTTAGGGTTTGGTGACGTCTGTTAAATCTTGGAGCACTTAGGGAAAAGACTACATAGATGATGGATACCATTAAGGCCTGTTGTTAAACAGATAGATCTGAAGATACATGCCTTTCCACTTGCCTTCCGTCCATCACAATCGGTGCAGATCAAATTGCAAAAAGGGAAATTGGCATCCTCCCATAGAAAGAAAATAAGACCGCCAGCTTCCGTGCATATCACGATGTCGGCTCACATTACAAGAAGAGATCCCTCCTTGATCGTGTTTCTCCCAGCCATCCGCTCACAGCAACGGCTCAGAGTCCCTAAGTGCTTAGAGAAAGATATCTCATCTTGGTTCTGTCCTCTTTTTGTATTCTTGCGAGTTCATCCAGTTAGTCAGCTATTTATTGAAATCCATAAGATTTCAGGCTAGGGACCTTTCACTGAGGATGGGAAACAATGGAAAGGAAATTCCACACTAATAGACCAGCAGTTAAGAGAGTTGGACACGGAGTTATATCACCAAGGGATGCCGTTTAGAGATGGTGCCCCCACCTTTTCAAAGCATCTATATTTCTGGCCAACTTATAGATAAACTGGACATCCTGGTGGTCAATCTTCCATCATGTTTAACAGCAACAACCCCCTCAACAGAGATTCACAGTAAACCATGCAACAGGCACCTCCAGACTGGACTATTGTGTTACCGCCACTGCCACCGCTGCCACCGCCACCGCCACTGCCACCGCCACTGCCACCGCCACTGCCACCACCTCCTCCTTCTTCTGAGTATCTGAATCACCCAATCCCTGAGTACACCGAGCTCTGGGCAATTCACAACAGGTTAAAAGCATGCCAAAAAAACCGTATTAAAATTGGCAGATCAATTATTCCTAAGTTTATCATCTCCATACAGCGTCCATAACTTGATCTAAAACTTACTCTAGATTGTTCTTTTGTCTTGTCGGCAGGGCCTACCCAGGGCTCATGGGCTTACCCAGGGCTCTCTTTGTAGCAGGAACTCCTTTGCACATTAGGCGGCACACCACTGACGTAGCCAGTCCTCCAAGAGCTTATGGAGCTCTTTTTACAGGGGCGACTGTAAGTTCTTGGAGGATTGGCTACATTAGGGGTGTGTCGCCTAATATGCAAAGGAGTCCCTGCTGCAAAAAGAGCCCTGCACAGGCCTGTAGCTACAGTGGGGCATTTCGGGGCTAGGCCCCCCGACTTGCTGGCAAGGCCCCCCTGACTTCCCATCTAACCAGGGTGTCACAGCCTTCTTCCCTGGATTAAATTGATAAGACAGTGCCCCCTAAGAAATTTAAATGCCCCCTGACTTAAAAAAAAATCCTGGCTACAGGCCTGGCCCTGCACACCCCTAATGTGGCCAATCCTCCAGGAGCTTACAGAGCTCTTCTTACAGGGGCTACTGTAAGTGCTCGTAAATGGCTCTGCGTCTACGTGGAGGGAAGTCTTGAGTGGAGTACCACAGGGCTCGGTCCTGGGCCCGGTGTTATTCAATGTTTTTATAAATGACCTGGATGAAGACATAGAGGGGATGCTTATCAAATCTGCAGATGACACGAAGCTGGGTGGAATAGCTAATTCTGAAGAAGGCAGAGGTCAGGATTCAAAATGATCTAGATAGGCTGGAACAGGGGACTGAGACAAATAAAATGAATTTCAATAGAAATAAGTGCAAAGTCCTACACTTAGGTACAAAAAATCAAAGGCACAGATATAGAATGGGAGGGACTTAGCTTGACAGCAGCACATGTGAAAGGGATCTAGGTGTTATGGTTGATCACAAGCTAAACATGAGCCTGCAGTGTGATGCGGCTGTGAAGAAAGCTAATGCAATCTTAGGAGGCATTAGCAGAAGCATTGTGTCCAGATCACAGGAGGTGGTAGTTCCGCTGTATTCTGCTATGGTCAGGCCCCACCTGGAGTACTGTGTCCAGTTTTGGGCACCACATTTTCGGAAGGATGTTGACAAACTCGAGCAGGTCCAGAGGAGGGCGACCAGGATGGTGAGAGGGTTGGACTCCAAGTCTTATGAGGAAAGGCTGAGGGAGTTGGGTATGTTTAGACTGGGAAAGAGAAGGTTTAGAGGGGACATGATTGCAGTCTTCAAGTATTTGAAGGGCTGTCATGTAGAAGATGGAGTGGATCTATTCTCTCTTGCGCCGGATTGCAAGACTAGATCTAATGGGTGGAAATTACAAGGGAGTCGTTACCAGCTTAATATCAGGAGAAACTTCCTGACTGTAAGAGTGGTTGAGCAGTGGAACAGACTGCCTCGGGAGGTGGTGGATGCTCCTTCGCTGGATGTTTTCAAGAGGAGACTGGACAACCATCTTTTGGGTATGTTGTAGGTATGTAGGGGTTTCGGCTGTGTTCCTGCAGAGTGCAGGGGGTTGGACTAGATGGCCAGCAAGGTCCCTTCCAACTCTAACATTCTATGATTCTATGATTCTATGATTCTAAGCTCTTGGAGGATTGGCTACATTAGGGGGTGTGTCGCCTGATATGCAAAGGAGTTCCTGCTACAAAAAGAGCCCTGCACAGCTCTTCTGACAGGGCTCTGTAAACTCTTGGAGGCCTAATGTGGCCAATCCTCCAGGAGCTTACAGAGCTCTGCTTACAGGGGCTACTGTAAACTCTTGGAGGATTGGCCACGTTAGGGGTATGTCGCCTAATATGCAAAGGAGTCCCTGCTACAAAAAGAGCCCTGCGATGGGCCTACCCTTGAAGCTGACACAGACCCTCCAACTGGTACAAAATGTGGCTCCGCGGGTCCTTATGGGGACTCCATGTGCTTGGTGTTGACCTTCAAGGCACTTAATGGTTTGGGACCTATGTATCTTCAGGACTGCCTCTCCTGGTTATACCCCCCAGGAGAGCACTGCGCTCAGTGGATAGAAATCTGTCGGTGGTCCCCGGCCTGAGAGATATCCGGCTGTCCTCAACCAGAGCCAGGACATTTTTCATCCTGGGTCCAACCTGGTAGAACTCTCTTCCAAACAACATCCATGCCCGGCGGGACTTAATGCAGTTCTGCAGAGCCTGTAAGGCAGAGATGTTCCATCAGGCATTTTGTTGAGGACGGTGATGGTTCCGTCTTCTTGGCACTTCCAGCCCCTGCCTCCCCGTGAGGTGGTGTCACCATTCGAATTTTTACCGCCATCTGTTAGGCTCCTTGTTACGTTTAGTGGGTTTTTTAAAATCGGCTTTTAATGTATTATACAATACTGTTGTGCACTGCCCTGAAAACAAATCAGCCAGTATCATCATGCCCCTGTATAAATCAATGGTGCGACCTCTTTTGGAGTACTGTGTACAGTTCTGGTCACCGGACCTCAAGAAGGATATTATAGCATTGGGGAAAGTGCAGAGAAGGGCAACTAGAATGATAAAAGGGTTGGAACGCTTTCCCTATGAAAAAAGGGTAAAACGTTTGAGGCTCTTTAGCTTGGAGAAACAACGGCTGAGGGGTGACATGGTCGAGGTTTATAAGATTATGCATGGGATAGAGCAGTTCGAGAAAGAAGTACTTTTCTCCCTTTCTCACAATGCAAGAACTCGTGGACACTCAAAGAAATTGCTGAGCAGTCGGGTTAGAATGGATAAAAGGAAGGACTTCTTCACCTAAAGAGTGATTAACACATGGAATTCACTGCCACAGGAGGTGGTGGCGGCTACAAGCAGGGACGGCTTCAAGAGGGAATTAGATAAATATATGGAGCAGAGGTCCATCAGTGGCTATTAGCCACAAAGTATAGATAGGAACTCTGGGGCAAGTGATGCTCTGTATTCTTGGTGCTTGGTGGGGGCAACAGTGGGAGGGCTTCTGGTGTCTTGGCCCCACTGGTGGACCTCCTGATGGCCCCTGGTATTTTTGGCCACTGTGTGACACAGAGTGTTGGACTGGATGGGCCTTTGGCCTGATCCAACATTGGCTTCTCTTATGTTCTTATGAGCTCTGTCCTTCGGGGGAGGGTGGCTTTAAATTGAATTGAATAATAAATACTTAAATAAATTGTGTTCTCTTGTTTCACCGATAATGGTAAAGGTAGTCAAATCCGACTTTAGGGGTGCAGTGCTCATCTCCGTTTCCAAGCCAAAGAGCCAGTGTTGTCCAAAGACCTTTCTGTGGTCATGTGGCTGGCATGACTAGATGCCAAGGTGCAGGGAACGGCGTTACACCCGTAAACAACCCAAACATTATATGAAAAAGAAATGTTATGACTTGTAGTTATCCTGAATAGGCTAACAGCTAGAGCTAGGTAGAGCTAATGGCTAATGCTAGTGCTGGATTCAAGTCCCATAGCATCTAGTTATGTAGCTGGATTTCAGGCTTTGATGCACACCTTGCCAGCTCCAGGTGGTGGCTGGAAATCTCCTGGGATTATGAATGATCTCCAGGCGATAGAGAATAGTTTCCCTGGAAGAAAACAGCTGGCCACTTTGGAAGGTGAACTCTATGGTATAGTAGCCCGTTGAAGCCCCACCCCCAAACCACGCCCTCCTCAGGCCCCGCCCCACAAATCTTCAGGCTTTTCCCCTCAGTCACCATGGTGTCAGGTAGCCCTGTCATGGTTATGGAATGTGAAGGGAGTACTCTTAGTCCACCAGCCTCTGAGTGTTACCGTTTTCACTGTCTGTACGTTATCGCTTCTTTGACCTTGTAGAAGCTCCAGCTGGCAAACTCCTAAGCTAGGAACCAACGGCTTTTCTTGCTTGCTTTGCCTGTTTGCTTTGCCCACTCGCGCATACTGTACTCATTGGCTTCAGCTCGTTAAGGGGATGTTTGATTTTAGTATAACTTAGGACGCCCTACTGTTCCCGGGCATTCCTGACACAAACCGTACACGTGTCTTTAGTACTGATTCACCAATAAACAGTTTTCTTCTGATGAAGGCCTGTGTTTTGTGGCCTGACTAACGAGCCCGACACATGGCTAGTATTCATTCATCGTCTTATCCTCCACGAATGTACCTAATCTGACTAAAACACACTTCATAGAAAAAAAAAACCACAACTGGGGGTGGGGGAGGCAGGCGTCATCCCCTTCTTAAGCTCACATTACAAGAAAGGGTGAACGACACTCCAGAACTATCCTTATCCCCATTGCCGGTCTGAACTTTTCAAATAAAGTCATACAAGGTGGCCAGAGTTTAAAAGCATTAAGTGACAATTATCCACTCGGGTCTTTAGAGAAGTGCCTCAAGAATGTAAAATACTTGACCAATCATATCTTGGTTATTTAATGGAGGGAGACGATAATTTAGTCGGCCGGCCTGTCATATAATGGGACACAGTAAATTCACTTGAGAAAGGGAGACCAGAGGCACGTTGCATGCCACGGAAGGGGCTTTAAGGAGGTTAAATTTATGGGTTTCTCCCCCCCCCGAACACTGAAGAGGTTTGTTAACTCATTCTCCCTTCCAAAACCTTAATCCGCCGGACTGAACCGAAACTCGCGCTCGTAAATTTACTGTAGCAAACAAAGTGGCGAGCGGCTAGACATGAAATATCGATTTAATAAATATTCTTCCAAGATGGAGGCTCAGCTCTCCCACACGTAGGCACGGTTCGGACACCACACGAGACTCGGGTGGATTTTAAGCGATGCTTAGCTTGTGGAACCGGGATCCAGCTCGCAGGCTATCCTTCAGAGCCCGATTCGCTCGACAAATGCGGCTTTCAGAGCTTTTGTTCGTTCCACCAGCACTGCCTTCGGGTGGTGGGCCGTACAGTCTGGGCTGTTACCTCTGCCAGCATTTCAGTCAAGTCAGGGTGTCACTGTCAGTCCATCCTGTGCAACTTAACTTGCTTACTGGTGAACTGTGAATCACAACTTAAGGCCATGGTTTCAGAATTTGGGCTGAAGGGCCCTCACTTTCCAAAGGTAGTGGAGTGGCTCAGGTTGCCAACCTCCAACCAGAGACCCAGTTTGCTGTAGCAGTTAGGAACACAGACTATGATCTGGGAGAACCTGGTTTGATTCCCCACTCCCCCACTTGCAGCTGCTGGATGACCTTGGGCAAGCCATAGTTCTGTCAGAGCTGTCCTTGAAAGAGCAGTTTCTGTCAGAGCTACCTCACAAGGTGTCTGTTGTGGGGAGGGGAAGGGAAGGAGTTTGTAAGCTGCTCTGAGATTCCAAGTGAAGGGTATAAATTCAATCTCCTCCTCTCCTCCTCCTCCTCCTCCTCCTCCTTCTTCTTTCAGGTATATATGTGAACACAAAGAAATAAACTGTGCATTGCATCAGTACCGATTTCAAGTCATATAAGATGTTGTGTACAACGTTTCTGTATTTTTATAGTGGTATCCTTCAAGTTATTGGTTCCAAGTTGATTAAGCCATATTGGTGAAAAGCAGAGCATATTGAGGAAGCCGGCAATCCCGTAGTTCTTCCTTTGGAACCATTCAAGTCTTCCTCTTTTGGAACTGTTGGAGTCAATATCTCCTGGAAGCCCGTTTTCCCCTTTTTACACTGTGAAGCATATTGACCAGTCTGGTGTAGTGGTTAAGTGAGCGGACTCTTATCTGGGAGAACCGGGTTTGATTCCCCACTCCTCCACTTGCACCTGCTGGTGTGACCTTGGGTCAGTCACAAGCTCTGGCACAGCTGTTCTTGAAAAAGAGCCATTTCTCTCAGAGCTCTCTCAGCCCCACCAACTTCACAGGGTGTCTGTTGTGGGGAGGGGAGGGGAAAGGAGTTTGTAAGCCGCTCTGAGACACCTTTGGGCAGTGAAGGGCGGGGTATAAATTCAATCTCTTCTTCTTCTTCTTCTTCTTCTTCTTCTTCTTCTTCTTCTTCTTCTTCTTCTTCTTCTTCTTCTTCTTCTTCTTCTTCTTCATTAGGAGGGACTGAGCACTTTGGAGTGTTTTGGACTTTGTGAGCCATATACAGGACTTATGTTAAACCATTTATGCCCTGATTATGATTTTTTTATTATTTATTTATTAGATTTCTAACCCGCCCTCCCACCAAAGTGGCTCAGGGCAGTTTACAAACACGTTTAAGACCAACATATAATTTTAAAACCAGCAAAATACAAACTTCAGATACAATTGCATAAAATTCCAATGAATACAGTTAAACAGTTAAACAATTGAAATGCGACGGCAACATGTCACAAAGTGCCAGTGTGACACAACCGGTAATATCTGTTCTTACTGGAACGCCCGATGAAACAGCTCCGTTTTCACGGCTCTGCAGAATAGCTGGATTGTGTATTGTGTTTTGCTTAGGATTTAGAAATTGTATAAATGGTTTAGAACCATAGAATCATAGAGTTGGAAGGGACCTCCGGGGTCACCTAGTCCAACCCCCTGGTGAATGCAGGGAAATCACAAATACCTCCCCCTCCATACCCGCAGTGACCGCTGTTCCATGCCTAGAAGATGACAAAAAACATCCAGGATCTCCATCCAAACTGGCCTGGAGAAAAATGGCTTCCTGACCCCAAAGTGGCAATCAGCATTTCCCTGGGCGTGTAAGAAAGGGCCACGAGAACTAAGCACTGAGGCAGCCCTTCCTGCCCTCCCTCTCATGATCGGCCTCAATTCAGAGAATCAGCGTTGCTGTCTGATGGCCATCTAGCCTCTGTTGAAAGCCTCCCAAGAAGGAGAGCCCACCACCTCCCGAGGAAGCCTGTTCCACTGAGGGACCGCTCTGACTGTCAGGAAGTCCTTCCTCATGTTTAGCCGAAAACTCTTCTGATGCCCCAAAAGGTATGACCAGAACCAACGGGTTGAAATTAAATCAGAATATACATCCAATCAGGGCTCTTTTTGTAGCAGGAACTCCTTTGCATATTAGGCCACACACCCCTAATGTAGCCAATCCTCCAAGAGCTTACAGAGCTCTTCTCACAGGGGCTACTGTAAGCTCTTGGAGGATTGGCTACTTTAGGGGGTGTGTCACCTCATATGCAAAGGGTTTCCTGCTACAAAAAGAGCCCTGCATCTAATATATTAAATCGGGATATAAATCCAATCTCCCCCTCTTCTTCTAATGGCCAATCAGAAGCCCCGCTGGGCAGGAGCCCCACCCACTTTCCAAAAAATAACCTTGATGGGCACCAGGAAACGAGTTGGCAGGCTCCAGGGCGTCCCTCAGCACCACGTTGGAGACCCCTGCATTAGATCAATGGTCTTGTGCAGCCAAGACCCAGGTCCCCATTGTCCACAAGTCAACATGGAAATGGTGCTGGCTGGCTGGCAACACGGCATGCTGACGCGGTTAAGCATTTTCAAACTTCCGATCGCAGCTGATGCACGTATCACCTTCTGAATTACAGGGGGGGAGGTACATCTCGCTCTCACGTACAAAACGTTTATTTTTCAGAATGCACAATGTAGAAAACTAATCTTTATGACTGCCATTGTCGCTTCCGGCTCTGCCATTTCCCGGGGTGATTTGTGTGAGTGTGTGTTTGCAGAGTGACTGAATGATCTCATCACACTTATGTGTCACCTTCAGAGAAGGCTGGATAGAAAGAGGGATGGATTGGCCATTGAGCATTTGCTCGGAAAGCAGAAGATTCCATGCTCAGCAGTGGGAGGGTTTCTAGTGTCCTGGCCCCAGTGCTGGACCTCCTGATGGCACCTGGTATATTTTGGCCGCTGTGTGACAGAGTGTTGGACTAGATGGGCCATTGGCCTGATTCAACATTGGCTTCTCTTATGTTCTTATGTTCTTATGTTCTCAGCCTCTAGCGTCTCCAGTGGAAAACAACAAGGAGTGGGTAATGTGAAAGACCCAAGACCCTGGACAACTGCTGCCAGTCTAAGTAGTCAAAGAAGAAGAGGAAGAGGAAGAGGAAGAAGAGGAGGAATAAGAAGAAGAAGAGGAGGAGGAGGAGGAGGAGGACATTGGATTTATACTCCACCCTTCACTACCCAAGGGAGTCTAACAGTGGCTTACAAACTCCTTTTCCTTCCCCTCCCCACAACAGACACCCTGTGAGGCAGGTGGGGCTGAGAGAGCTCTGAGAGAACTGCCCTTTCAAGGACAGCTCGTCAGAACTATGGCTTGCCCAAGGGCATCCAGCAGGTGCAAGTGGGGGAGTGGGGAACCAAACCCAGTTCTCCCAGATTAGAGTCCAAACACTTCACCACTACACCAAACTGGCCTTGTGTGTAGTATAGCCAGGAGATCCTAAGATTGTCTGGCAGCCAAAAATACTAGCTCTATTAGCATTACGCACCACTAGGTGGCGAGCTAGACTTGTTGTTAAGGCAAGAGACGTTTCAGAGGTGGTTTGCCATTGCCTGCCACTGTGTCGTGACCCTGGTGTTCCTCGGAGGTGGCCCTTCCAAATACCAACCAAAGCCGACCCTGCTTAGCTTCCGAGATCTGAGAAGATTGGACTAATCTGAGCTATCCAGGTCAGGGCTTGAGTAGACAACACTGACCTCGATGGACCAGTCATCTGATCCAGTTAAAAGCAGCTTCCTTGGTGCTCGGGAGGGTCAACAGTGGGAGGGCTTCTAGTGTCCTGGCCCCACTGCTGGACCTTCTGATGGCACCTGGTATTTTTGGCCACTGTGTGACAGAGTGTTGGACTAGATGGGCCATTGGCCTGATCCAACATTGTCTTCTCTTATGTTCTTATGAAGGAGCCTTCCACCAATGTGTGTGTAAAGTCCTATCAAGCCCCAGCCTACTTATAGTGACCTCTCATGGGGATTTCCAGGCAAGAGATGATCAGCGGTGGTTTGCCACTGCCTGCCTCTGCGTAGCGAGCCTGGACTTCTTTGGTGGTCTCCCATCCAAGTACTAACCAGGGCTGACTCTGCTTAGCTTCTGAGATCTGATGAGATCAGGCTAGCCTGGGTCCTCCAGGTCAGGGCCTCCCACCTGTAGAACACACCTTTGTGTTGGAAGAGAGCCCCATCGTGATCAAATCAGAACCTTCAGTTCCCACCCAGTGTTCTCTCCTTTTGCTCAACAGCTAAGTCATTTAGCTATGGGGGGGGGGAAATGTGGCCATACCTCCTTCAAGAGACACAAGCATTCTCAACAGTCTTGCTCATGATCTACTCAGACTGGCCAGCAGCTCTCCAAGATCTCAGGCTGAGGTCTCTCTCTTACCACCTTCTGACCAGATCCTTTTAGCTGGAGATGGTGGGGATTGAACCTGGGACCTTCTGCATGCCAAGAAGACGCTCTACTACTGACCTATGAACCCTCCCCACCCTTGGTCCATCAAAGTCAGGATTGGTGCCATGACTGGGATAGCCCAGGAATGCCTGATCACATCAGATCTCGGAAGCTAAGCAGGGTCGACCCTGGAAAGTACTTGGATGGGAGACCCCCTTGGAATACCAGAGGCAGGAGGTGGGATTGGGATTCATTCAGTCACCTAGAATAATAGAATCACAGAGTTGGAAGGGGCCATACAAACCATCTAGTCCAACCCCCTGCTTAATGCAGGGTTAGCCTAGACTAGAGCCTCTTTGAATAACCCCCAGGCCCCTGGTAGGGGCCAGTCACCAGAGGTCGCCATGTCTTCCAGGTGCACACATAGTCAACCACTGGAGGTCACCATGACTTCCAGGTGCACACACAGTCAATTACCAGATGTCACCATGACTTCCAGGTGCACACACAGTCAATCACCAGAGGTCGCCATGACTTCTAGATGCACACACAGTCAATGACCAGAGGTCATCATGACTTCCAGGTGCACACACAGTCAACCACCAGAGGTCCCCATGACTTCCAGGTGCACATACAGTCAACCACCGGAGGTTGCCATGACTTCCAGGTTCGCACACAGTCAACCACCAGAGGTCACCATGACTTCCAGGTGCACACACAGTCAACCACAAGAGGTTGCCATGACTTCCAGGTGGACACACAGTCAACCACCGGAGGTCGCCATGACTTCCAGGTGGACACACAGTCAACCACCGGAGGTCGCCATGACTTCCAGGTGCACACACAGTCAACCACCGGAGGTCGCCATGACTTCCAGGTGGACACACAGTCAATTACCAGAGATTGCCATCCAAATACTAACCCCCCCACCAAAAGTCAAGATTGGCAGCAGCACTCCAGGATCTCAGGCAGACATCTCTCCCCTGGTCCTTTTAGCTGAAGATGCTGGGGATTGAACCTGGGACCTTCTACATGTCAAGCAGATGCTCTACCACTGAGCCACGGACCCTCCCCCCCCTCCACTCAGTACCTCCGATGCATGTATGTTTTCATGCCTTTGCATGATGCGTAGCTTCTGCAATCACAAGACCACCTTCAGTGCCTCTTTCCCTTCTCTCTCTCTCTCCAACTATCCTTGGAAAACACTTCCTTTCTCTCTAATGCCGCTTAATTCCTCCCTCTCCATTATTGGCCCTGAGCTGACTTCCCTGCAGTAATTTATGTGCCCTGCCGAACCCTCACGGTTCCCTTTCTGTTAATTTGTAATTTACACCAGCCGCTCGGGTCAATGATTTAAACCTGGGAACCTCTTTGGGGACGGGGGCTCGATAGTACCATTCCATGTGGCCACCCAGGACTGCTTGACTCATGGTTTCCTCGCTGATGTGGCTACTAGGAGAAGAACGGAGACTCCCAGTCGTAACTGCAGAGACAGCCCGCAAACCAAAGGAGAGATTCTCTACAACCGAAGGGGGGATCATCCCAAGCTCATAAATTTATGGAGACGATGAAATTCAAATGAACATTAATCCCTTGATTAGCATCTTCCCTGTAAGGAAAGCCTAGAGGATTTGGGGTTCTCTCATTTCAGGGCAAACACAGAGTTCGGAAGAGGTGATTAGAGGTTTACAAGATTATACCCAGCATAGGGGAAAGAGGCGGATGGGGCTTTCACTCTCTCTCTCTCTTTACAGTAAAACTGAGTCACCAGTAGGGTGGTCAACCTCCAGGTGGTGGCGGGAGATCTCCTGGGATTACAACTATCTCCTGAAGACAGAGATCAGCTCCACTGGAGAAAACAACTGAGGAGAAGAAGAAGAGGAGGAGGAGGGGGGGAGGAAGAGGAGGAACATAAGAACATAAGAGAAGCCAATGTTGAATCAGGCCAATGGCCCATCTAATCCAACACTCTTGTCACACAGCGGCCAAAATATACCAGGTGCCATCAGGAGATCCACCAGCGGGGCCAGGACACTAGAAGCCCTCCCACTGCTGTCCCCCCCAGCACTAAGAATACAGAGCATCCCTTGCCCCAGCCTGAGATATCCTATCTATACCCTGTGGCTAATAACCACTGATGGACTTCTGCTCCAGATGTTTATCTAATTCCCTCTTGAAGCTGTCCATGCTTGTAGCTGCCACCACCTCCTGTAGCAGTGAATTCCATGTGTGAATCACTCTTTGGGTGGAGGAGGAAGAGGAGATTGGATTTATACCCCGCTCTTTACTACCCAAAGGAGTCTCAGAGCAGCTTACAAACTCCTTTCCCTTCCCTTCCCCAGAACAGACACCCTGGTGGTTGAGAGAGTTCTTTCGAGGACTGCCCTTGAGAGAACAGCTCTGACAGAACTTATGACTGATCCAAGGTCACACCAGCAGCTGCATGTGGAGGAGTTAGAGTCCCAAATTAGAGTCCACACTCTTAACCACTACACGAAACTGGCTCTCACACCAAACAGAGAAGAATATGGATTCTGTGGATTGCCAAAAGGTCAGATCGGTGGATTTCAGATCAAATCAAACCTGAACTCTACCTAGAAGCTAAAGTGACCTAAACTGAGGCTCTCAAACTTTGATCACATTATGAGAAGACAAGAGAAGGAGAAGGAGAAGGAGAAGAAGAGATTAGATTTCTACCCCGCCTTTCACTCAGAGTCTCAGAGCGGCTTACAAACCCCTTTCCCTTCCCATCCCCACAACAGACACCTTGTGAGGTAGGTGGGGCTGAGAGAGCTCTCTCGAGAACTGCTCCTGAGAGAACAGCTCTGAGAGAACTTGTGACTGACCCAAGGTCACACCAGCAGCTGCATGGGGAGGAGTGGGCAATCAAACAAAGTCAAGTCCAGTGGCACCTTTACGCTCACCTGGATCTCTCTTCATTGCAGGTTTTGGGGACTGAACCTGGAGCCATCTACCTGCCAAGCAGGTGCTCTACCACTGACCCAGGTCCCCTTCACACAACCGAAAAGAGACATGATAGCCATCTTCAAACATCTGAAGGACTGTCATGGAGAGGAAGGGGCAGAGTTATTTTCTGTTGCTCCAGAAGGTCGGGGCAGAACCAATGCACCAAAGTTAAACCAAAAGAGTTTTTGGTGAAACGTTAGGAAGAGCTTCCTGACAGAGAAGTTCCTCTGTGGAACAGGCTTCCTTGCGAGGTGGTGGGCTCCCCTTCTTTGGAGGTCTTTAAGCATGGGCTAGATGGCCATCTAGCAGCAATGCTGATTCTGTGGATTTAGGCAGATGGCGAGAGGGAAGGCAGGAAGGCATGGACTGGTGTTTGGTTCTCATGGCCTTTACTTACAATAGGCTTGCCAAGAACTTACCGCTTGCCAGCAGGGGATAGATACGTCCTCGCAGGACCATCCCCAGGGGAAGGACAGGCACGGAGCACCATGCCATCTCCAGGAAGAGATGCTAGGTGATGCTCTGGCAATACGGCTGGAAACTCAATGGTACCATCGAGTTTTCAGCCCCATCGCCAGAGGGTCGCCTGGTGTCACTTCCTGGCAATGGCAAGATGCGTTACCAGGAGGACTGGTCCAGCTGGGGAGCATGAGTCCTCTGCTCCCAGGTGGTAAGTACTTGGGAACCCTAACTTAGAAGCCCAGGGTAATGCCGACAGCCATTTTGGCAGCTCCCTGCTGGAGGTGGGAAATCCCCCCACCAGACCCCACACCCACCTCCTATCAGCTGGTCCGTGGGGAGGGAGTCCCAAGCCACATTGCTGACGATGCGCTGATGCGACTTCCAGTGTGTGCTGGAAGTGATGTCATCATGTCATCGATATTGTGGGAACACTCTGGTGTTTGGGCAAAAACTCTATAGCAGAAGCCACTTTTACCGTAGAATTTTAGCCCAAATCTCAGAGCGCCACCTCAGTGTCACAACGTGATGAGGTCATTTCCGGTACACACTGGCCAGTGGCATCACCACATTGCTGGTGACATAGCCTGGGCCTCCCTTCCGCTTCTAGCAATTCGCTCCCCCCACCTCCTGCCAGTTTCTTGGAGGGACCTGACACCCCTACCACTCTTCCATCAGCAGTGATGCATCACTTCTGGACTAGTAGGGCTGCCAACTCTGGGCTGGGAAATACCTGACATTTTGGGGGTGGAGCCTGGGGAGTTAGGTTGCCAGGTCCCTACCTGCTGCTGGCAGAGGGGCGGGGCTTCTCCTCTGGGATCTTTTGGTGCCATAGAGTTTTTTGGCCAAGTGCTAGAACATCCCCCCGGTGATCATCACACCGGACACATTGGTGCGATCCCAGCATTTTGGGGGTGGGGTTCCCTCCACCGGCTGGATCTGGGTGGGCCAATGGGGGCCCCTAAATGCAGGCAACCCCCTGCCCCCCTGGGGGAATGGCAAGCCTACTGGGGAGGCCAGAGTTTGGAGAGGGGTGTGATCTCATCTCTCTTTATATATAATTTAGTAGTGGGGTGGCACTTCCTGAACATTCCACACGCTCCTAAATCAGTTGGCTCCATGGTATGTCACTCAGAAGCTGTCCCTATCCACTGGCTGCATTGCTTGAGTCTCGCCTCCAACATTCTAAACAGTTTGCAGTTCCTCCCCCCCCCCCAATAGCCAGTTGGAACACAGTGGTTGTTTGCATATGCGGCCTGATTGGCCTTTGCCTCTAACATTCTAAACATTTTACTGTTGCTGTTAGGAGTCATTGAATGTGTCCTGAGGTAAAATATATCTCCCAATCTTCCCTTAAAGAGTCACTAGAGTTGCCAATCTCCCTGTGGGGCCTGGAGATCTCCCAGAAATCACCGTGTTCCCCAGCCACTGCGCATCATTTCCCCTACAGAAAATTTCCCAGCTTATTACAACTGATCTCCAGATGACCAAGATCAGTTTTCCTGTAGACAATGGCTGCTTTGGGCAGTGGACTCTCTGGCATTATACCCTGCTGAAGTCCCTCTGCACCCCAAACCCTCCCCTCCCCAGGCTCCACCTGCCAAAATCTCCACGTATTTCCCATCCCAGAGCTGGCAACCCTGTAACTGGCTATGGAACTGCTTTCCAGAGCCTTGGAACCCAGAAGACATGGCATAGGAGGAGGTGCTTTTCTACCTTAGCTGCCACTGCAGAGCCCCAAATCAACATAAGTCAGGGGTGGAGGGAACCATACCTCTTACCACGGGGCTCTCCTCCCATACTACCCACTTGGGGCAGCAAAATGACTTGAGACAGCCCTGCCTTATAGCTAAACAGTAGGAAGTAAACATGGCTTGCCTCCCTCTATTTTCCTCTTTCCTCTGCCGCCCCACCAGTCACAGCCGGGACACTCACCTGGAGCTTCCTTCTAGAGCTCGTTGTATTCCTTCCGACGACAGGCCTTACTCCTACTGTGGTATGTAATGCCATACAGTCAGCCCTCCAAACAGCCATTCCCTCTGATCCCTGTTGTCTGGATACTGATTGTGATTCCCAGAGATCTCTAGGTCTACCTGGAGGCTGGCAATCCCATGGCTTGGCCATTTCTTGCCAGATTGTCAGGAACACCAGACTGATAGGGCTGCCAGCCTCCAGGTGGGGCCTGGAGATTCCTTGGAATTGCAACTGATATCCACACTATAGAGATCAGTTCCCGGGGGGGGAGCTGCTTTGGAGGGTGGACTGCATGGCCTTATACCCCACTGAGGCCCCCCATACCATGCCCTCTCCAGCCTCTCCAGAAATATCCCAACTCGGAGCTGGAAAACATGCAGGGCCACCATTCAGTTCAGAGAGCCAGTTTGGTGTAGTGGTTAAGCGCGCGGACTCTAATCTGGGAGAACTGGGTTGGAATCCCCACTCCTCCACTTGCAGCTGCTGGATGACCTTGGGCAAGTCATAGTTCTGACAAGAGCTGTTCTTGAAAAAGAGCAGTCTCTGTCAGAGCTCTCTCAGCCCCACCTACCTCACAGGGTGTCTGTTGTGGGGAGGGGAAGGGAAAGGAATTTGTAAGCCCCTCTGAGACACCTTTGGGTAGTGAAGGGTGGGGTATAAATCCAATCTCCTCCTCCTCCTCTTCCTCTTCTTCTTCTTCTTCTTCTTCTTCTTCTTCTTCTTCTTCTTCTTCTTCTTCTTCTTCTTCTTCTTCTTCTTCTGTGACCCTCACTGACCCTCCTTCTTGTTTATGTGTTTAATTCCCTATGTGTTTGCTTTGTGTGTTTAATTGTTATGTGTTTAATTGTGGACATGTTTGGTTTTTAATTCTTGTTTTCCATGGTTTTTATGACAGGCCTTTCTGTAACGCTTGTATGAATGGTTTCGAATGCGCTGAACATCAAAACATTGCAAACTTTAAGGCATTTTGGGATATTAAAAGCATTAAAAATACAAATAAAGATAATATTTGAAAACATAAAATAAAATACAATATCGATGCAAAAACAAATGAGGCTATGCATAGATTTCTCTCCACTGCCAATATTCTACGCAAGCACATTTTCTAGAGCTTGTGTGCTTTGGAGAAAAAGCAAAATCTCCAACTTTCCAAACTTGAAATCTGCTGGAATTTGCATTGGTAAATTAATCATAAATTGCTTAAGTGTATTAATCCTTGGGGAATGTAATTTCACCGGGCGTGGGTGATTTTGTGTGGGCGGTGCTTCGAGTTCCAGACAAACAGATGGATGATGATTTTGATCTGAAAAAGTTACTTTAATAATGAAAAGAATATTAAAGATGAACGGTAGTTTTTCTTTGTTTTTTTAAAAAAAGTATCAAAGAGGCCCCTACAGAGAGGTTTGGGTGGCAGGCAAATTTATTTAAATGTAATCAATTATTTAGTTGATTAATTAGGGAGAAGTCAGGTGATCAATCAAGGGACAGCCTGAACCAACTGCTTAAGTGAAAAGACCATGAGAAAGAAGAAGATGAAGAAGAGATTGGATTTTTACCCCACCCTTCTCTCGGAGTCTCGGAGCAGTTTACAATCTCCGTCCCTTTCCCTCCCCACAATAGACACCCTGTGAGATAGGTGGGGCTGAGGGAGCTCATTTCAGAACTGGTCTTGAGAGAACAGCACTGAAAGAACTTGTATCTGACCCAAGGTCACACCAGCAGGTGCATGTGGAAGAAGCCCTCCCACTGTTGCCCCCCCCACCCAAGCACCAAGAATACAGAGCATCACTTGCCCCAGACTGAGAGTTCCGATCTATACCTTGTAGCTAATAGCCACTAATGGACCTCTGTTCCATAGGCTTATCTAATTCCCTCTTGAAGCCGTCCATGCTTGTAGCTGCCACCACCTCCTGTGGCAGTGAATTCCATGTGTTAATCACTCTTTGGGTGAAGGACTTCCTTTGATCTGTTCTAACCCAACTGCTCAGCAATTTCACAGGAGTGCCCATGAGTTCTTGTACTGTGAGAAAGGTAGAAAAGGACTTCTTTCTGGACCTGTTCTATCCCATGCATAATCTTATAAACCTCGATCATGTCACCCCTCAGCCATCGTTTCTCCAAGCTAAAGAGCCCCAAGCATTCTAACCTTTCTTCATAGGGAAGGTGTTCCAGCCCTTTTATCATTCTAGTTGCCCTTCTCTGCACTTTCCCCCCAATGTTATAGTATCCTTTTTGAGGTGTGGTGACCGGAACTGTACGCAGTATTCATTGCTTCAGTCAGAGCGGTCACCATAGTTTGGTTTTTATTCTCTATAGAGTTTTCAGGGTGGTTGCTAGAGCATCGCCCGACAATGTACCCAGCATGATGACATCACTTCCGGGGGTGACATCATCATGCTGGGCACGTCGGCCCAATCTGGCCACTTTGGGGGTGGGGTTCCCCCTGCTGGCTGGATCCGGACCAGCGGATTGGGGGCCCTTTGAGCAGGGGAATCTCTGCCCTCCTGGGTTAGAACAGATAAAAGGAAGTCCTTCTTCACCCAAAGAGTGATTAACATATGGAATTCACTGCCACAGGAGGTGGTGGCAGCTACAAGCATGGACAGTTTCAAGAGGGAATTAGATAAACACAGGGAGTAGAAGTCCACCAGTGGCTATTAGCCACAGGGTATAGATGGGAACTCTCAGTCTGGGGCAGGTGATGCACTCTATTCTTGGTGCTGGAGGGGGCAGCAGTGGGAGGGCTTCTGGTGTCCTGGCCCCACTGCTGGACCTCCTGATGGCACCTGGTATATTTTGGCCGCTGTGTGACAGAGCGTTGGACTAGATGGGCCATTGGCCTGATTCAACATTGGCTTCTCTTATGTTCTTACGTTCTTATGGGAGACCTGACAGCCCTAGTGGGGAATCAAACCCGGTTCTCCCAGATTAGAGTCTGTGCATTTATCCACTACACCAAACTGGCGGCAGCCCCCACCTCTCCCCCTCGGAAGTGTTTAAAGGGTCTTTTTAAAAGCTGCTGGGAAGAGGTGGGGGGGAGGCTGCACATGCCTGCATTCCACGCCCTGAATTTGGGGCTTAGAGTGCAGGCGAATGGCTGCACCTCTCCCGAGCAGTGTTTAAAGAATGCTGTTAACTGCTGTTGGGGAGAGTTGGGGGGAGGCCAGGTGGTCGCTCTTGGGGGCAGGGTTCCCCCCACCCACCAGCTGGCTGGCAGCAGGAAGGAGCACCCCCCACCAAATTGGGAAACCCTTGCAGAATTGGGGGGAATTTGGCAACCCTAGTCCATTGGCACCTTAAAGGCCAGCAAGTTTAATTCAGGGCAGTGTTCCCTCTAAGCTGAGTCAGTGCCAGCTAGCTCACAGTCTTCTTATCCTCTGGCTCACAATGTGAGTAGGCAGCAATGTTCCCTCTAAGCTGAGTTAGTGTGAGCTAGCTCACTGATTTTTAGCCTCCGGCTCACGCATTTCTGTCTTAGCTCAGGAAGGATGGCTCCAGAACAAACTGATTTCTGCAGTCACCCAATCGCTCGCTCACAACGTTCATGCCAGGAGCTCACAAAACAGAATTTTTGCTCACAAGACTCCACAGCTTAGGGGGAATATCGATTCTGGGTATGAGGTTTCATGTGCACACACCCTTCCTCGGATGCATTGGAATGGAAGTTAACAGTTCATACGGATCGACAGAGGTTCCTCCTCCTCCTCCTCCTCCTCCTGACAGCCAGTTTGGTGTAGTGAAGAGGTAGAAGAAGAGTTTGGATTTCTACCCCGCCCTTCACTGCCCAAAGGAGTCTCAGAGCGGCTTACAAACTCCTTTCCCTTCCCCTCCCCACAACAGACACCCTGTGAGGTAGAAGAAGAAGAAGAGATTGGATTTATACCCCGCCCTTCACTACCCAAAGGAGTCTCAGAGCGGCTTACAAACTCCTTTCCCTTCCCCTCCCCACAACAGACACCCTGTGAGGTAGGTGGGGCTGAGAGAACTTCTGACAGAAACTGTCCTTGAGAGAACAGCTGTGCCAGAGCTTGTGACTGACCCAAGGTCACATCAGCAGGTGCAAGTGGAGGAGTGGGGGAATCAAACCCGGTTCTCCCAGATAAGAGTCCGCGCACTTAACCACTACACCCAACTGGCTGTCTGGTTAGGAGAGTGGTTAGGAGCGTGGACCCTGATCTGGGAGAACTGGGTTAGATTCCCCACTTCTCCATATGCAGCTGTTGCAGTGACCTTGGGTCAGTCACAAATTCTCTCGGAACTGTTCTCTCAAGGGCAGTTCTTGAGAGAGCTCTTTCAGCCCCACCTACTTCCTGGGGTGTCTGTTGTGGGGAGGGGAAGGGAAAGGAGTTTGTAAGCTGCTCTGAGACTCTTCTGGTAAGTGAAGGGCGGAGTATAAATCCAGTGTACTCCTCCTATCCCATTTGCAGATGACACGAAGTTGTTCAGGGTGGTGAAAACCAGGGAGGATTGTGAGGCACTCCAAAGGGATCTGTCGAGAATGGGTGAGTGGGCGTCAACGTGGCAAATGGGGTTCAATGTGGCCAAGTGCAAAGTGATGCACATTGGAGCCAAAAATCCTAAATATAAATACACGTCGATGGGGTCTGAGCTGGCAGAGATGGACCAAGAGAGAGATCTTGGAGTCGTAGTGGATAACTCGCTGAAAATGTCTAGACAGTGTGTAGCTGCAATAAAGAAGGCCAACACTATGCTGGGGATTATTAGAAAGGGAATTGATAACAAATCAGCCAGTATCATCATGCCCCTGTATAAATCATTGGTGCAACCTCATTTGGAATACTGTGTACAGTTCTGGTCACCACATCTCAAAAAGGATATTATAGCATTGGAAAAAGTGCAGAGAAGGGCAACTAGAATGATAAAAGGGTTGGAACACCTTCCCTATGAAGAAAGGTTAAAAGGCTTGGGGCTCTTTAGCTTGGAGAAACGACGGCTGAGAGGTGACATGATCGAGGTTTATAAGATTATGAATGGGATTGAGCAGGTTGAGAAAGAAGTCCTTTTCTCCCTTTCTCACAATACAAGAACTCGTGGGCACTCTATGAAACTGCTGAGCAGTCGGGTTAGAACAGAGAAAAGGAAATACTTCTTCACCCAAAGAGTGATTAACACATGGAATTCACTGCCACAGGAGGTGGTGGCAGCTGCAAGCATGGACAGTTTCAAGAGGGAATTAGATAAACATATGGAGCAGAAGTCCATCAGTGGCTATTAGCCACAGGGTATAAATGGGAACTCTCAGTCTGGGGCAGGTGATGCAGTCTATTCTTGGTGCTGGAGGGGACAGCAGTGGGAGGGCTTCTGGTGTCCTGGCCCCACTGCTGGACCTCCTGATGGCACCTGGTATATTTTGGCCGCTGTGTGACAGAGTGTTGGACTAGATGGGCCATTGGCCTGATTCAACATTGGCTTCTCTTATGTTCTTATGTTCTCCTCCTCCTCCTCCTCCTCCTCCCCCCTCCTCCTCCTCCTCCTCCTCCCGATCTTCTGACTTCCCTATAAGTGGCAGACAGACAGACAACCTTTATTGGCATGTCAGAGATAAGAATATATTAAAATTTAGGAATACGTCAAAAGTATGGCTGTCAGACAGCCAACGAAAAAGAAATGATCAATTAATAGTTTCCCTGGTTTGAATTATAGATTGAACAGAAGGAGGAGGAGGAGGAGGAGGAGGAGGAGGAGGAGGAGGAGGAGGAGGAGATTGGATTTATACCCCGCCTTTCACTACCCAAAGGTGTCTCAGAGCAGCTTACAAACTCCTTTCCCTCCCCGTCCCCACAACAGACACCCTGTGAGGTAGGCAGGGCTGAGAGAGCTCTTGACAGAAACCACTCTTTTTCAAGAACAGCTCTTATCAGAACTACGGCTTGCCCAAGGTCATCCAGCCAGGTGCAAGTGGAGGAGTGGGGAATCAAACCCGGTTCTCCCAGATTAGAGTCCGCGCACTTAACCACTACACCAAACTGGCTCTCCTACAAACAGGCAACATTAAAAGTTATAGAAGCGTTTTGCCCAGAGAGTAGCAACTGGACCTTGACACTCTCCGGAAGACCACGCCATGTAAAAAGAAGGGTGTCCAGAATTTTTTTTTCTTGAATCTTAGTATAAAATGGACAATTTAAAAGAACATGGGAAATGGTTTCGATGGCACCCTGACTGCAGGGGCATTGTCTAAGTTCACAGGGGATTTGGGGGGCATCTTCCAGAGAGGATGGCCGATGGCAATGCATTAAATCTGGCTAACATAAATGCCCTTCTCTGATGGGGATCTGTTAGAGAACAAAGATAAGTCGCTGTCTGGCCGTCCCTATAAGCGATGTCATCGTTGCATTGGGGTCCATGATACTGTTTCAGGTGGGAGATTTGAGGCCGTCCACCTACCATTCTGTGTCGCCATGATCGGCATCACAAATCGACAATTCCAGGGGAAGCGCTCTGAGTTACAGAACACAGCTATGCAGAGTAAACTCATAATTAGCTTCATTTTTTATCAACCTTCCACTCAATTCACCCATGTTGTCTCCCTAGGAAACGAGACATGGATTTGGACTCTATGTTTCCCACCTCCGAAATGGGGGTCTTCGGGGGAAAAAAAGAAAGAAATTAACATTGTCAAGCATCATTACATGATGGAGTTGCCAGTTATGCTTCCAGAGTTAGACATTTTTGATTTATGATTCCAGCTGAGTTCAGACACCTGGGAAATCGAAGCATCGTGGCCGGGTCTTGTCTATTCGGCAAGTACATTAGTTATAATAGTGTTGCCATTGCTGAGGACCAACAACACTGTGATAAGGAAAAGTTACCTGTGGTTTTTACATGAGAAGGAGAAGGAGAAGGAGAAGGAGAAGGAGAAGGAGAAGGAGAAGGAGAAGGAGAAGGAGAAGGAGGAGAAGGAGAAGGAGAAGAAGAAGGAGGAGGAGGAGGAGGAGGAGGAGGAGGAGGAGGAGGAGGAGGAGGAGGAGCAGGGGATTGGATTTATCTCCTGCCCTTCACTACCCAAAGGAGTCTCAAGAGTGGCCTACAAACTCCTTTCCCTTCCCCTTCCCCACAACAGACACCCTGTGAGATAGGAGGGGCTGAGAGAGCTCTTTTTCAAGAACAGCTCTTATCAGAACTACGGCTTGCCCAAGGTCATCCAGCCAGGTGCAAGTGGAGGAGTGGGGAATCAATCCCGGTTCTCCCAGATTAGAATCTGGGCACTTAACCACTACACCAAACTGCCTCTCTGGAGCTGGTTCACACAAGGGTCCCTTGAGAACCATTGTTTGGAAGCCTCCGTGTGACTGTGGTAACAAATGTCAGGACTACAAGCATCCACAAAAGCCAGCTTCCAGACTGAACTTGTGTCTGAACTTGCTGAAACTGAGAAGGGGTTGGGGTGGGGGGGACAAAACCAATCTTGGGGTTGTAGTAAACTGTTGTGTCGATGCAGTGTACTGCAGTGGTGAAAAAGGCAAACTCTCTGTTAGGGATTATTAGGAAAGGGACTGAAAATAAAATAGACGATATTATAATGCCCCTGTATAGCTCTATGGGGAACACGTGGAATTCACTGCCACAGGAGGTGGTGGCAGTTGCAAGTATGGACAGCTTCAAGAGGGAATTAGATAAACATACGGAGCAGAGGTCCATCAGTGGCTATTAGCCACAAGGTATAGACAGGAACTCTTGGCCTGGGGCAAGTGATGCTTTGTATTCTTGGTTCTTGGGGGGCAGCAGTGGGAGGGCTTCTAGTGTCCTGGTCACACTGATGGACCTCCTGATGGCACCTGGTATTTTTGGCCACTGTGTGACAGAGTGTTGGACTGGATGGGCCATTGGCCTGATCCAACATTGGCTTCTCTTCTGTTCTTATGGTCTGTATTCTTGGTGCTTGGGGGGGGGGGTCAACAGTGTCCCGGTCCCACTGCTGGACCTCCAGATGGCACCTGGTATTTTTGGCCTCTGTGTGACAGAGTGTTGGACTAGATGGGCCATTGGCCTGATCCAACATGGCTTCTCTTATGTTCTTATGCTCTGTATTCTTGGTGCTTGGTGGGGATCAACAGTGGGAGGGCTTCTAGTGTCCTGGCCCCACTGCTGGACCTCCTGATGGCATCTGGTATTTTTTGGCCATTGTATGACATAGAATGTTGGACTGGATGGGACATTGGCCAGATCAAACATGGCTTCACTTATGTTCTTACGTCTGGGGCAAGTGATGCTCTGTATTCTTGGTGCTTGGGTGGGGCAACAGTGGGAGGGCTTCTAGCATCCTGGCCCCACTGCTGGGCCTCCTGATGGCACCTGGTATTTTTGGCCCCTGTGTGACACAGATTGTTGGACTGGATGGGCCATTGGCCTGATCCAACATTGGCTTCTTGTATGTTCTTATGTTATAAAGTGTCATTTGGAATACCGTAGCTTAAAAGGGGCATTGCAGAGCTGGAAATAGTGCAGAGGAGGGCAACCAAGATGATTTGGGACTTGGAGTGCTTGCCCTTTGAGGAACGGCTAGGGAGTCTGGGACTTTTCAGTTTCGAAAAGAGACAACTAGGTGGGGGTCATGATAGAGGTTTATAAAATTATGCACGGGGTGGAGAGGGTTGATAAAGAGGAATTTCTCTCGCTCTCCCCAAATACTAGAACTTGAGGGCATCAGATTAAGCTGATGGGCAGTACATTCAGGGCAGACAAAAGGAATGATTAAAATGTGGGTTCTGCTGTCAGAGGACGTAGTGGTGGCCACTACAGCTTTAAGAAGGGATTAGACCGATTCATGGAGGAGCGGTGTATCAGTGGCTACTAGCTACATTGACTGAAGGGAACCTCCATGTTCAGGGGCAGTCAGCCTCCGAATCCCAGAGCCAGGAGGCAAGATCAGGAGAAGTCCTCATCCTCTGTGCCCTGTCATTGGCCCTCCAGAAGAACAGGTTGGCCACTGTGTGAGACAGGATGCTGGACGAGATGGCCACTGTTCTAATCCGGCAGGGCTCTCCCTATGCTCTTATGTTCCACGTCACCACTACCTGGCTGGCGCGGGGTAAGTAAACAAGCCAGTGGCAGCAGGGATTAGTGATGAGAGAACGTGAAGGTGGGATTCTCCATTGCGTTCCTGTGAACTGGTTGGCCATTTTGTGAGCTAGGGTGCTGGACTAGATGGACCCCTGGTCATAAGAGAACATAAGAACATAAGAGAAGCCAATGTTGAATCAGGCCAATGGCCCATCTAGTCCAACACTCTGTCACACAGCGGCCAAAAATACCATGTGCTATCAGGAGGTCCAGCAGTGGGGCCAGGACACTAGAAGCCCTCCCACTGCTGCCCCCTCCCCCAGCACCAAGAATAGAGTGCATCACCTGCCCCAGACTGAGACTTCCCATCTATACCCTGTGGCTAATAGCCACTGATGGACTTCTGCTCCATACGTTTATCTAATTCCCTCTTGAAACTGTCCATGCTTGTAGCTGCCACCACCTCCTGTGGCAGTGAATTCCATATGTTAATCACTCTTTGGGTGAAGAAGTATTTCCTTTTATCTGATCCAGCAGGGCTCTTCTTACGTCCATGCTGGTGGCAATGACAGATCGACTCGGGCATCACCTTTCTCCATTCCGTCTCTAGAGAGGAGCATCAAGGACGGAAGATTCCGATAACGGTGAGCTCATTTCCCCCTTGTGGAAACGTTTTCAGAAATCTCTTCCTATATTTTTTTTGCTGGTCCACAGTGAAAACCAGCTTTGGTTCTTAATGTTCCTGCACCGCATTTTCCCCATAAAACGTGCCTTCTTCAATGTTACTTATGTGTCAACAAATCAGCATTATAGTGTATTAGGCATATAAATGGCATACATTGCATATATCAATACCGCAGAATATGTATATCAAAGCGACCCAGCCTAGGTACACAATACAAACAAATCGACAAAATCGACCAGTGAAAAACAGAAAACTGAACCTGTGTGGCAAGAATATGGTGTTGGGAAGGGTCAACAAGTCACAGCCAACTTTATGGTGGCCCCTCATGGGGTTTTCAAAGCAAGTGACAAACAAGGAAGATGGTTTGCCATTGTCTGCTCCTCTGTAACAACCTTGGACTTCCTTGGTGGTCTCTCATCCAAGTACTGACCAACTCCTTCTTCTTCTTCTTCTTCTTCTTCTTCTTCTTCTTCTTCTTCTTCTTCTTCTTCTTCTTCTTCTTCTTCTTCTTCTTCCTCTTCTTCTTCTTCTTCCTCTTCTTCCTCCTCCTCCTCCTCCTCCTCCTCCTCCTCCTCCTCCTCCTCCTCTTCTTCTTCTTCTTCCTCTTCCTCCTCCTCCTCCTCCTCCTCCTCCTCCTCCTCCTCCTCCTCCTCCTCTTCTTCTTCCTCTTCTTCTTCTTCCTCCTCCTCCTCCACCTCCTCCAGAAGTGGCTTGTCAGAGGCAGGATAATGCTGTTGCAGTCATCCTGATTGAGGGCCTCCTAGAGGCCAGCCACTGTGTGAACCAAATCCTGGACTTGATGGGCCTTTGGTCTGATCCAGCAAGACTCTTCTGATGTTCTTAGGACATGGGGACAAATGTGGGATAAGGAGTCCAAAGTGATGGTTACAGGATCAGCTTGAACCGAGGGGGCAGGGATGGGGGGCAGGGCTGAGTTTTCACATCATCTGTTATCTAGTCCTTTCAACTGGAGGTGCCGGGGATCAAACCAGCGTCTTTTCGCGAGGCTCTTCCATCAACACACACGCCCCACCCCCGCCTCCGCCTGGACAGCTCTTATGACCTTGCCTGCTCCCGAGGAGGAGGAGGAGGACGAAAGCTTCTCTCTGACATTTGGGCGAATGGCCGCCCCGCGTCTTCCCTTCCCATTTGCGCAGCCGAAAACCCCAAAGCGAGAGAAGGAGATGATTGTCGACTGCTACCCCGCCGTTCTCCCTCAAATCTTTTCTAATTGCTTCTGGCTGGACGGGGAAAATCAAGTGTTGCAAATGGAGAGAAATTTAACTCGGTTCCAATCACGGTACGAAATTGAGTTTTACGTCCGGGAGTGAATCATTGGAGCCTTGCAAAGATATTAAAATGAATCAATACGAGTGGAATAGGTGTGCTCACCCACCCGACTGGGGGGGGGGGTTCTCACTTTGGGACACTCGACCAGCCAGGCCTGGTAAGCTGTGCTTCACCCCCTCCCCTGTGTGGAAAAAAAGAATCGAACAAGATTTATCCAAATTAGAGGACTTTAGCCTCTTTCTGATGATCTGGCTGCCACGAAGAGGTGAGCTGTGCCTACCTTTTGGGTTCTGTGTGCTTTCCGTTTTCCTTTGTAATAATAATAAACACTCGCTGGCACTTCTGGTATGGCAATTTGTACAGTAAATTAGCTTTAATTTCCCCTGAATACCATTGAGTTTGTCAAATGGATGCAAGAGACATGAGGCACACAGGCAAAACAGAGCGTGGGGGGGGGCACGGGCGATAGAAATGGGGCACTCGCCTGTAACCTCTCGTCCTGTTCATTTATTAGAACAAGGCATGGGGGGGAAACCCTCTGAGGTATGGGACTGTTTTCATCCAAATGTGATACGCTTGGATTGAAAATGATCGAAAAATATATGCCCGGGCAGGGACTTAGCACCACGCCAGCGTGGTGCAGTGGTTAAAGTTTCGGACTAAGATCTGGGAGACCCAGGTTCCAATCCCCACTTTGTCATGGTAACTCGCTGGGTGATCTCGGGCCAGTCACAAGCCTACCTCACTGGGTTGTTGTGAAGATAACATGGAGGAGAGGGAAATGACGGAAGCTGGTCTGGGTCTCTGCCAGGGACAACAGCAGGATAAAAGTGAACAGAATAAATGAATAGGACAAGGGAGTGACGGTAGCTAGATCAGAGGTCCCTTTTTTTCAAGTCTGTGGGCGCCATTGGAATTCTGATTCAAGGCGGTGGGTGCAACCATGAAAATGGTCAGTGCAGGAGACGAAGCCAAGCACAAAATGTTAGGAAGTTAGGTTTGGCATACCGCTAATAGTAACCCTTCAACATTTCAGGTGAAAGCTCTAGATAACAGGGTATCATGGTGACTGAGCCACATTCAGAAGTAGTTGGCCTCTGAATCCCAGAGCCAGGAGGCAACATCAGTGGAAGGCCTTGGCATCTGTGCCCTGCTGTTGGACCTCCAGAGGAATTGGTTGGCCATTGTGTGAGACAGGATTCTGGACTAGATGGACCACTGGTCTGCTCCAGCACGGCTCTTCTGATGTTCTTATGAAGGCCTCAGCCTCTGTGCCTTGTTGTTGGCCCTCCAGAGGAACTGGTTGGCCTTTGTGTGAGATGGGATGCTGGACTAGATGGACCACTCGTCTGCTCCAGCACGGCTCTTCTGATGTTCTTATGAAGGCCTCAGTCTCTGTGCCCTGTTGTTGGGCTTCCAGAGGAACTGGTGGGCCACTGTGTGAGGCAGGAGGCCAGACTAGATGGACCCTCCCTGGTCTGATCCGGCAGGGCTCTTCTGAGGTTCTTATCAAGGGAAGGCCTTGGCCTCTCTGCCCTGTTGTTGGCTCTCCAGAGAAACTGGCTGGCTGCTGTGTGAGACAGGATGTTGGACCAGATAGATTTCTGGTCTGATCCACCAGTGCTCTTCTGATGTTCTTATGCATCTTTAGGATGTTGCTTTAACCACAGGTAAACTGCACATTCAGAGACACTAAACCTCTGAATCTCAGGGTCAGGAAGCGACATCAGGGGAAGCACTCGGCTGCTGTGCCCTGTTGTTGGACCTCCAAAGGAACTGGTCAACCACTGTGTGAGACAGGATGCTGGACTAGATGGACCACTGATCTGATCCAGCAGGAATCTTCTGATGTTCTTATCAGGGGAAGACCTCGGCCTCCATGCCCTGTTGTAGGTCCTCCAGGGGAACTGGTCAGCCACTGTGTGAGACAGGATGCTGGACTAGATGGACCACTGGTCTGATCCAGCAGGGCTCTTCTGATGTTCTTATGAAGGCCTTGGCCTCTTTGTCCTGCTGTTGGACCTTCAGAGGTACCAGTTGGCCACTGTGTGAGACAGGATGCTGGGCTAGATGGACCCCTGGTTTCCTCCAGCAGGGATCTTCTGATGATCTTATCAGGGGAAGACCTTGGCCTCTCTGCCCTGTTGTTGGCCCTCCAGAGGAACTGGTTGGCCACTGTGTGAGACAGGAGGCTGGGCTGAATGGACCACCGTCTGATCCAGCAGGGCTCTTCTGATATTCTCATGAAGGCCTCAGCCTCTTTGCTCTGCTGTTGGCCCTCCAGAAGAACTGGTTGGTCACTGCACCAAGAATACAGAGCATCACTTGCCCCAGACTGAGAGTTCCTATCTAAACCTTGTGCCTATAAGCCATCCAAGAACCTCTGCTCCAGATGTTTATCCAATTCCCTCTTGCAGCCGTCCATTCTTGTAGCCGCCACCACCTCCTGTGGCAGTGAATTCCATGTGCTGATCGCTCTTCGGGTGAATAAGTTTTTACTTGGGGATGATTCTACTTGAGGATGGCAAGTGTCTAAGTCATACTTCAGTTTGAATGGAGATGGGTTTCCATGTAGCCCCTGTTTCATGTGTGCCCACACAGCCTAAGAGGTAACAAAGTCGGGCACCTTGATAGATATCTCTGAGAAAGGTATTCTTTTTGGGGGAGGGGTGGCACCAAAGGCCCTCAAATCCTTGTGCCACCTGCCTTATCTCTGAAACAAGGGCCTCTTGAAGCAGATTATGAGTTTGAGAAGCAGGAATTCTGGAACAGATAGAAAGATGTACAAGGTATACACACACATAGAATCACACAATCATAGAGTTGGAAGGGGCCAGACAGGGCGTCTAGTCCAACCCCCCTGCTCAATGCAGGATCAGCCTAGAGCATCCCTGACAACGGTTCGTCCAGCCACTGCTTGGAGACTGCCAGTAAGAACATAAGAACATAAGAGAAGCCAATGTTGAATCAGGCCAATGGCCCATCTAGTCCAACACTCTGTCACACAGCGGCCAAAATATACCAGGTGCCATCAGGAGGTCCAGCAGTGGGGCCAGGACACTAGAAGCCCTCCCACTGCTGCCCCCCCAGCACCAAGAATAGAGTGCATCACCTGCCCCAGACTGAGAGTTCCCATCTATACCCTGTGGCTAATAGCCACTGATGGACTTCTGCTCCATATGTTTATCTAATTCCCTCTTGAAACTGTCCATGCTCGTAGCTGCCACCACCTCCTGTGGCAGTGAATTCCATGTGTTAATCACTCTTTGGGTGAAGAAGTATTTCCTTTGAGCTGTTCTATCCCGACTGCTCAGCAATTTCATCGAGTGTCCACGAGTTCTTGTATTGTGAGAAAGGGAGAAAAGTATTTCTTTCTCTACCTGCTCTATCCTTTGCATAATCTTATAAACCTTGATCATGTCACCCCTCAGCCATCGTTTCTCCAAGCTGAAGAGCCCCAAGTGTTTTAACCTTTCTTCATAGGGAATGTAAAAATAGGTGTAGTGGTTTGGTGTAGTGGTAAATTGTGCGGACTCAAATCTGGGAAAACTGGGTTTGATTCCCCACTTCTCCACATGCAACTGCTGGTGTGACCTTGGGTCAGTCATAAGATCTGGCGCAGATGTTCTTGAAAAAAGAGCAGTTTCTGTCAAGAGCTCTCTCAGCCCCACTGTGTCTGTTGTGGGCAGGGGAAGGGAAAGAAGTTTGTAAGCCGCTCTGAGACTCCCTTGGGTAGTGAAAGGTGGGATATAAATCCAATCTCCTCCTCCTCCTAAAGGTAAAGATTTCCCTTGCTTGAAAGCCAGTCAAATCCAACTCTAGGGATATGGTGCTCATCTCAATTCCCAAGCCAAAGAGCCAGCGCTGTCCAAAGACCTTTCCATGGTCATGTGGCCAGCATGACTAGATGCCAAGGCACACAGGATGCTGTTACCTTCCCACCGAAGGGGTACCTATTTATCTACTTGCAGTTTCTTGCTTTTGAACTGCTAAGTTGGCAGGAGCTGGGGCCAGAGAAGGGAGCTCACTCCGTCATGTGGCACTCGGTCTGCAGTTCAACATTTTAACCACTTGATAATAACCCGAGATAATTACAGGGGTGAACTCACATCTAGTGTAGCATGTACATTTGGGGACAGGGTTGAACCAGGATTTAAGGTCCAGTGTGGAAAGGACATAAGAGTACTTTCCCTATCACAAATGCCCAGCTTGTCCAGCATCACCTGTGTGAGAGTTATGAGGGCACTGTCTCTACAGGAGAGACCTGCAGAGAAATGTGCTTCCATGGAAGGCCATGTTAGAGAGGGAGATGACAGAGGGAGAGAGAGGACGGATCAGAGGGCAGCTCCCAGGTGTAAAACAAAGAGAGGCATCCCATTCAAGGAGATAACACCTATACACTCTTAGAGTGATGTGGCGCCCCCAGTGTCCAGGCGTTATGAGGGCACTGTCTCTACAGGAGAGACCTGCAGAGAAATGTGCCTCCATGGAAGGCCATGTGTAGAGAGGGAGATGACAGAGGGAGAGAGAGGAGGGATCAGAGGGCAGCTCCCAGGTGTAAGACAAAGAGAGGCAACCCATTTGAGGAGATAACATTTGAGGTGGTGGATGCTCCTTCGCTGGACGTTTTCAAGAGGAGACTGGACAACCATCTTTTGGGTATGTTGTAGGTATGTAGGGGTTTTGGCTGTGTTCCTGCAGAGTGCAGGGGGTTGGACTAGATGGCCTGCAAGGTCCCTTCCAACTCTAATATTCTATGATTCTATGATTCTATGATTCTCCTGAGATCTGATGGAGGCCACCCGCCAAGCCAGAACAATGCTGCAAAATCATAAAAACCACCGTCAGAGAATTACGAGTCATAAAACCGGCCGTATGTCTGATGTATAAATGGCATAAAAAACGCCCTTTTAAAAGAAACAAATGGATTGGAAGAGCCGGGGAAATGAATATGGACGATATGAAAACGACAGGATATGGAAGAGAAAGAAAGCAAGGAAGGGGAGGGAAAAGTTGTCGTTGGGCAACTGCTAGGGTTCCCAACTCTGTGCTGAGAAATTCCTGGATATTTGGGGGTGTTGTCCGGGGATGGTAAGTCTGTGGAGCAGAGGAATATCAGTGGACGTGTGACACCATAGAATCTGCCCTCTGGAGTTTCCCGCAGAACTAATCTCTGTAGCTTGGAACTTGATTGTAATGGCTGGAGATTTCAAGGTCCCACCTGGAGGGTAGGGAGTCCTAGGGAGGATTAGAGTAGGGGTACCTCAGTGGGGTATAATGCCACACAATCCTGCCTCCAAATCAGCCATTTTCTTTGGGAGAACTGACGATCACTGTAGTCTGGAGATCAGTTGTAAATCCAGGAGATCACCAGGCCCTAACTGGAGGTTGGCAACTCCAGCAATGGGTGTCTATTGTGCTGAACAAAGTGCGGTAATGGGTCCCATGAATTGGTTGAGTGACTCCACATGCTTCTAAGACTCCTGAGAGCCAGTTTGGTGTAGTGGTTAGGAGGGGGGACTCTGATCTGAAAGAACTGGGTTTGATTCCCCACTCCTCCACCTGCAGCTGCTGGTGTGACCTTGGGTCAGTCACAAGTTCTCTCAGAGCTGTTCTCCCGAGGGCAGCTCTTGAGAGAGCTCTCTCAGCCCCACCTCCCTCACGGGGTGTCTGTTGTGGGGAGGGGAAGGGAAAGGAGATTGTAAGCCGCTCTGAGACTCTGAGCGAAGGGCAGGGTATACATCCAACTGTTCATGAGAGCCAGTATGGTGTAGTAGTTAGGAGCACGGACGCTAATCTGGGAGAACCAGGTTTGATACCCCACTCTTCCACATGGAGCTGCTGGTGTGATCTCAGAGCTATTCTCTCAAGGACAGTCCTCAAAAGAGCTCTCTCAGCCCCATTGGTCTACTAGAGGATGGCTTTGAAATAGGATGGGGATTGATTCCTGCAGGATGGGCCAGTTTGGTGTAGTGGTTAAGTGCACGGACTCTAATCTGGGAGAACCGGGTTTGATTCCCCACTCCTCCACTTGCACCTGCTGGATGACCTTGGGCAAGTTTGGACAAGAGCTGTCCTTGAAAAAGAGCAGTCTCTGTCAGAGCTCTCTCAGCCCCACCTACCTCACAGGGTGTCTGTTGTGGGGACAGGAAGGGAGAGGAGATTGTAAACTGCTCTGAGACGCTTTCAGATAGTGAAGGTTGGGGTATAAATCCAGTCTCCTCCTCCTCTTTGTATTAAGCAATTGATGGACAGCTAGGGTTGCCAACTCTGTGCTGGGGAATACCTGGAGATTTGGGGGTGGAGCCCGGAGAAGGAGGTGTTGGGGATGGGTCAGACTTCAGTGGGGTAAAATTCCATAGAGTCCACTCTTCAGAGCAGCCATTTTCTCCAGGGGGACCAATCTCTGTCACCTGGAGCTGAGTTCTAATTCTGGGAGATTTCCAGGCACCACTAGGAGGTAGGGTTGTCAGGTCCCTCACAGCAACCAGTGGGGGATGGGGGGGGGTTACCAGGAGAGACAGAAAGGTCCAGGCGATGTGGAGACATCCCTTCCAGCGTGCACACGAAGTGACACCATCAAGCTGCAACCTCTCGGCAATACTCTGGTGTTTGGGCAAAAAACTCCATGATAAAAATGGCTTCCACCATAGAGTTTTCACCTAAATACCCAAACCACCTTTGTGATGATCAATGGCTCCCTCTAAGCTGTGGGGTCTTGTGAGCAAAACGTCTACTGTGTGAGCCGCCGGCATTAAAGTCGTGGGCGAGCGACTGGGCTACTGCACAGATTAGTGTGTTCTGGAGCCCTCCTTCCTGAGCTAAGGCAAAAAAACCTGTGAGCCGGAGGCTAAAAAACCCTGTGAGCTAGCTCACGCTAACTCAGCTTAGAGGGAACACTGGGGATGATGTCACTTCCTGTGCACTCTGGGAGTGAGGACATCGCCGGGGCCTTCCTCTCACTTCAGGAAGTCCCCGCCACTGGCCAGCTGATTGGAAGTGTCGGGGAAGGGTCTGGTGGTGGGGGACCTTACAGACTTTTGAGTCTCCTCAGTTTATGTCAAGGGCTTTCGAGTCCAGGATGAGAAATTCCTGCAGATTTGGGGAGTAGAGCTGGGTGGGGGGAGCAGGGTTGAAGATGGGAGGGACCCCAGCATGGTTATAACACCATAGAGCCCCCCCACCCCCAAAGCAACCATTTCCCTCAGGGGGAATGATTTGGCCAGGATATTCCTAGAGAATCAAGGTTAGATCCTGCAGAAGGCAGGGTTTGGGAAGGCGAATGCTCTGTACTCTTGGGGCTCTTTAGCTTGGAGAAATGACGGCTGAGGGGGTGACGTGATAGAGGCTCATAAGATTGTGCATGGGATAGAGCAGGTAGAGAAAGAAGTCCTTTTCTTCCTTTCTCACAATACGAGAACTCGTGGGCACTCCATGCAATTGCTGAGCAGTCGGGTTAGAACGGATCAAAGGAAGTCCTTCTTCACCCAGAGAGTGATTAACAAATGGAATTCACTGCCACAGGAGGTGGTGGCAGCTACAAGCATGGACGGCTTCAAGAGGGAACTGGATAAGCATATGGAGCAGAGGTCCATCAGTGGCTATTAGCCACAGGGTATAGATGGGAACTCTCCATCTGGGGCAAGTGATGCTCTGTATTCTTGGTGCTTTGGGGGGGGTCAACAGTGGGAGGGCTTCTAGTGTCCTGGCCCCACTGGTGGACCTCCTGATGGCCAGGGCTATTTTTGGGCAGGAACGCACAGGAACGGAGTTCCGGCTGGCTCCTGAGTTGGCCATGCCTAGCAGGAACTCATTAACATAATAGGCCACACCCAACAGCAGAAACCAATTAGGACTGGCTACATGAGGGGAGTGTGGCCTGACATGCCAAGGAGTTCCTGCTCCAAAAAAAGCCCTGGGTTTTGACAACAAACAAGGTGAACAGAATAAGAAGCATAAGGTAGGTGTGGCAGGATGACCACACTTCTGGCAACATGGGGGTGTGGCCTAATATGTTAATGTGTCATGCTGTCAGGGGTGGGGCTAATAGGCTAATGAGTTTCTGCTGTTGGGTGTGGCCTATTTTGCTAATGAGTTCCTGCTGGGCTTTTTCTACAAAAAAAAAGCCCTGCTAACAACCATGACAGACATACTGGTTTCAGCTAGCAATTCGCAAAGTCTTATCTCTCCAAGGTCGACTCCCGTGTGAAAGTTCCTTGGGGCTGCTTAGAGACAGACTCTCACACTCCCCCCCTCCCGGGAATGTTATGTCAGCGAGGGCAAGCGATATGCAGTTGAGGTAGAAAGAGTGGGAGGGGCTTCTACTGTCCTGGCCCCACTGGTGGACCACCTGATGGCACCTGGTGTTTTTGGCCACTGTGTGACCCAGAGTGTTGGACTGGATGGGCCATTGGTTTGACCCAACATTGGCTTCTCTGGTGTTCTTATCATGCCCCATAGGCTACCTTCCCAAAGCACTCATTTGCTCCAGGGAAGCCGGTCTCCGTTGTCCAGAGACCAGGTATATTTCTGGGAGGTCTCCAGGCCCCAGATGGAGGTTGGCAAGCCCAGAACTGATCTGGTTTGTCTAGAGATGAGTGGTGATTCTGGGAGAGCCCCAGGCCTCACCTGGAGGATCACAAGATTAGTCCTGATCTCTGTTGCCTGGAGATCAGTTGGAATTCTGGGAGATCTCCAGGACCCACCTGGAAGGTGGCAACCCTTCCTTATGCCTCTCCCACCCTTCCCTGCACAAAGCGGACTGAACGGAGACCGTGCTTTTCCCCTCCCTCCGGCAAACTCCATCCCAGATGCCTTTGCTTCCCTTTCTCTTCCCCAGACGCCCCTCTTCCCTTTCGAACTCCTCTCCCTTCCCTTCCCTCCCCCTTCCCATTCTCCCCCCACCATATCCCTCTCTGCAGAAAGAGGGGGAGTCCTTCTTCCCTAGCAGTCAGATCGCTACACCACTGTGTAAAATATAACCTGTTTGCCTTGGCATTATCAGCACAGTCCTCCACGGCGGTTTAAAAAGAAGAAGAAAGAAATTATGTCAGTTATAAAAAAATTCAGACTAGGGAAAATAACAACCTTACCTCACCCCGGACGGTCGCTTATCCCCCCCCCTTTTAAAATAATGACAGTTGTAAAGTCCCCAGTACCAGACCCTGAAACAAATTGTTAAGAGGGGAAGGAGATGCTGGACAGGGGGGAGGGGGATACCACCCACCCTTCCTTCCTAAATTATCACTTCTCCCCCCCCCCTAATGACGGATAACCCACTATTAGACTTCAAGGGCAATCAGAATTCTGGCTGTTTCTAGCCATCAGACCCCAAACTGGTCTTTTTCACCCTAGTAGCAATCTAGGGGAAAATGATTTCTCAGGGCACCCGAAGTCTATAATTGGTAGAACGCCTCCCCCCCTTGGAGTCACCCAGGCAGGGGAGAGATATATGTTGTGATTATACAGCTCTTACCCACCCGCCCCATCCCATTTTCTGCATCGGCTTTGAGTGATTGCTGCAGGCATATATACCTTCAAGGATGGGGAGTATACGGGAGGAGAGATTAATTCATTAAAGGTCTAGATGGAACAGAGGAGAAGAACACGAGAAGAGCCCTACTGAATCAGTGGTCCATCTAGTCCAGCAGCCTGTCTCACGCAGTGGCCAACCAGTTCCTCTGGAGGGCCAACAACAGGGCAGAGAAGCCAAGGCCTTCCCCTGATAAGAAGATCAGAAGAGCCGTGCTGGTCCATCTAATCAGCATCCTGCCTCATACAGTAGCCAACCAGTTCCTCTGGAGGGCCAACAACCAGGCATAGAGGCCGAGGCCTTCCCCTGGTAAGAACATCAGGAGAGCCCTGCTGGATCAGACCAATAGTCCATCCAGTACAGCATCCTGTCTCACACAGTGGCCAACCAGTTCCTCCAGAGGGCCAACAACAGGGCATAGAGGCCGAGGCCTTCATAAGAACATCAGAAGTGCCCTGCTGGATCAAACCAGTGGTCCATCTAGTCCAGCATCCTGTCTCACACAGTGGCCAGCCAGTTTCTCTAGGGGGTCAACAACAGGGCATGGAGGCCAAGGCCTTCCCCTGATGATGCCTCCTCCCTCTGGGATTCAGAGGATTTGTGCCTCTGAATGTGGAGGTTCCCCTCAGCCACCATGGCCCTGCTGAGGCTGGTGGATGCCAGATGTGAAATCTCGGGGTGCCTAGAGACACAGAGCTGGAAAAGAGGTCATCTAGTCTAATACCCTGAACAATGCAGGAAATTCACAACTGCCACCCCCATCCCCCCAGCAACCCAGAGGAAGCAAAAGGAAAAAAAAACCTTCAGGATCCCTGGACCAATCTGGCCTGGAGGAAGGGGGTCTGGTCCCCAGCTCACACAGCCATTCTATTGCCCATCTTCATTGAATCATAAAATCATAGAGTTGGAAGGGACCTCCAGGGTCATCTAGTCCACCCCCCTGCACGATGCAGGAAATTCACAAATACCTTCCCCCTCCATGTCCCCAGTAACCCCTCTTCCATGCCCAGAAGATGACAAAAAAAAAACCCTCCAGGATCCCCAGCCAAACTGGCCTGGAGAAAAATTGCTTCCAGACCCCAAAGTGGCGATCAGCATTTCCCTTGACATGTAAGAAAGGGCCATGAAAACTAAACACTGAGGCAACCCTTCCTGCCTAAGTTCACAGAATCTGCATTGCTGTCTGAGGGCCATCGAGCCTCTGTTTGGAAACCTCCAGAGGAGGAGAGCCCACCATCTCCCAAGGAAGCCTGTTCCATTGAGGAACCGCTCTGTCAGGAAGTTCTCCCTAATGTTTAGCCGAAAACTCTTCTGATTTAATTTCAGACCATTGGTTCTGGTCCAACCTTCTGGGGCAGCAGAAAACAACTCCACCCCATCCTCTATATGACCACCCTTCAACTACTTGAAGAAGGTTATCATATGGTTGACCACCCTTCAAGTACTTGAAGGTGGTTATCTCAGTCGTCTCTTCTCCAGGCTAAACAGATCCAGCTCCTTCAACCTTTTCTCATGAGACTTAGTCTCCAGACCCCTCTTGAGCCTCATGTTGGCTGAATTCAGACTGGCAATTTGCCCCGGCAGAGCCCCGTTTTAGCGATGCTTTAAAACCACATTAAAGGGGGCGTTCACACAGGCACATCTGCCTGGCGTTCCCCACCCGTAGGCAACCCATGCTGTTCCGCTTTCTTCCCGCGTTTAATAGATACCTCATAAAAGCAGTAGCAAATCCCCGAAGAGTGCCTGTGTCCCGCATTTGTCCGCTTCCTGGAAGTATGAACGCTCCGCCGATAAGCCAGGAACAACCCACGTTGGGCAGAAGGCAGCAGCAGCATGATTGGCCGTGCTCCACTCGACTGCCCAATGTGGTGCTGGCGCTGCGGAGTCCTCCCTCAATCAACAAAATGCGCTTATGCACATGAGCGCTCATGCACATATACACCCATACACCCACAGCCAAATTAATGGGGAAACGCGGCATACAGTGTGCCTCCGGGGCAGCAGTCTGAACGCACCGGCGTGCCTTCTCCCGGTATGCTCCGGCAGCAGCACGGGCTGTGTGAATGGGAAACCCCAGAACAGTTTGTTCTGGGGCTTTTTTGCCGCGACTGGCTCCCGGAGCAAATTGCCAGTCTGAACTCAGCCGTTAAGTCTCTTATTTCAATTGGACTGGTTTAATGCCACGTATAGCTCTTCAAAACCATTCCATGCCACTTATACACCATTTGCTCCCAGTACAATACATACAAGCAACTGATGTAAAAATAGTATCAAAATGGGTTAATTTTCGAGAGCATTGTGTGATGTGTGTGTGCCTGGAAGTCATGGCTGACTTCTGGAGACCCCTTGTGGTACCTGGACATTCCAGAGAGGTGGCTTGCTATTGCCTGCCTCTGCGTCCCGGCCCTGGTATTCCTTTGGAGGTCTCCCATGCCAAATACTTGCCAGGGTCAGCCCTGCTTAGCTTCTGAGATCTGATGAGATCAAGCTTGCCTGGACTATCCAGGTCAGGGCCAAGCTGGTTACATTTTAAGGGAAGAAACCTCAGCCTGAGCGAAGAGAAACTGGCATGGTAATGAACGTTTGCGGATTTGCAGGGCACAAGGGAGAAACAAAACCGAAATGAGGAGATTGGAAGTGCTCCATACAGCTTTCAGCACTTGGTTCAGCCCCTACCAGAAGGCCTAGAAACAAATCCTTGTCTTGTTCCCCACCCTGCAATTGTGTTTGAAGGTACACTGCCTAGGGGCAGAGAGGTCCTCTTTAGCTGTTGACAGAGAAGAGAAGAGAAGAGAAGAGAGAGAAGAAGAGAAGAGAAGAAGAGAGAGAAGAAGAAGAGAAGAGAAGAGAAGAGAAGAGAAGAGAAGAGAGAGAGAGAGAGAGAGAAGAGAAGAGAAGAGAAGAGAAGAGAAGAGAAGAGAAGAGAAGAGAAGAGAAGAGAAGAGAAGAGAAGATTTTTTGTACCTAAGTATAGGACTTTGCCCTTATCTCTATTGAAATTCATTTTATTTGAACAGTGGGCTGAGACAAATAAAATGAATTTCAATAGAGATAAGGGCAAAGTCCTACACAGGTACAAAAAATCAAAGGCACAGATATAGAATGAGAGGGACTTGGCTTGACAGCAGCACATGTGAAGGGGATCTAGGACTTATGGTTGATCACAAGCTAAACATGAGCCTGCAGTGCGATGTGGCTGTGAAGAAAGCTAATGCAATCTTAGGATGCATTAACAGAAGCATTTTGTCCAGATCACGGAAGGTGGTAGTTCTACTCTATTCTGCTATGGTCAGGCCTCACCTGGAGTCCTGTGTCCAGTTTTGAGCACCACACTTTAGGAAGGACATTGACAAGCTCGAGCGTGTCCAGAAGAGGGCGATCAAGATGGTGAGAGGGTTGGAATCCAAGTCTTACGAGGAAAGGCTGAAAGAGTTGGGTATGTTTAGCCTGGGAAAGAGAAGGCTTCGAGGGGACATGATTGCCATCTTCCAATATTTGAAGGGCTGTCATGTCAAAGATAGAACAGATCTATTCTCTCTTGCTCCGGATTGCAAGACTCGATCTAATGGGTGGAGATTACAAGAGAGTTGATACCAGCTAAATATCAGGGGAAACTTCCTAACTGTAAGAGTGGTTGAGCAGTGGAACAGATTGCCTCGGGAGGTGGTGGATGCTCCTTCACTGGACATTTTCAAGTGGAGGCTGGACGACCATCTTTTGGGTATGTTATAGGTATGTAGGGCTATCTTTCGGCTATGCTCCTGCAGAGTGAAGGGGGTTGGACTAGATGACCTGCAAGGTACCTTCCAACTCTAACATTCTATGATTCTATGAGAAGAGAAGAAGAAAAGAGAAGAGAAGAGAAGAGAAGAGAAGAGAAGAGAAGAGAAGAGAAGAGAAGAGAAGAGAAGAGAAGAGAAGAGAAGAGGAGAGGAGAGGAGGGGAGGGGAGGGGAGGGGAGGGGAGGGGAGGGGAGGGGAGAGGAGAGGAGAGGAGAGGAGAGGAGAGGAGAGGAGAGGAGAGGAGAGGAGAGGAGAGGAGGGGAGGGGAGGGGAGGGGAGGGGAGAGGAGAGGAGAGGATTGGATTGGATTGGATTTACACCCCGCCCTTCACTACCCAAAGGAGTCTCAGTGCAGCTTACAAACTCCTTTCCCTTCCTCTCCCCACAACAGACACCCTGGGAGGTCAGTGGGGCTGCGAGAGCTCTGATAGAAACTGCTCTTTTTCGAGAACAGCTGTGCCAGAACTGTGGCTTGCCCAAGGTCATCCAGCAGCTGCAAGTGGAGGAGCGGGGAATCAAACCCAATTCTCCCAGTTTAGAGTCCGCACACTTAACCACTACACCAAACTGGCCCATCCTGCAGGAATCGGTCCCCATCCCTTTTCAAAGCCATCCTCTAGTAGACCAATGTATGATTAAAAACAAAAACAAAAAAAACACAGACACACCTGGGACAGAAGGGAGATGATGGGCTGGCGGGGCTGGCCAGCTCTGGGCTGGGGAAGATCTGAAAATTTGGACGGTGGATGGAGCCTGCAGAGAGTGGGGTCTGGAGAGGGGAGGAACTAGGGATGCCAGCCTCCAGGTTGGACGTGGAGATCCCCTGGAATTACAGCTCATTGGCAGACCACAGAGATGGTTTTCCCTGGAGAGAAGCCAGGGGAGGGTGCTTGGGAGGGTGGACTCCGTGGCCTCGTAGTGCACTGAAGTCCCTGCTCTTTCCAGGTTCTGCCCCCAAGAGCTTCCCAGCCTGTATCTGGCAAGCCTAACCCCTCCATCCCCAGACAGTAGCCAGTGGGTACCTGGCAGCCCTAGGAGAGACCTCAGCTAGATGTAATTCCATACAATCCACCTGCCATCTCCTCCAGGGGGAACTGATCTCTGTTGTATGGAGACCAGTCGTAATTCCAGGAGAAGTCCATCAGTGGCTATTAGCCACAAGGTATAGATAGGAACTCTCAGTCTGGGGAAGGTGGTGCACTCTATTCTTGGTGCTGGGGGGGGGGGGCAGCAGTGGGAGGGCTTCTGGTGGTCCTGGCCCCACTGCTGGACCTCCTGATGGCACCTGGTGTTTTTGGCCACTGTGTGACACAGAGTGTTGGACTGGGTGGGCCATTGGCCTGATCCAACATTGGCTTCTCTTATGTTCTTATCTCCAGCCATCACCTGGAGGTTTACAAAACAAGAAGAAGAAGAACAGAATAATCTTTTTAAATTATTATTAAATATTTTTTATTTCCCAACACACAATATCGACGTTGCCCTCAACACACACACAAGCGTGCAAAACGCATGCACAATAAACAATTACGCATTCTGTTAGTGCTCACTGTTTTCCTTTTTGGCGCAACAGTATATTTCGCGCCTATGCTAATACTTTATAGATGCAGATATAGTAATTAAAATTTCTATTTCTATCGCTATTTCTGTGTATACTTTTTAATGGCGATGACAACTGTCACTTCAGGTACCACTCAATCCATTTATAAAGTCCTGACCATGTTTTTTTTTCCCCCGAAGGTTATCTTCTCTCTTGCCTTGTAAGAGCAGAGCCAGTTTGTCCGTCTCAGCCGTTTCTAAAAGTCTGTAGATTATTTCTTCTTTTGAAGGTGTTCCTTCTTTTCTCCAATATTTAGCATACAGAATCCTAGCCGTAGTTACAACATGTGATAAACAGAATAATCTGTCACGCTGTACAAATCACACTAGAGACCACTGTCTTCTTATACGGTTCTACTTGCAACCAAAATTAACGTGCATAACAAATAGTTTTGCCACTGTGCATAAATGACAACTGCACCAGTTGAACAGCGACCTAATAGTCCTTGAAAGTACAAGTCTCTCTTCAGATATATGCGGTCACCAGCTCATGGTGCGGAGGAGAGTTTCCAGAAGAAAGCAAGCGATAGACAGCATGAGCTCAGGGCTAGCTGTAGGGCTAACCTAAGGAGCGGTGATGGCACGCCTAGGATGCTTTGCCGTTTCTTGGGGCCACTTTCCTTTAGTGATGGAGCTCAGCCCAGCTCTGGCAAGATTCAAAATGACACAAAGTCTACAAGTACATTCCAAGTAGCTGTCAAGTTCCCCAGATAGTCTTCTCAAGCACCAGGCTCCTTCAGAAGATAGCGTTTATTAGGACAAAGCTGGAGGACACGTGTACAAGTCCCGTGTCAGTGATAACTTGGATCAATAGACAGGCTAAGTTATACTCTATTCAAACTACCCCCCTACTCCTAAACCAATGGTTACATAAGCGCGCACGAAAGCAAACGTACAGCTTAAGAAAACAAACCCAGACCAGTTAACATTCCCAGCAGCTAGGAGCTAGCGGCTTGAAACCCAAGGTCAGGCAAATTGATAAGAGACAGAACAGCGACAGAACAGACCATGGTAAATCACAGTAAGAAAGGAGGACCTGCATAACTCCCGCATTCCAGTACCAGTGCCTCCCGCACGCTAACAATGGCAGGGTTACCTGACAGTAGCTAGGAATCAGGCTCAGTAATACTTTCAAGGCCACTATTCAATTGGTGCCGTTGTCACTGATGCATGGTGGCAAAACAATTTGCTCTGCGTATTAATTTTGGTTGCAAGTAGAACTGCGCAAGAAGACAGTAGTCTCGAGTGTGATTTGTACAGCGCAACAGATTGTTCTGTTTAATCGTTTGTATCACTGCATTCCCTATGAAGAAAGGTTAAAATGCTTGGGTCTCTTTAGCCTGGAGGAATGATGGTTGGGGGTAACATGATCGAGGTTTATAAGATTATGCATGGGATAGAGCAGGTCGAGAAAGAAGTCCTTTTCTCCCTTTCTCGCAATACAAGAACTCATGGGCGCTCCATGAAATTGCTGAGTAGTTGGGTCAGAAGGGATAAAAAGGAAGTACTTCTTCACCCAAAAAGTGATTAACACATAGAATTCACCGCCACAGGAGGTGGTGGCAGCTACAAGCATGGACGGCTTCAAGAGGGAATTGGATAAACATATGGAGCAGAGGTCCATCAGTGGCTATTAGCCACAAGGTATTGATAGGAACTCTCGGTTTGGGGCACACGATGCTCTGTATTCTTGGTGCTGGGGAGGGGGGGGTCAACAGTGGGAGGGCTTCTAGTGTCCTGGCCCCACTGGTGGACCTCCTGATGGCACCTGCTATTTTTGGCCACAGTGTGACACAGTGTTGGACCATTGGCCTAATCCAACACTGGCTTCTCTTATGTTCTTATGCATTCACTATATTTCCATTTTTGTCTGTTTGTTAACCACCTGGAGGTTGGCAACGCTATGGGCAGGAAAGACAAACGAGGTGGAGCTAGATGTGCATTTGAAACCACAGTCTCACGCCGGGGCTTTGGGAGCCGTCAGATCGGCTTTGAAAGAATTACCCGAGGAACATCCAAGACCTCCTTTCAGCAGGGCATGGCTTGTTAATGGGCCTGCAAGTCAGGCCCGGAGTTTCATAATGAGACATCAGCTCTCCTAATAGCCCCGCTGGAGCTATAGGGTGGGGAACCGACTGGGTTAGGTCGTCAACCGGGAACCATTTCGGAGGCTAAGCGAAGGTTCAATGAATTCCAAAATCCCAGGCTGGGCATATCTTCTAAACTCAGGGTGAGGGGAAAAGGTGAGAAGGAGAACTGAGCCCCGGAGTTATAGCGGCTACCAGCAGGGCCAATTATGTGTCTGCTGTAGTCGATGCTAATTTTAGTAGCCCGCCAGAGGAGGAGCGTAAAAGAGAGACTCGTCCACCAAGAAGAGCCAAATTTCCATAATCTAATCAGCAAAGAGCATAATTCTAACTCAAAAAAAAGAGAGAGAGAGCAAGAGTCCAGTCGACTAACACGATTTGTGGCGTGGTCTTGAGTCACTGCTGGCTTCTCAAGATACCAGGTTTTGGAAGACGTGAGCAGTGACTCTTGAAAGCTCATAAGGTAAAGGTAAAGGTTCCCCTGCTTGAAAGCCAGTCAAATCCGACTCTAGGGTTGCGGTGCTCATCTCCGTTTCAAAGCCGAAGAGCCAGTGCTGTCCGGAGATGTTTCTGTGGTCATCTGGCTGGCATGACTAAACACCAAGGTGCACGGAACGCTGTTCCCTTCCCGCCGAAGCGGTACCTATTTTCTTGCTTTCAAACTGCTAGGATGCAGTTTCTTGCTTTCGAACTGCTAGGCTGGCAGGAGCTGGAACTAGAGACAGGAGCTCACTCCATCATGCGGCACCCGGGTCTCAAACTGCTGAACTACTGACCTTCCACAGCCTGCAGTTCAGCGTCTTAACCACTTGAGCCACCGCAGCTCCTGAAAGCTCATATCCTGCCACAAATTGTTTGGTGTAGTGGTTAAGTGCATGGACTCTAATCTGGGAGATTTGATTCCCCACTCCTCCACTAGCAGCTGCTGGATGACCTTGGGTAAGCCATAGTTCTGCCAGAGCTGTTCTCTCAAGGGCAGTTCTCTCAGAGCTCTCTCAGCCCAACCTACCTCACAGGGTGTCTGTTGTAGGGAAGGGAAGGGGAAAGGAGTTTCTAAGCCACTCTGAGACTCTGAGTGAAGCGTGGGGTATAAATCCAATCTCCTCCTCCTCCTCCTCCTCCTCCTCCTCCTCCTCCTCCTCCTCCTCCTCCTCCTCCTCCTCCTCTTCTTCTTCTTCTTCTTCTTCTTCTTCTTCTTCTTCTTCTTCTTCTTCTTCTTCTTCTTCTTCTTCTTCTTCTTCTTCTTCTTCTTCTTCTTCTTCCTATTGGACTCTTGCTCTTTTCTACAGACAGACTAACCTGGTGACCCATCTTTATCTATCTGAAGAAGGGAACAGTGTCTCAGGAAAGTTAACACCAATTTTGCTAATTTTTCAGGAGCTGCTGGACTCTCGCTCTTTTCTATTGCTGCAGACAGACTGACCCAGTTATGCTTCTCGATCTAATTCTAACTTCGACAGGCATCGGCCAAGACTGGGGATGCCAACCTGCAGGTGGTGGCTGGAGTTCTTATGGAATGACAACTGATCTCCAGGCTACGTACAAAGTTGAAATATGGTATTGGAGGAGAGTTTCACAGATGCCATGGACCGACAACCCCCCCCTCACAAATAAGTGAGCTCTAGATCAAAACGAACCTGAACCCTCCCTAGAAGCTAAAATGGCTAAACTGAGGCTATCATTTTCTGGTCACATCATGGGAAGACAAAGAGTCCCTGGAAATGACAATAATGCTGGGAAAAGTTGAAGGCAGCTGGAAAAGAGAAAGACCCAACATGCCTGTAAAGGAAGCCATGACCCTCAGTCTGCAAAGCCTGAGTAAGGCTGTTAATCTCTCCTATTATATAAAAACAGTTTGGAGTGGCAAGATTCCATGTGCTCCCTCAGCCATTGGCCCATCAGCTGCCACTCAGGACTACTCGTGTGCCATTGGCTGGGTGCTGGGTCTGCTCCTCTTCCCCACCCACTCCCCCTTCGGCTACTGTGCCCTGTCACAAGTCGAGCAAGGCAGTGGAAGGAGAGGTGGTTTAAACCACCTCCCCTTCCCTCTCAGAGACGGCTTACTCGGTCTCTCCATGGCTGTGGGGAAGCTGAGCAAGCCAGTGGATAGAGAGGCGGTTTACACTGCCTACCCTTCCCTCTCAGACCCTGCTTCCTCGGCCTCCCTGTGCAATGGGCAGGAGGGGGGGAGGAACAAGCCCAGGTGGTTTGGCCACCTCGAATGAGCAGGGGGAGACGAGGCCGGCCGCCTGGGCCTGTCCTGCCTTGATCACCTGGGGGGGTGGGAGGAATGACCCCGGCCATCTTGGCCCGCTGGGAACTTGAGCAGCAGGGGGGAAGGAGACGCAGCCACCCGGCCAAGCTAGCGCCCATTGTATTTATTGCTGCAACAGGCCTTCTTCCTAGTAATACAATATTTTTGAGGTTGTTAATTTGTGGGGTCGCTATAAGGTGGAAGCGACTTTACAGCACTTAACAGTCACACACTCAAAAACATTTGTTCCTCTTGTCCTGGAGAACATGGCTGCTTTGGAAAGTAAACTGTGTGACATCAAAGCCTACTGAGGTACCTCCCTGCCCTAAGCCCCACCCTTAAGAACATAAGAACATAAGAGAAGCCAATGTTGAATCAGGCCAATGGCCCATCCAGTCCAACACTCTGTCACACAGTGGCCAAAATATACCAGGTGCCATCAGAAGGTCCAGCAGTGGGGCCAGGGCACCAGAAGCCCTCCCACTGCTGCCCCCTCCAGCACCAAGAATAGAGTGCATCACCTGCCCCAGACTGAGAGTTCCCAACCAAACCCTGTGGCTAAGAGCCACTGATGGACTTCTGCTCCATCTAACCCTTCCAGGCTCCACCTTCAAATCGCCAAGTCTTTCCAAACCAGGAGTTGGCAAACCTAGCCAAGACACACAAAAATCTAATTCTGGCAGTCCAAGACAGCCTTGGAATTGTGTTTTGTGAGACTTGAACAATAATTATGAGCAGGGCTAATTTTGGGCAGGAACGCACAGGAACGGAGTTCCGGCTGGCTTCTGAGTTGGCCACACCCAGCAGGAACTCATTAGCATAATAGGCCACTCCCAACAGTAGAAATGCATGAGGACTGGCTACATTCAGGGTGTGTGGCCTAACATGCAAAGGAGTTCCTGCTCCAAAAAAAGCACTGGGGTTTTGACAACAAACAAGGTAAACAGAATAAGAAGCAAAAGGTGGGTGTGGCTGGATGACCACACTTCTGGTAACATGGGGATGTGGCCTAATATGTTAATGTGCCATGCTGTCAGAGGTGTGGCTAATATGCTAATAAGTTTCTGCTGTTGGGTGTGGCCTGTTATGCTAATGAGTTCCTGCTGGGCTTTTTCTACAAAAAATGCCCTGGTTATGAGATTAAACTTTCAAAATTTAGGAGCTGATCTTGACACGGGGTGGAATGCACAGGTCCCTTGAAAGACGGCTGCAACAGGGACTTAGATAAACATATGCAACAGAGGTCCATCAGTGACTATTAGCCACAAGGTATAGATAGGAACTCTCAGTCTGGGGCAAGGGATGCTCTGTATTCTTGGTGCTTCGAGGGGGGGGGACAGTGGGAGGGCTTCTAGTGTCCTGGCCCCACTGCTGGACCTCCTGATGGCCCCAGGTATTTTTGGCCACTGTGTGACAGAGTGTTGGACTGGGTGGGCTACTGGCCTGATCCAACATTGGCTTCTCTTATGTTCTCTTATGTTCTTATGTTTATGCCCTGTTGTTGGCCCTCCAGAGGAAATGGTTGGCCACAATGTGAGATGGACTATTGTCAGACTCGGGCATCTATGTTACTTTACCCGTTGTATTACATGTCTGCCTTTTCGCTGTGACTATTATACCCATCAGTTTATTAACCCTAAAGAAAGACTGTGTGGAGCATGATATGACTGGAACCCTGACAATTGGTCTGATCCAGCAGGGCTCTCCTGATGTTCTTACCAGGAGAAGACTTCCACCTCTGTGCCCTATTGTTGGCTGTCCAAAGGAACTGGTTGGCTGCTGTGTGAGGCAGTTTGCTGGACTAGATGGACCTCCAGTCTGATCCAGCAGGGCTCTTCTTATGTTCTTATGGAGGCCTCAGCCTCTCTGCCCTGTTGTTGGCCCTCCAAAGGAACTAGTTGGCCACTGTGTGAGACAGGATGCTGGACTAGATGGACAACTGGTGTGATCCAGCAGAGCTCTTCTGATGTTCTTATCAGGGGAAGGCCTCAGCCTCTATGTCCTGTTGTTGGCCCTCCAGAGGAACTGGTTGGCCACTGTGTGAGGCAGGATGCTGGACTAGATGGACCACTGGTCTGATCCAGCAGGGCTCTTCTGATGTAATTATGAAGGCCTCAGCCTCTGTGTCTTGTTGTTGGTCCTCTAGAGGAACTGGTTGGCCACTGTGTGAGGCAGGATGCTGGACTAGATGGACTATCATTCTGATCCAGCAGGGCTGTTCTGGTGTTCTGATGTTCTTAAACTACGCAGAGGCAGGGAGCAGCAAACCAATCCTGTTCATCTGTGGGGTTGCCTAAGTGAACTGTGACTGGATTGCCCTTTCTACCACCGTGAGGTAAATAATTGATATAGGCCAAAGTGGGTAGCACTTCCTGTTGTTGGCCATCCAAGTTCATACTGCTTCTACCTGCAACTTCTATGAGCGAGAACTAGGAACTCGAGCAGACGCTGAGGGAAAAGAATCCATTATGCTCTCGTTACGTAAAGAATGCTGACATTTAATAAGATGGTGAGGGAAGGGCTGGAGTTCAGAGTTTCTCGCTGAGGTGGCAAAAATCCGCAGCCCGGCTTTTGTTTCCGGATGAAGGAAATGACAGGGACCATGATCCAGAGATCCAGGTCAGAATGTCATCACTTGGAGGAGATTCGTGATCGGAAGGGTTCTTTTGGGCTGAGCAGACGGGAAAAGAAAAAAAGAAAAGGGAGCGAGGACAGAGGTCGAAAAACGAGAGAAGCTCAAGCTTAGCAAGAATGCTAGCGAGCCGTTCCAAGGTTTCGCTTCGCTGTGGTGTAATAATTGGGCCTGAGGTAAATATTAATGCTAAGGTGGATTCAGACAGCGGGATCCCCAAAGAGAGACTCTCTTGAATCCACATTCTAAGTGCAGACCCTTTGACATTTCATAGACGGAAATGCCTTTTTACCGTGAAGTCAGATTCGACTTATGGCAGCCCAATGGGGTTTCCAAGGCAAGACACGATTAGAGGTAGTTTGGCATCGTTTGTCTCTTCACGGCAACCCTGGGCCTCTTTGGTAGATTCACATCCAAGTACTAACCAGGATGGACCCTGCTTAGCTTAGAAGATCTGGCTGGACTGAGTACAGAATGATCAAAGGGTTGGAACACTTTCCCTATGAAGAAAGGTTAAAGCGCTTGGGGCTCTTTAGCTTGGAGAAATGACGACCGAGGAATGACATGATCGAGGTTTATAAGATTATGCATGGGATTGAGCAGGTCGAGAGAGAAGTCCTTTTCTCCCTTTCTCGCCACACAAGAACTCATGGGCACTCCATGAAATTGCCGAGCAGTCGGGTTAGAACAGATAAAAGGGAGTCCTTCTTCACCCAAAGAGTGGTTAACATATGGCATTCACTGCCACAGGAGGTGGTGGCGGCAGCTACAAGCATGGACAGCTTCAAGAGGGAATTAGATAAACATCTGGAGCAGAAGTCCATCAGTGGCTATTAGCCACAGGGTATAGATGGGAACTCTCAGTCTGGGGCAGGTGATGCACTCTATTCTTGGTGCTGGGGGGGGCAGCAGTGGGAGGGCTTCTAGTGTCCTGGCCCCACTGCTGGACCTCCTGGTGGCACCTGGTATTTTTGCCCACTGTGTGACAGAGTGTTGGACTGGATGGGCCATTGGCCTGATCCAGCATTGGCTTCTCTTATGTTCTTATCTCTACCTCTAATACAGGGGTTCCCAGCCATAGCACCCACCAGCATCTCTCCTGGTGCCTACCAAGTAGTTTTTTAGAAACTAGGTGAAGCCAAGTGGGGCTTTTACCCAACAAGGCTTCTGATTGGCCACTGGTGATTTGATTGGCTGTACAGATTGTCTTGCATCACAAGACAAGGATCTTCACTGTAAGCTAAGGCAGCCATTTTGTATCTGGGTCCACCTTCGGCATTCTGCAGTGGCCGTTTTGTGGCCCGCTACCCTGCGTCAGAATTCCAAAGCTACCAGGGATCCCAGCTCCAATGAATGCAAGGGAAACAACATCAGTACGGTTGCCGGGTCTCACCTGGCATCTTGGTGGGGGGCTCCAGCCTGGCTTCTGGAAGTGATGTCATCACACCGGGCACATTGTTCAGGGGACACTCTAGCATTTTGGGGGGAAAACTCTATGGTCACTGTAGAGTTCTTACCCAAATGCTAGAGCACGCCAACACACGATATTCCTGGCGCAATGACGTCACCTCTGTGTGACATCATTGATCTGGGCATGCCAGGTGCCATGTAGCTCTTTGGGGGTGAGGCTTCTCCCGGTTGTCAGCTGGCTGGTGGTGGATTGGGGGTCCCAGAAGTGGGGGGAAATCCCACCCCCATCAGGGGGATGGCAACCCTAAACATCAGGTAAAGTTGCCAGGTCCCTCCTGACCAGTAGCGAGAAATGGGGGTAGGGTTGCTAGATCCAGGTTGGAAAATTCCTGAAGATTTGGGGATGGTGCCCCGGGGAGGACAGGGACTACCATGGGGTACAATGCCATAGAGCCCACCCTCCAAAGCAACCATTTTCTCCAGGACAACTGTTCTCTGTAGTTTGGAGAGGTGCTGTAGTTCTGGGGGGTCCCCAGGTCTGACCTTGAGCCTGGCATTCCCATCTCTGACTGAACCAGAGTGGGGCTGGTTCCATATGGACAGTCTGCTCTGCTTGGACTTCCACACCGTTGTGTTATTTGCAGGAGTTCCTTCTTTTTCTGGTGGCTGGAGCTCTCCCAGAATTGCTACATATCCCCAGACTATAGAGATCAGTGTTGGTGACTACTGCATAGAAGGCTTCAAGAGGAGATTGGATAAACGTATGGAGCAGAGGTCCGTCTGTGGCCATGAGCCACAAGGTATAGATAGGAACACTCAGGCTGGGGGCAGTGATGCTGTGTCTTCTTGGTGCTTGGAGGGCAACAGTGGGAGAGCTTCTAGTGTCCTGGGTCCCACTGGTGGACCTCCTGATAGCACCTGGGTTTGGCCTCTGTGCGACACAAGAGTTTTGGACTGGATGGGCCACTGGCCTGGACCAACATGGCTTCTCTTGTGTTCTTATGTCTGGGGCAGTGATGTTCTGTCTTCTTGGTGCTTGGAGGGCAACAGTGGGAGAGCTTCTAGTGTCCTGGGCCCACTGGTGGCACCTGCATTTTGGCCACAGAGTTTTGGACTGGATGGATCACTGGCCTGATCCAACATGGCTTCTCTTGGGTTCTTATGTCTGAAGCAGTGATGTTCTGTCTTCTTGGTGCTTGGGGGGCAACAGTGGGAGGGGTCCTGGAGTTCTGGCCCCGCTGGTGGAACTCCTGATCGTACCTGGAGGCTGGCATCTCTAGCATCAAGGGTGGACGCATGTACTAGGCTCCGCCCCTAAATCACCAGGAAAGAGCCAACCCAGAGTTAGCAACCCAAAGAATTAAAGTTCAGAGAAGGGAGGTTCTAAAGTTCAGACGTTAACGGTGATGGATCACCGGAGACTCTACCGAAGCCTCTAAAGCAGAGTGGTTTTTCTCCCCTAAGGCAACTTCCTGTAGCATACTTTCAAAAACAAACAGCTCCAGCTCTTTAGCAGCCCGCCATCTGAACTCGGTGAGTCCTCCAAACATAACAAAAGAAGGCCGAAATCCTGTTCTCTTCCTTCCGTCTCCACCCTAACTCATTCACATACACGCACGGCCAATATATATATATATATTTTATCATTATTTTGGTGAAACATATTAGTATATCCTGTCAGGACAAAACTTCCCCCAGTTTGATCACTGCTCATTTGCATTTTTAATGGCCCCCATTAGACAGGCTCGGAGCTAATTACCCAAACATCTGTAATAGAAGGGGCTCTCGTTTCCTGTTTTCTGAACTCAGAAAGTAATGGCTGAAGCGCCGCTAAAACAATTAAGTAATACGAAGAAATACACTGCAAAGATTGGCAATCGAGCCGGCGCCATAAATCACTCCTATAATGACTCGTGGCTCAAAATGTTTAATTAGAGAGAAGAGGGTGTGGGGGGTATAAAATATTTCTCCGGGCTAGGAAATGAAGGGTACCGTGTGGTGGTGTGGGGGGGGGGGAGGAAAACACAGATAATTACAGTTGGCAACGGAAGGGTGTGATCGCAAAAAAGCAAGGTGTGCCTACACCCCATTAAGAATAATGGGAATTAAACACACAGTGGAGCGTTTTATTCCTGTAAGTTCCGGGGGGGATTTATGCACATCAGCATTCCAGAAGCCAGGAGTCGGTTGCCTGGTTCCCAGTGCCTTGTTCGTGAGCGCTGCTAAACCTTTCTTGTGTCGAGAGGCACAAATAGTAGCACCAACCAGTTTGGTGTAGTGGCTAGGAGTGTGGACTCTAATCTGGGAGAACCGGGTTTGGTTCCCCACTTCTCCACATGCAGCTGCTGGCGTGACCTTGGGTCAGTCACGAGTTCTCTCGGAGCTGTTCTCTCAAGAGCAGTTCTCGAAAGAGCAACTGTGAGCCCCACCTACCTCACAGGGTGTCTGTTGTGGGGAGGGGAAAGAAAAGGAGATTGTAAGCCGCTCTGAGACTCCTTCTGGTAGTGAAGTCTGGGGTATAAATCCAATCTCTTCTCTTCAAATGTAGGTCCAAGTTTACCTGTGTAGCTTTGAACTAGGGAAGCCAGACACCCCCCCCCCAGTGGGGGGAGATCCTCCACAACCAGGCCCCACCTCACCACCGATCAGCTGAAGAGAGGAACACCCGACATTTCAGCAATATCCCTACGTGACTTCAGTATGACCCGGAAGTGACATAGGCATGTCAGGGACATTGGGGAGATGCTCAAGTTTTGGAGAAGTTTTTGGGCAAAAACTCTATGGTAGGAGCTAATTCTACTATAGAGTTTTTGCCTCAAAACCAGAGAGTCTCCCTGAGATGTCCCTACTTCACTTACGGGTCACATTGGAAATCACATGGGTACAGTGCTGAAACATGGGATGACACTCCCTGCTCCTGGTAAGCCCACCCCCCATTCCCCACCGGCAGGCTGGAGGGACTTTGGACCCATGCCAAATGGCTGATTTAGAGCCATAGGACACTGCCCGCTCCGAGTGCCAGTAAGCTAATACCTCATCGAGAAGAAATTTGGTGATATGGGGAAGTCAGGACAGACTTGTCCCCAATGGGTCCTACCGGGCCAACCTTGTTTCCTTCTTTGACCGAATGATGGACTTACTGGATCATGGGAATGCTGTCGACGTTCTTTATCTGGATTTCAGTAAAGCTTTTAATAAGGCTCCCCATGATATTCTCCTATCCACTACACCATAGAATGATTCTACGCAGAAGCTGTACCAGCTTAGCATTAGTAGAGAGCGGCTTCTTGAAGCTGTGACTGGTGCCCCATTAATCTAAGTGCACTGTTATTATAAACCTCTTGGAATACTTAGGAAGGCTTGTACCTTCCATATAAGTAACTTGATGATATACTGATTTCAGACACTTATGCCTAGAATGGTTGTGCACAGTGTTCCCTCTAAGCTGAGTTAGTGTGAGCTAGCTCACAGTTCTTTTAGCCTCCGGCTCACACATTTTTGTCTTCGCTCAGGAAGGATGGCTCCAGAGCAAACTAATTTATGCAGTAGCCAAATTGCTCACTCACCACTTTAATGCCAGTAAGCTCGCAAAATAGAATTTCTGCTCACAAGACTCCACAGCTTAGAGGGAGCGTTCTTGTGCATAGTCATTTTCTTGAAGAAGAATATCGAAACGAAGTCTTCAGTATCCGGATTCTTCGTTGAAAGAGACATCTGTAGAAAGAAACACCTGCATTTCTTATTTATAAGGGGGGGCGGAAGTCTTTTTTGTATAATGCATTCAAAAATTCTTATCCAGAGATACTGTTTTGAATTGAGTATACTTGTGAACTGCAGATGTTATAATATACTTGCACTTGTTTTCATTTTTTTTGACAATGTTCTATCCATATTCACATTTTTTTTATTATTATTATTCTAGTGTTTGCATTGGTTTGCTGTGTGATCTCCTGTTTGCTTATCCTCCAGGAGGTGACGAGAGATCTTCTGGTGTTACAACTCATCCCCAGACTACAGAGAACACTTGCCTTGGAGGTAGCGGCAGCTTTGGAGGGTCAACTCCAACGCATCACATCCCCGCTGAGCTCCACCCCCTCCCCAAGCATTGCCTTCCTCAGGTTTTGCCTTCAAATCCCCAAAGGTTTCCCCATCTGGATTTGGCAATCCCAGTTCCAGTCACACTAACTAGTAGAGGGCTAAAGCCCACAGTTGTATTTGTATTTCATAGGATCATAGAATCATAGAATGTTAGAGTTGGAAGGGACCTTTCAGGTCATCCAGTACAACCCCCTGAACTCTGCAGGAGCATAGCCGAAAGACAGCCCTACAACATACCCAAAAGATGGTTGTCCAGCGTCCACTTGAAAACATCCAGCGAAGGCGCATCCACCACCTCCCGAGGCTGACCATTCCACTGCTCAACCACTCTGACAGTTAGGAAGTTTCTCCTGATATTTAGCCGGTAACGACTCCCTTGTAATTTCCACCCATTGGATATAGTCTCGCAATCTGGAGCAAGAAAGAAGAGATCTGCTCCATCTTTTACATGATAGCCCTTCAGGTATCTGAACACTGCAATCATGTCCCCTCTAAGCCTTCTCTTTCCCAGGCTAAACATAGCCAACTCTTTCAGCCTTTCCTCATAAGACTTGGATCTCAACCCTCCCACCATCCTGGTCACCCTCTTCTGGACACACTCGAGCTTGTCAATATCCTTCCTAAGGTGTGGTGCCCAAAACTGGACACAGGACTCCAGGTGAGGCCTGACCATAGCAGAATAGAGTGGAAGTACCACCTCCCGTGATCTGGACACAACGCTTCTGCTAATGCATCCTAAGATTGCATTAGCTTTCTTCACAGCCACATCACACCGCAGGCTCATGTTTAGCTTGCCCTGGAGGTTCCCTTGAAAGATGAAAAGAATTAGAGGACTGGCCCAGCCCCAAAGCAAGGCAATTTTCCGTGGGGGGTGAAGATGGGTTGGGGGATACCACTGCTCCTCTTCCCTTAGAGACAAGCCCCCTCCCATGGCCATGCACCCGCCTGTCCACCTGGCCTCACTGACAGGCTGTTCTCCACCTTGAGCTTCTGTAGCTCTTCCTGTGGCTTCTCCACCACTCACTCACCCACCCCTGTCTTATGACAAACTCCTCCAGCGCCAAAGCAAAACTCACTGCCCAGGTGAGGAGGATGTAGGGGTGAGGGCCGGGTCTTCAGGGAGAGCAGCTGATAGATCCAGGCAGCACCTCCCCACCTTGCCACCCATTTCCCTGCCCGGTCCCCCTCTTCTTCCTCCTCCTCCCTGCCAACCACCCCCGAGGCCGACCATGAGGTATGCAGGCCTCGCAGTCATTGTCGGTTGCCCCAGGGTACAGGGGAAGGGAGGGGATTGAGAGGGTAGGGCAATATCGGGAGGGGGCATCGCCCCACCAGCCCCTGGCTAGCTACAGGAACATAGGGGCCATGGCTCAGTAGCAGGAGGTCCCAGGTTCAATCCACGGCATCTCCAGTTAAAAGGACCAAGCAGTAGGTGATGTGAAAGACCTCTGCCTGAGACCTTGGAGAGCCTCTGCCATCTGAGTAGACAATACTGGCCTTGATGGACCAAGGATCTGACTTCGGATAAGACGGCTTCATGTGCATTTAGTGGCTCAGTGGCAAAGCGTCTGCTTGGCATACAGAAGGTCTCAGGTTCAATCCCCGGCATCTCCAGATAAGAGGACCAAGCAGTAGGTGATGTGAAAGACCTCTGCCTGTGACCCTGGAGAGCCACTGCTAGTCTGAGTAGTAGAGATGCCAGCTTCCAGGTGGGACCTGGGGATCCCCTGGAATTACAGCTCGTCTCCAGGCTGCAGAGATCTGTTCCTCTGCAGGAAATTGCTGGATATTTAGCAGAGTCAATGTAGCACAGTGGAATAATGCATCACAGACACATTTGTGTTTAGCTTCTAATAAAAAAAAGTTTGCTACATAATTAGGACAGATTTTGAGTCCAGTCGGCACCTTTAAGACCAACAAAGTTTTTATTCCAGGTATGAGCTTTCATGGGCACGCACACTTCCTCAGATACATCGAAGTGGAATCTTCCAATCCATACATATAAGACAGAGGTTGAACAGCAAATTAGCATACAATATAATGAAATGTTTTGATGCAAACAGGAATAACAAGCTAAGTTTAGAAGGTCATCACTTTTTGGATTGAATTCCGGGGAGGAAACAGTAAAGGGTTACACGGAAAGAGAAAACAACAACAGCCCAAGTAACTCATCTTTCCAGTTCTAACCTCCATCTTCGGTTCTTTCTGTGTTTCTCACACACACTTCACCTTCATCGGACCCCCAAGAACAAAGGGATGGAAGTCCCCCCACCCAAAGCTCCACCCCTTGCGTACATGCAGAATAGCACGGATGATTTCCAATGTATTGTTTAGCCAACTGTCAATCTTAAGGTCCCCTCATTAAGAATAAAACCTCCCCTTCCTTGGTGGGAAGATTCTACTCAGCACTTAATTGGTTCTATGCTCACTTGCTATCATTAGCTCATAGGAACTTCAGCTTAACCCTTTCATGACTGAAGGGATGACACTTGCGAGATCCAATAGAAATGGATGCTTTGGAGGGTGGACTCTGTGGCACTGTACCCCACTGAAGTCCCTGTCCTCCATCCCCAAATCTCCAAGAGTTTCCCAGCCTGGAGCTGCAATCCTCCCCCCCATCCCCTACTCTGCCCTACTGAGTAGACGATACTGACCCTGATGGACTGATAGTTGGATTCCATGTAAGGCAGCTTATAAGGCAGTCCAGGAGCACTTTAGAAAGCAACAAGTTCTCCGGGGTAAGATTTTTACCAGGATCTTAGACTCTCAAAAAACTCATACCCCGAAAATCTTGTTGCTGCCCAAAGGTGCTCCTGGATTAAAATCTAGCTGTTCTACTGTAGATCTACAACTGCTACCCTCTGAAACTCTGCAAGACGGGTGGCCACTTTCCAAATGGTAAATGGCATCTAGATAAGGCACGGCGGATGTGCAAACTGAGAGGGGGCCAGAAGCATAAGAACATAAGAGCCACCCTGAATCAGATCAATGGTCCTTCTAGTCTAGCTTCCTGTCTCACACAGTAGCCAACCAGTTCCTCTGAAGGGCCAAAAACAGGGCACAGAGGCTGAGGCCTTCATAAGAACATCAGAAGAACCTTGCTTGATCAGGCCAGTGGTCCACCTAGTCCAGCATCCTGTCTCACACAGTGGCCAACCAGTTCCTCTGGAGGTCCAGGAGCAGGCAGAGAGGCTGAGGTCTCCCCCTGATAAGAACATCAGAAAAGCCCTGCTGGATCAGACCAGTGGTCCATCTAGTCCAGCAGCCTGTCTCACACAATGACCAACCAGTTCCTCTGAAGGGCCAACCACAGGGCACAGAGGCTGAGGCCTTCCCCTGATAAGAACACCAGAAGAGCTCTGCTGGATCAGACCAGTGAGGGTCCATCTCTTCCAGCATCCTGTCTCACGCAGTTCCTTTGGACGGCCAACAACAGAGCAGAGAGGCAGCAGCCTTCTCCTAGGTCACCAGCTCCTCCCTGGCCACCAGCGAGTGATGGGTAGGGTTGCCAGTTCCAGGTTGAGAAACTTCTGGAAATTTGGGGATGGAGCCCGGGGAGGGCATAGACCTCGATGGGGCACAATGCCATACAGCCCACCCTCCAAAGCATCCATTTTCTCCAGGAAAACTGATCTCTGTCATCTGGAGATGAGCTGTAATACCTGGAGGCTGGTAACCCTCTCTTCCCATGACATTGCCTCCTGACACACAGGTGACTACCTCTGAACCTGGAGGTTCCCCTCAGTCACCATTGCTAGTAGCCTCTGACAGACCTCTCCTCCACAATTCTGTCTAACCCCCTGTCATGATCTGGGCTGTGCAAGCAAGACCTAGCAGGCCCGGGGAGCCTGTGTAGCAGTGGGAGGAGGCCAGGCCTACAACTCCCAAAAGCCCCTGAGAAGTTTTGGAGCCAATTTTAGCCAATCACAAGGAAAGGGGACTTATAACAAAAGAGCTGGTACAGAAGAGCTGTTCTTTCTTCCAAGAGAGTAGAGCCAGAAGGAAGGCTGCTGCAGGGAAGAGACCCTCATCCTGAGAGGAAGGGTATGAGCAGACTGAGGCCCACTTGAGACAGTGTGCTATGGACAGTAAGTTTAGATGCGGTAGGGCATTTGGTTTAGTTTCGTTTCACCCCCTCACTGATATTGTTCTTGCCCCTTTCTTGTTTCCCATATTGGACTGACCGCCTGTAAAAATAAAGCTTTTCCTTGTTTGCCTGGTCCTCACGCCTATTATTCGGCCAAATAAGGGAGGTCTGAAGGTCTTGGGAGGGTGTTCTGGGCCTTCTCAAGGGAACCTAAAACCAGAGTGGTGGCAGCGTCAGGTGACACCCCAGCTGAACCGTGACACCCCCTCTCAAAGATGTCTATGCCTGTGGCCGTCACCGCATCCTCTGGCAGCGAATGCCACATTTGACTCACTCTTGCGAGACCCAACAAGTCCTATTTCCTCCCATCCATCCTGAATCTACTGCCCACCAGCTTTATCGGGTCTCTCATTATTGCAGAGGTCTTTTCCGTCCCACCTTTCCTCCTGGAAGGAAAACTGAATGTTGACTGTGTCGGAGCCTTCACTTTCAGTGGCTGAGGCGCCCGATGTTTCAAGCCCCACCATGTTTTCTTGGACTGCAGTTCCCCCCGTCACGCCGGCATCCGTGCTCCGACAGCCAGGTCTCTTAGAGGAGGCAATTAAGTCCTGCGTAGGCATTTGAGTGTGAACAATCACGGGGAATGGTGTCTTGCAGCTCACACGTGGGAGAGAGAAGGCCTCCTCCGACAGCCCTGGCTGAGCCGATAATCAGCAGTTTTTGAACCACAGTTTTTGAAAGGCAGCCGTTCCAAACAGTGACCTCATTGCGAAAGTTGCCAACTGCCTAAGTGGGGCCTGGAGGTTTCTAGAGATTACAACAGAGCTCCACACTGCAGAGATCAGTTTCCTGGAGCAACACCTGCTTTGGGCAGGGGACTCTATGGCGTGGTACCCCACTGAGGCCCCTCCCCAAACCCAAATTTCCCTAGGCTCCAACCCCAAATCTACAGGAATCGCCTGCCCCAAGAACTGCTTCCACCTTGGATGGCCCTCCTTTCAGCAACACAGGGGGCATGTTTCCAGTTATACCTTTGTGTTGCATAAAACTGACCACAGCTATTGAGAGCAGACAAAACACCTTTTTAAGACGGGGTGGAAAGGGCTGTCACATCGCAGCTGACTTATGGTGAACTCAAAAGGTTTTCAAGGCAAGAGACGTTCAGAGGTGGCTTGCCATCGCCTACCTCTTGAGAGTCCCTTGGCCTGCAAGGAGATCAGATCACTCAGTCCTAAAAAAAATCAAATCCTGACTGTTCCCTGGAAGGCCAGAGACTGAAGCTGAAGCTCAAGGACTTTGGCCACCAAATGAGAAGGGAGCCCTCACTGGAGAAGGCCCTGATGCTGCTGGGAAAGATGGAAGGTCAAAGAAGAAGGGGACTGCAAAGGATGAGAGGGACTTGACTTGACAGCAGCACAAGTGAAAGGGATCTAGGTGTTCTGGTTGATCACAAGCTCAACATGAGCCTGCAGTGCGATGTGGCTGTGAAGAAAGCTAATGCAATCGTAGGATGCATTAACAGAAGCATTGTGTCCAGATCATGGGAGGTGGTAGTTCCGCTCTATTCTGCTATGGTCAGGCCTCACCTGGAGTCCTGTGTCCAGTTTGGGGTACCACACTTTAGGAAGGATGTGGACAAGCTCGAGTGCGTCCAGAAGAGGGTGACCAGGATGGTGAGAGGGTTGGGATCCAAGTCTTACAAGAAAAGGCTGAAAGAGTTGGGAATGTTTAGCCTGGGAAAGAGAAGACTTAGAGGGGACATGATTGCAGTCTTCAAGTATTTGAAGGGCTGTCCTGTAGAAGATGGAGCAGATCTATTCTCTCTTGCTCTGGATTGCAAGTCTAGATCTAGTGGGTGGGAATTACAACGGAGTCGTTACTGGCTAGATATCAGGAGAAACTTCCTAACTGTAAGAGTGGTTGAGCAGTGGAACAGTCTGCCTCAGGAGGTGGTGGATGCTCCTTCCCTGGACGTTTTCAAGCGGAGGCTGGACAACCATCTTTTGGGTATGTTGTAGGTATGTAGGGCTATCTTTCGGCTATGCTCCTGCAGAGTTCAGGGGGTTGGACTAGATGACCTGCAAGGTCCCTTCCAACTCTAACATTCTATGATTCTGTGAAATAAAGTATGAGCTGATGGTCTCCCATCCAGATCCTAACCAGGGCTGCCCCAGGCTACGCTTCCCGTATCTGTCAAGACTGAACTAGCCGGGGCCATCCAGGTCATTGGGCCAGATGAGTTCCCATTCAAAGGGACGGGCTACTAGCAGATCAAGCTGGGTAGCCGTGTTAGTCTGTCCGTAGCAGTAGAAAAGAGCAAGAGGTCATGAGCACCTTAAAGACTAACAAAAAATATGTGGTAGGGGAGGAGCTTTTGTGAGTCATGGCTCTCTTCTTCAGATACCCGGTCTCTGAAGAAGTGAGCCGTGACTCACGAAAGCTCCTCCCATACCACGTATTTTGTTAGTCTTTAAGGTGTTCCTGGATTCTTGCTCTTTCCTAGGCTAGTCAACATTCGCCGAATGAAAGATCATAAGAACATGAGAACATAAGAGAAGCCAATGTTGGATCAGGCCAATGGCCCATCCGGTCCAGATAAAGGGAAGTCCTTCTTCACCCAAAGAGTGATTAACACGTGGAATTCACTGCCACAGGAGGTGGTGGCAGCTACAAGCACGGACGGCTTCAAGAGGGAATTGGATAAGCATATGGAGCAGAGGTCCATCAGTGGCTATGAGCCACAAGGTATAGATAGGAACTCTCAGTCTGGGGGAAGTGGTGCTCTGTATTCTTGGTGCTTGTTGGGGGCAGCAGTGGGAGGGCTTCTAGTGTCCTGGCCCCACTACTGGACTTCCTGATGGCACCTGGTATTTTTGGCCACCATGTGATAGAGTGTTGGACTGGATGGGTCATTGGCCTGATCCAACGTTGGCTTCTCTTATGTTCTCTCAAATGACTTGGAGCCATTTAATTACATTTTCTGTGCCCTGCCGCTCTGCCGTCTCTGAAGAAGTGGGCAGTGACTGTCAAGTCCCCAGTCAATTCACTCTCCAGGTCCCCAGTCAATTCACTGTTGGAGGTGTAATGCTTTATTAGAGATATGATATTGCTGTAGGTTCGAGAGCTTTTGTTAGAACTGAAGCCAAAGGCAGGAAAGCACATGGTATAGGTCAAACCCCAAATTCCACACATTTATAACACCATACCTAAATCATGGCATTTCTATAACAGCCTGGACAGAGATATGGTTGCCCTATCTGAGCTAGCTGGACATACAGATCTCCAAAGACAGTCTCATGGGAAACCGTCTTGGGGCTTGCTTCGAGAAAGTTACAAGCGGCTACTCCCAAACACTCTTAACAACATCCCTAAGGAATGCCACGCGACAAGTGAAGACTGTCTCTATGAGCCTGAGCTTGACAGTGACCCACGAAAGCTCCTCCCTTGCCACATATTTTGTTAGTATTTAAGGTGCTCCTGGACTCTTGCTCTTTTTTGGCTAGTCAATATTCACTGAACGAAAGATCATAAGAACATAAGAGAAGTCCATGTTGGATGAGGCCAATGGCCCATCCAGTCCAACACTCTGTGTCACACAGTGGCCAGAAATACAGGGGCCATCAGGAGGTCCAGCAGTGGGGCCAGGACACTGGAAGCCCTCCCACTGTTGCCACCCAAGCACCAAGAACATAAGAACATAAGAGAAGCCAATGTTGGATCAGGCCAATGGCCCATCCAGTCTAACACGCTGTCACACAGTGGCCAAAAATACCAGGGGCCATCAGGAGGTTCATCAGTGGGGCCAGGACCACTAGAAGCCCTCCCATTGTTGCCTCTGTTATACAAAATAATTTCCAGTCCAAAAAATGGAGTCAAAAATGAGGAGGACGATCTTAGTGTTTTAATTGCGGCCAAAACACCTGAAAACAGTTAGGCCAGACAGCCTATCCAAAATTCACTGTTTTCTGAGCACAACCCGGAAATGCATGAAATTTTATATTTCAAATGGCATCATCACACCATCATCATGAGAATAATATCCAGAAAGCATAATTGGTTACAAAAAAATTAAACATCACCTGAATAAAAATTCCCTTATTGGTCAAATGTAAAGAAAGGCGTGTCTATGCAACAGCGTCAATTGTTTACATAATCTAACCTAAACACTATCGAGCAAGGTTTCTATGCACCTGAAGAAAGGTGTTTTTTCTCTGATACAGAGCTAAAAATTCTTTTTTTACCCAGACGCTGCAAAATTGTAACCTAAACAATTAAAAACCATGAACTTTATCTTTTACCAGAAGAATGTTATAGTCTTGTCTGCCGGCATCAGCTGGAAAAATACCCTAACCTACAAAGAGAGGCCTTTTATATAACAGCTTCATTCCATCCCAATAAAACCTTATTAAGAATAAATCTATAAAACCAGAAAAATATGAATAATCAAAAGAAAATAAATGTTATAATCAGATCTATACTACACCCACCCAGCACCGAGAATACAGTGCATCACTTGCCCCACACCGAGAGTTCCTATGTATAAAGGTAAAGGTTCCCTTGCTCAAAAGCCAGTTGAATCTGACACTAGGGTTGCGGTGCTCATCTCCGTTTCAAAGCCAAAGAGCCAGCGCTGTCTGAAGATGTTTCCGTGGTCATGTGGCCGGCATGACTAAACACCAAGGTGCACGGAACGCTGTTACCTTCCCACCAAAGTGGTACCTGTTCATCTACTTGCAATTTCTTGCTTTCGAACTGCTAGGCTGGCAGGAGCTGGAACTAGAGACGGGAGCTCACCCCGTCATGCGGCACTCGGGTCTCGAACTGCTGAACTACTGACCTTCCACAGCCTGCAGTTCAGCGTCTTAACCACTTGAGCCACCACAGCTCCCGTTCCTAACTATACCTTGTGGCTAATAGCCACTGATGGGCCTCTGCTCCTTCAAAATTGGTGTGCTGGGGTGTTTCTCGAACGGCCTGGAAACACAAGGAAAGGTGGGACAGGAATGTTTAAATAAATAAATAAATAAAAAATACCAGCCAGTTCTGCAGCACAGAACCAAATGTCAGCCTTGCATGCTATAGAAGATGGTGTTAGTCAGGTTGGGAATGTTCGGTCCAGACCAAGCTGTCAAGTTCAAGAAAATTTCTTCACGGGTTTCGGTTTCGGCGCTGCGAATGGCGGCCGCCTCTCGGGACGCTCCCGGAGGCGGTTAGCCCACACGCAGTCAGGGGGGGTCTTCGCGTATGCGAAAGACCCTAGTGAGCCTTAGGCAAAGGCTCCGAACCGGGGGCGCTTGGGGAGTAGCCTCTTTGCCGGCAGACAGCTGGGAAATTGAGGCTTTCTCCCCGCCCCAATCGGCCCCGCTGCGTTGTGCCCGTAATGGGACTTAGCAGCGCCACCGAATTCCAGGAGTGAAGACAGCGTTACGATTTAATATAAAAAGAAGAAGTGGCATCGAACCGTGAGTTGAAGATCGATTTTGAAGCGTGAATTAGAGCCCCCCCGTAAGCGTTTAAGCGTATGGGAGGAGGGAGGAATCCCCGCCCCTTTTGAGAAGCAAGATTTACAAAGGGTGCGCGAGGGGGGCAGAGAGGAAAACAGTGTTGGTGAAAGTACCGTTGGAGTTGTATAAAAGAATCGATCCTATTAGCTTCCTTGGGGATGCGGCACGAACTTTATAAAAGTAAATAATAAATCAAAATGTCGACTACGGGGAAAGTCCTGCAGAAACCGGAAGAGATGAGAGGAGGGACTTCCGGCCCGGGTAGCCCCCCCCAAGAGCTAGCTGTCAATCAACAGGATCTGCGCCCTCTGCTGGAGCAAATACAGAAAATCAATGAAACTTTGCTTAAAGTGGAAAGTGTCTTGGTTAGTCGACAGGGGAAACTGGAGGAAATAGAACAGAAATCGGATTTGATTTTAAGTTTTCAGGGCCTGAAAGTAGAAGAGAAAGAGGATCTTGGATTTACCTCGACAAATGTTTTGGCACCCCTAACTGGCAGTGAAGCGAAAAAATTAAAAGAAGAGGTGGACATGGCTCTCAAAGCCTATTCCGCTTTTATAAAAGAAGATACTCTGCCAGTAGAAGGGGATGTTGAATATAGCGGGCAATATACCAGAGATCCGATTCCATGTGCAGTAATTATGGCGCCCTGGAAATTTGAAGGCCGGAAACATAAGGAAAAAGAGAAAAGAAAGAAGATGGATTACACCTTTAAAAAGCAAAAATCTTTGAAGAGACACGCCAGTTTGGAGGAAGACGCAGCATTTAACATTGGCAGAGGAAAAGACGGCAGCCCAGGGGAAGGAGGCGACGGATTGGAAGACATCAAAGTTGAAAAGGACTCAATCTACAACTGGAAGAGACCTAAAAAGAAGACATTTTAAGGACTGTTCGTGTACCATCTACAAGGAGCTGTTTGATTACTAACCCCAATGGACTTTACTAACTGTATTAACAGAGTGATTTTGGACTTTGCAGTTTAAAAGAAGATCTTCGAATCGCGATAGATGCCAAAAGTGGTATTAAATACTAATTAAAACTAACCTTTACTAACAGAGAAAACTTCACTCCATCTTTCTCTTTCTCCAGCTGTCTACCCTTCCTCTTTCTTATAAAAAGAATAAAATTATCTCCTTTTTAGGAGAGTTTTATCAAAAAAAAAAAAAAGAAAATTTCTTCACAGATGTCACCCTTACGCGCTCATTTCTGCATGCACGGAGGGGATTTTAAATACATTTGTAATCTCCATTTTCCGATATGAGCAGGCAATGACCCCCATAAAGACACACACAGACCCCTGTTCTGTTGCACTGTACAGTCCAGCAAGAGTTGATCCAGTAACTCTGCTGATTAGGCCTCTCTTGCCAGAGAAAGGATGGGGTGGAGGGAGGGGCTGTTGCTCAGTGGCAGATCCACTGCTTGGCATGCAGAAGGTCCCCGGTTCAATCCCCGCCATCTCCACTTCAAATCCACACCACTTATGGTATTTGATTACAACTGCAAGAATGACATTTGCCCAATTTTGGAAGAAAGAAAAAATACCAGAAAAATGGGACTGGATAAAGCAGATGCTTTTTATGGTAGAAATGGACAAACTGACAAAGAAGCTTAATGGCAAAGTAGATGAAGAATTTCTTATAGAATGGAAGGACTTTAAAGACTATCTGGAAATGGATTGGGATGTAAGAAATAAGTTACTCTGCTTCGATGACTATTAAGGACAGAAAAAAGAAAGTAATGACTGAATAATAGTGAAAAATGTTACCTAAGAGTTAGAGTGAATGAATTAATATGTTTTAAAAGAAGAATTGAATTGAATATGGGATAAGTTTTTATTGTTATTGAATATTGAATGAAACGGTTAGTGGGGTGGAGCATTGCTGGAAGGCAAGAGGGGGGGAGGAAGGGGATAATTGTAAAGGATGTATTTAAAAGTATTATGAGTTATGGAACGTGTTAATATATCCTATTGATAAAAGTTTTTATTAAAAAAAAAGGGACCAGGCAGTAGGTGATGGGAAAGATCTCCACCTGAGTCCCTGCCAGTCTGAGTAGACAATACCAGCTTTGACGGGCCAAGGGTTTGACTCAGTAGAAGGCAGCTTCGTGTGTTCTTGAGAAATCAGAACTTGGGTGGGTTTTTTTGTTTTTGTTTTAAGGTGAACAAAACCCAGAAGGTGGAGCAAAGGGAAGAGCGATGGAAGTAGCGGGGAAGCCTGCTTAATACTCCTTTTCTCCCTCCGGAGCCCCCGAGCATCATCTCCTAGTTAATTCTATTAGCGCCAAGAGCGTCAGTGCTGGGTACCTTGAATAATACACCAAATTTCACTTTTTTTTTTTTTTTTTAAAAAAGGACTTGCATGATGAATTGTAAGGCTTATAAAATCCTAGTCAACATTACGGGAAGTGTCTGGATGACAGACAGAGAGACTAAATATAATCCTCGCGCTACACTGATGAAACATATACCAAGGCTTAGCTTAATCCCCGGAGGAAAGGCAGCAAAAATCAGGTGAAAGAGCAATTAGCCTTCTCCCACACTAATCCCAGGTAAATCAGTTTCTTCTTTTCCTGACTTGTGGCAGTGTTTGGAACACCCCGGGAAATCGGGGGGCGAGGAAATGCACCTTCTCGGCAAAGGGATTTGATTATAATTAAGCGCCGAGTGCCATTTTTAAATGGCAGGCTACGGCCTGAACGGAATCGTTCGGAGCCCCGCAGATGGGATGCCTGTGTACCTTACAGGAATGTATGAGTGGATGCGCTTGGTCAGATCGAGGGCCCGATTGGTCTCTCGCTTTCCGCACACAGTGATTTTAAAAAAGAGAGAAGGGGGGTCTGCAAGCGGTTTTGTCTGCAACAGGAGGAGAAGTCCCTCCCCCTCGTAGAAACAGAGAAGAAGAAGAAGAAAAAGAAGAAGAAGAAGAAGAAGAAGAAGAAGAGGAGGAGGAGGAGGAGGAGGAGGAGGAGGAGGAGGAGGAGGAGGAGGAGGAGGAGGAGATTGGATTTATACCCTGCCCTTCACTACCCAGGGGAGTCTCAGAGTCCTCCTTTCCCTTTCCCTCCCCACAACAGATACCCTGTGAGGTAGGTGGGGCTCAGAGAGTTCTTTCGAGAACTGAAGAAGAAGAAGAAGAGATTGGATTTATACCCCACCCTTCACTACCCAAGGGAGTCTCAGAGGGGCTTACAAACTCCTTTCCCTTCCCCTCCCCACAAAAGACACCCTGTGAGGTAGGTGGGGCTGAGAGAGCTCTGACCAAAACTGCTCTTTTTCAAGAATGGCTATGCCAGAACTATAGTTTGCCCAAGGTCATCCAGCTGGTGCAAGTTGAGTAGTGGGGAATCAAACCCGGTTCTCCCAGATTAGAGTCCGCGCACTTAACCACTACACCAAACGTGGGTATGCAAATGAGGGTCATGCTGAAAGAGGAACTGTGAGGCAGCTGGCTATAGCTTCAAAATGGAGATTGCTTAGACGATGTCAGAGTGGTATGAGAGAATTCGGGATCAGTTTATAATGGAGGGAATAGCACACAACTTAAAAACGAAATCTCAGATGTCACATTATTCCTTAATTACAGAGATGTGGCTCCAGGTATTGAGCTTCCCCGCCCCCGAACGTGACATCTTACCTAGCCACTCGGTATATCAGAATATGATTTTCCTATGGCAGTTTGTATTTGAATTCAAAACATGGCTTGACTGTTTACCCTTTATATCTTGTGTCTCTGTTACTTGGCTATTTATGATGCTTCACTGATTGTAGATTCTTGAATGGGTAATCCTATGAGATTTCATACAGAAGGTTGTTACTTTTCTGTGTGTTTTAATTTTTGATTATTTTGTATTTCGATTGTTACTTAATATGTGTATGTGGGGGGGGGAATTAAAAAGAAAAAAAACAACAACACCCTGTTTTATGAGCACGTAAACACTTCTGTAAACATTTCTTGCTGACTGCTTTTGTTTCCCCCTGGTAAATTGCTTACCCAAAATAGGTAAAGGTGAAAGGTTCCCTTGCTCGAAAGCCAGCCGAATCTGATTCTAGGGATGTGGTGCTCATCTCCGTTTCCGAGCCGAAGAGCCAGCGCTGTCCAAAGACGTTTCCGTGGTCATGTGGCCAGCATGACTAGATGCTGAGGCGCACGGGACGCTGTTACCTTCCCACCAAAGCGGTACGTATTTATCTACTTGCAGTTTCTTGCAGTTTCGAACTGCTAGCTTGGCAGGAGCTGGGACTAGAGACGGGAGCTCACTCCATCATGCGGCATTTGGGTCTCGAACTGCTGAACTACCGACCTTCCAGTCTGCAGTTCAGCCTCTTAACCACTTGAGCCACCACAGCCAAAATACCATGCATCTAATAAGAGAGGGATTTGCACACTCACCCCCAACAGAGGTAGAAAAGAGAGAGACAGGACAAAACTACAACTCCCATGGTTCTTTGCACATGAACCTACTTTATACTGAATCATACCCTTCAGTCCATCGCTGTCAGTATTGTCTACTCAAACTGGCAGCAGCTCTCCGGGGTCTCAGGCAGAGGTCTTCCAGCTCACCTACTGCCCGGTCATTTTAACTGAACATAAGAACATAAGAGAAGCCAATGTTGAATCAGGCCAATGGCCCATCTAGTCCAACACTCTGTCACACAGCGGCCAAAATATACCAGGTGCCATCAGGAGGTCCAGCAGTGGGGCCAGGGCACCAGAAGCCCTCCCACTGCTGCCCCCTCCAGCACCAAGAATAGAGTGCATCACCTGCCCCAGACTGAGAGTTCCCATCTATACCCTGTGGCTAATAGCCACTGATGGACTTCTGCTCCAGATGTTTATCTAATTCCCTCTTGAAACTGTCCAATGCTTGCAGCTGCCACCACCTCCTGTGGCAGTGAATTCCATATGTTAATCACTCTTTGGGTGAAGATACTGGAGATACTGGGGATTGAACTGGGACCCTCTGCATACCAAGCAGAGGCTCTACCAATGAGCCACTGAGGTCTTTTGCATCACCTGCTGCCTAGCCCTTCTAAACTGGAGATGTTGGGTACTGAACCCGGGATCTTCTACATGCCAAGCAGATGCTATACCACTGAGCCACGGCCCATTCCTAAATGCATACTTGGACACATGAAGCTGCCTTATACTGAATCAGACCATTAATCCAACAAGGTCAATATTGTCTACTCAGACTGGCAGCAGGTCTCCAGGGCAGTAGTAGTAGTAGTAGTAGAAGTAGGAGGAGGAGGAGGAGGAGGTAAGAACATAAGAGAAGCCAATGTTGAATCAGGCCAATGGTCCATCAATCCAACACCCTGTCACACAATGGCCAAAAATATCAGAGGCCATCAGGAGGTCCACCAGTGGGGCCAGGACACTAGAAGCCCTCCCATTGCTGCCCCCCCCAGCACCAAGGTGATTGGATTTATATCCTACCCTTTACTCAAAGTCTCAGAGGTCCCTTCTGCACTTGGATTTCATCCCTAGTTTTATCAGAGTTCAACTCGCAACACAATCCTTTGCATTGATCCCTGGTTACAACAGCTGCGGTGGCTCAAGTGGTTAAGACGTTGAACTGAAGGCTGTGGAAGGTCAGTAGTTCAGCAGTTCAAGACACAGGTGCCGCAAGATGGAGTGAGCTCCCGTCTCTAGTTCCAGCTCCTGCTAACCTAGCAGTTCGAAAGCAAGAAATTGCAAGTAGATAAATAGGTACCACTTTGGTGGGAAGGTAACAGCGTTCCGTGCACCTTGGTATTTAGTCATGCCGGCCACATGACCACGGAAACGTCTTCGGACAGCGCTGGCTCTTTGGCTTTGAAACGGAGATGAGCACTGCAACCCTAGAGTCGGATTCAACTGGCTTTCGAGCAAGGGAACCTTTACCTTTTTACAACAGCATCTGTTTATCCCAGGACAAGTGTGGGGGTGAAACCGGGGTGACCACAATGTAATTTGGAAACAAAAAAATACCCCGAGTTAATTACAGGGTGAACTTGAGTGTAGTGTAGAATGTAAGTTCGGGGACAGGGCTCAACCAGGATTTAAGGTCTAGTGTGGAAAGGACTGGAGTGGTTTATAATCTCCTTCCCTTCCTCTCCCCACAACAGACACCTGTGAGATAGTTGGGGCTAAGAGAGCTCTTTAAGAACTGCTCTTGAGAGAACAGCTCTGAGAGAACTGTAGCTTGCCCAAGGTCACCCAGCAGCTGCATGTGGAGAAGTGGGGAATCAAACCCAGTTCTCCCAGATCAGAGTCCATGCTCCTAACCGCTACACCAAACTGTCAGCGGCTCTCCAAGGTCTCAGCCTGAGAGGTTTTTCGCATCAGCTACTGCCTGGCCCTTTTCAACTGGAAATGCCAGGGACCGAACCCAGGACCTTCTGCAAGTCAAGCAGAGGCTGTTCTACTGAGCCCCTTCGAAATCATGCACGTGCAAGAACCCCGCTGAACCCACATGGCAGTGATGGATGGGAACTACGAAAGATGGGATTCCTCTTAACAGAAAAAGCAACGGCAAAAGCATTCCGCAAGACTCGTGACAGATTTCACGGTGTGCTTTTTCCGTTGCGGAGAGGAGCCGTATGCACAATGTGGCATCAATGGCTGTGCCAAAGAGCTGCGTGGCATAGTGTGCATGTGTGAAACTCAATGCACTGCGCTGTGCAAGCTTCGAGCATGCAGCCGCCCAGAGAACAGCCGTGAACTGGTTGACGGCTGGAGGGTCACATCATGGACTAAATCCATTGGCTCATGGAACATGATCTGATCCGGTAAGCATTTGAGCATCCCAATCTCTCTCTCTCTCTCTTTTTTGACTGTTAACCCATAGACATGTTATGGCGACCCCATAGGGTTTTAAAGGCAAGAGATGTTCAGGAGCGGTTTGCCATAGCCTGCCTCTGCATAACAAGCACTGACTTTACGTGATGGTCTCCCATCCTATTACTAACCAGGGCCGACTCTGCTTTGCTCCTGAGATCTGACGCAATGAGTCATCCTGGAGCATGCTGGTGGTGGCAGAAGACACCGTCAAGTCACGGCCAACTTACGGCAACCTCACAGGGGTGGCTGGCCATTGGCCAATTTGGCATAGAGCCAGTGTGGTGTACTGGTTAAGAACGTAGACTCTAATCTGGGAGGACCAGGTTTGATTCCCTACTCCTCCACATGCAGCTGCTGGAGTGACCTCAGGTCAGTCACAAATTCTTTCAGAGCTGTTCTCTCGAGAGCAGTTTCTGTCAGAGCTCTCTCAGCCCCATCTACCTCACAGGGTGTCTGTTGTGGGGAGAGGAAGGGAAAGGAGATTGTAAATCACTCTAAGACTGCAGCTGAAGCGTGGGGTATAAATACTATCTCCTATCTCCTCCTCCTCCTCCTTCCTCTTCTTCTTTCTCCTCTTCTTCCTTTTCCTCTTCTTTACATTGAAACCTTAGGCTTCCTCAGTGGTCTCCCCATCCAAAAACTGATCAGGACCCAGTGGCAGGGTTAAAGGTAAAGCTAAAGGTTCCCTTGCTCGAAAGCCAGTTGAATCCGACTCTAGGGTTGCGGTGCTCATCTCCGTTTCAAACCCGAAGAGCCAGCGCTGTCCAAAGACGTCTCCATGGTCATGTGGCCAGCATGACTAAACACCAAGGTGCATGGAACGCAGGGTTAAGTACACCAGAAATATTGGGGTAGGGGGAGCACTGTGTTCCAAGAAGCTCTTTCCTAAAAGAGGGATGGGGGGGGGCAGAATCTGTGCAATTTCATTACAACCAGGTATTGTTTCAACCCAAGGGACCACCTTCCTCTGACAATTATTATAATTTATAAAAAGAAAATACCCCGCCACTGACACTAGTCAATTTACCCTGATATAAAATAGGCCGCGTGTTTTCTTTCATTTATATTTTTATGGTACGTAATGTCTTTATAATTTCCACCATTCCACATCAAAGCTGCCAACCGCTGAGCGTCAAAATAAGTAGCATGTGTAGAAAATGAATGAATTGCTAAATGTCCCATTACGTCCATGGAGAATATTCGTGCACTCTGAGTCTGGAGTCTTTAAAAAACAGAGAGAGAAAAAGAAAAATTGGGACAGCAAATGAATGGTTTTCACTCCAATGAGTTGAAGGCTTGGCATTGGTGATTCTATTATATTTCGAGCTCGGGAAGGGGGTGGTGGTGGGGGACGACGTGTGCATTGGGGGGCAGGTGGGAATGGAAAGAAAAATGCATTCCAGAAAAGCATGTTTTGAGACACTGGCATAATCAAGCAGTCAAGCAAAGTGCTAGCTGTGCCCCCAGGATGCAGAGAGGAGAGACTTGTGGCGAAGACAAAACTGGGAGGAGTCAGGAGAACAGAAGAATTATGGCCTTTTGGTCCAAGTCCAGCATTCCCTTCCTGACAGCAATCCATCAGAAGCAACTAGAAAATTATGACACTTTCCCGCTGTAATCAGTCCCAGCCGTCCCTCCCGTGCCATTTTCGCCAGTGGAAATGGCCACGTTGGGTAGAGTTGCCAGCCTTCAGGTGAGTGTAGCAACCCGAGCTGCAGTGTTAGGAAAGTCAAGTAATGGATAAATATACCCTGCGAGAAACTTTTGTAAATTAATGTGTTCTGTTTATAACTATCATTCTATAAAGTGCATTGCGTATTTTTTATAACATCCTAATCAGGTATATATATATATATTCAGTACCTTCAGTATAACAATAACGTACAGTGCATACAATGGCTGAGTTCAGACTGGCAGTTTGCCCTGCTATAGCCACGTTTCAGCCACGTTTCACAGGCGGATTAAAGGGGGCGTTCACACAGGCACATCTGCCTGGTGTTCCCCACCCGTTGGCAACCTGTGCTGTTCCGCTTCGCTCCCGCGTTTAAAAGACACCTGGTGAAAGTGGTAGCAAATCCCTGAGAACCCATTTATCCCACTTCATTCCACTTCTGGGAAGCGTGAACGCCAACCCGAAAAGCCGGGAGCAACCCGTGTTGCACATAAGGCAGCAGCGATATGATTGGCTGTGCTCCGCTCTACCTCCCAATGCGGTGCCAGTGTAATGGGATCCTCCCCAAATTGGCCGGATGTGCTTATGCACACATAGCCAAATTACCAGAGAAAAGCCATTTACAGCCGTGCCTCCGGGCCAGCAGTCTGAATGCTCCCACGCCTCTCCTCTTGATATGGTCCCGCCTCAGTCGCTGCAGTGTGACCGGGAAAACCCGGAACAGTTTGTTCCAGGGCTTTTTCGCCACGACTCCCTCCCGCTTCAAACAGCCAGTCTGAACTCAGCCAATCTAACAACTACCAGTCAATTGTGCATCAGTATTTTAAAAGTCAAACCCCAATGGGAGTTTCCAGATTTTTTTTTAATTTCAAAGAATCTTTATTTGAATAAGAATCAAATACAGAAAATATGAATACAGATCAAGTTAATAACTTCAGGTAAGTACAATCCATGTGGCAACAATTAAGAACTGGAATAGTCAATGAGAAACAAATATATAAAGGCCAAGACACAACAACACTATGATAAAAAGGGAGAAACGTTAATATACAGCATTAATGGCATCTAGAGTAGATTTAAATTCCTCATGGTATGCTAAGTATTCTAAAAAAAAGGAAACCATATTTTCACAAATTTCGAAGAGTAGAGTTCTGTTTCGTTTTGTACCAAGGAATCTGGTAATTTCTCTATTATACCAAATTCCTGTAGTTTAGAAAGCCAATTAGAGATCTTGGGGTGCTCGTCATTCTTCCAAAATTTGGCTAGTAAGAACATAAGAACATAAGAGAAGCCAATGTTGAATCAGGCCAATGGCCCAGCCATTCCAACACTCTGTCACACAGCGGCCAAAAATACCACGTGCTATCAGGAGATCCAGCAGTGGGGCCAGGACACTAGAAGCCCTCCAGCCTTGTACTTCTTGAGCTGCAGTACAAAGGATTCCTATTAAGAGTTTCTAGAATTAATGGGAGTTTCCAGAATTACAAGCCCGCTTCTACTTCCCTGAAGTCTTCCAGAAGGGGAAAAGCTTTCAGTTATAGTTGTGTTGACGCTTATTGCTGGTCCTACAGGTGGGGCCTGAAGAACTCCCAGAATTACAACCCATCTCTAGAATACAGAGACCAGCTCCCATGGAGAAAATGGCAGGTTCAGAGGGCAAACTGCATGGTATACCACATATCAGAGGTGTCAAACTCATTCTTTACAAGGGCCAGATAAGAACAAAAGAAAGAAGCCAATGTTGGATCAGGCCAATGTCCCATCCAGTCCAACACTCTGCATGCAGTGACCAAAAATACCAGGTGCTATCAGGACATGCACCAGTGGGACCAGGACACTAGATCTGACATAAACATCACTTTGTCGGACCAAGCCACGTGTGCCATAAAATATAATGTCAGGTACTGGAGATATAAACTTTATAAAGGACACAGGCAAACCCAATTAACGATATTTTTTTAACTCAAAATACAAACAAAAACAATTGATTCCTAGCAGTGAAATCAAATGATTTACTGGGGAGTGCACAAAAGCCCCAATAAATCTATTTACTCGTATGCAAGACTAGGCTTTTCCCAAGGCATACCATAAAATGGGGAGCACATTATGTTTCCATACATACCAGTTGCTTGCAGGCTGGGTAAGCCTTATGTTTGACACCCCTGTCTTAGATTCTAAGTGAAATCCCTCCCCGGATGCCTCTCTACACGCAACATGCCTCAAATCTCCAGGAGTTTCTCAGGCCAGAGTTGGCAACCCTACTGTTGTAAGAACATAAGAGAAGCCAATGTTGGATCAGGAAAATGGCCCATCCAGTCCAACACTCTGTGTCACACAGTGGCCAGAAATACCAGGTGCCATCAGGAGGTCTACCAGTGGGGCCAGGACACTAGAAGCCCTCCCACTGTTGCCCCCCCAAGCACCAAGAATACAGAACATCACTTGCCCCAGATTGAGAGTCCCTACCTATATCTTGTGGCTAATAGCCACTGATGGACCTCTGCTTCATATGTTTATCCAACTCCCTCTTGAAGCCGTCCATGCTTGTAGCTGCCACCACCTCCTGTGGCAGTGAATTCCATGTGTTAATCACTCTTTGGGTGAAGAATACAGTGCATCACCTGCCCCAGACTGAGAGTTCCTAGGTAAAGATAAAGGTTTCCCTTGTTTGAAAGCCAATCGGATCTGACTCTAGGGGTGCAGTGCTCATCTCTGTTTCCAAGCCGAAGAGCCAACGCTGTCCAAAGAGTTCAAAGTGATCATGTGGCCGGCATGACTAGATGCCAAGGTGCACGGAGCTCTGTTACCTCCCAACTGAAGTGGTACCTCTTTATTTACTTGACATTTCTTGCTTTTGAACTGCTAGGTTGTCAGGAGCTGGGGCCAGAGAAGGGAGCTCACTCCGTCTTGCGGCACTCGGGTCTCGAATTGCTGAACTACCAACCTTCTAATCTGCAGTTCAGTGTCTTAACCACCTTGTGGCTAATAGCCACTGAGGGACCTCTGCTCCATATGTTTATCCAATTTCCTCTTGAAGCCGTCCATACTTGTAGCTGCCACCACCTTCTGTGGCAGTGAATTCCATGCGTTAATCACTCTTTGGGTGAAGAAGGACTTCCTTATATTCATTCTAACCCGACCGCTCAGCAATTTCATGGAGCGCCCACGAGTTCCTGTATTATGAGAAAGGGAGAAAAGTACCTCTTTCTCTACCTGCTCTATCCCATGCACATGTCTCGATCATGTCACCCCTCAGCCGTCATTTCTCCAAACTAAAGAGCCCCTCAGCAGGGTGTAATGTTTTAGGGCCCACCCTCTGAAGTAGCCATTCTCTCTCGGGGAATTGATCTCCTGGAGATCAGTTGTAATACTGGATGATCTCCAGGCCCCAGTTGAAGGTTGGCAGCTCCACCCAAATGTGGCCATTTCTGCTGGCGAAAACAGCATGGGAGGGAAGCCTGAAGTTTTCTTCCCCCCTTGCAGTGCCCCAGAGCTGAACGGAACAATGGACCACCTCTGAGGTGAGTTCCCCTGATGATAACCGTGACTATATGTCAGGTCCCTCACCCGTGACTCAATTCATATCACTCATATTTTATATTCTGGGGCCCTTATTTCTAAGGTACAACCTGACTGTGTAGCAAAAGTGGTGTGCTGCTCAGCATGATACTTGAAATGGATTTCAGCAAAAATCCTGAATGAGATCTGAGAAGGAGTTCACCTCACATTTAAATGAGGGTGCTCTGTGAAGGGGAATTCTCCTTTAGCCTGGGAAAGAGAAGGCTTAGAGGGGACATGATTGTGGTCTTAGAGGGGACATGATTGTGGTCTTAGAGGGGACATGATTGTGGCCCACTGGTGGACTGCCTGATGGCCCCTGGTCTTTTTGGCCACTGTGTGACAGAGTGTTGGACTGGATGAGCCATTGGCCTGATCCAACATTGGCTTCTCTTATGTCCTTGTGTTCTGAAATATTTGAAGGGCTGTCATGTAGAAGATAGAGCAGATCTATTTTCTCTTGCTCTGGATTGCGAGACTAGATCTAATGGGTGGAAATTACAAGGGAGTCGATACTGGCTAGATATCAGGAAAAACTTCCTAGCAGTAAGAGTGGTTGAGCAGTGGAATAGACTGCCTCGGGAGGTGGTGGATGCTCCTTCGCTGGGCGTTTCCATGTGAAGGCCAAACAACCATCTTCTGGGTATGTTGTAGGGGTATCTTTTGGCTACGCTCCTGCAGAGTGCAGGGGGTTGGACTAGATGGCCTGCAAGATCCCTTCCAACTCTAACATTCTATGATTCTATGACGATAGTGTCTTGTGTTGAAGGTCTGAATGTCCGTCAAAGGGATGTGATATGGACAGCAGAGCAGAAATCATCTTCTGCCCTTTTGAAACGTGCCAGCTGGGGTAACGTTGATCAGGAATTTTCAACCTCTAATATGATTTTATAATTCTGTGATCGTCATTTTGTGTGTGGGGGGGTTCCCCTTGTTCTCTTGCGGATGATAATTTTTCAAAGGAGCATTGTCTGAGCCAATATTGCGAACTTTCTACCCCACTAGAAAAAGCAGGGCAACTTAAAAAAAAAGATACTAACTTTGAGGAAATGTTTCTTTGGTCATTGCCGGCCTGATATCCCTTTACATTCTCTGTGTTTGGCATCCACCCATTTAAGTGCTCTTGCGTCGGACCGCGATTGATGTCAGATGGCAATTTGCAGCTGCTCACAAAGCAAAATGCTCGTTAGGTCCAAAAAGAGGCATCTCAAAGCAAACTTGGGAACAAATAATGTTTCAAGAGCATTGGGATGCCTTCAGATACCGCGGGTCTTCGTGGCCAAGTACCCCTCCTCTCCCCATTCCTATCTCTAAGACTCCAGCTTCTTTCTTGTCCTTGGAATGGATTTGGTTAGAATGTAAATGAAAAAAAAAGGGGGAACCTTCTAAGGTCCCTTGAAATGTTTTTTTTTTTTTAAGCTGTAATGATCGAGTTCAAGCTGGTTCCTGGGGATTAATGAGGGGTTTGGAGGAGTTGATGGCCCACAGTACAACGGAGGGCCGTTAACGACAGCTACTCATTAATCCCAACAGATGCCCCCCTTTGAAATCGTCATTGCCAGAACACACCAAACAGAACAAACTGTACACAAATGTTCTCGAGCATGAGGAGTTTTCAATTAGAGAAAGGGCTTTTCTGGAGAAAGGGAGCTGAAGTTTTAGAGGTCAAGAGAAAGATGGCGGTCTCAAGCAGAGGAGGGGCAGGGAAACCAAAGGAATCAAGTTCTTCATGTCTGTATCCAGGGGTCTTTTCGTAGAAAAACAGCTGCAGGAGCTCATTAGCATATGTCACGCCCCCTGACATCACTGGAAGTGATGTCAGAAGGGGAAGCAAAAGGGGGGGAGGCATCTTCAAAAGCCTCCCCTTCCCTTCCCCTGCTGGCCTGGGTGGGAGAACTAAGAGAGAAGGGGTTTAAAGTTTAAACTCCTTCTCATGAGAGTTGGGCCACAGAAGGAGGAAAGAGGGAAGGAAAGAGAGAGGGTAGAGAGAAGGAAAGAAGGAAGGAAAGATGGAAAGAAAGAGAAGGAAAGGGAAGGGAAGGGAAAGAAAGAGAGGGAAGAAGGAGGGAAACAGGGAAAGGAGGAAAAAAGAGGTGGGAAAGAAAGAAAGAGAGAAGAGAAGAAGGAGGGAAAGGAAAAAGAGAGAAGGAAAGGAGGGAATGAGAGAAATTCGGTGGCAATTTGGCCCCATTATATCCTATGGGCCATTGAAATCAATGATGAAAACATAGGGTATATTCTGGGGGCTGGAGGGGAGGGGGTTTGAGGGAGAGGCTCCAACCTCACGGGATAGCTGATGGAGCCTCTCCCCAAGATACCCACCAAGTTTCAAGAACATTGGACCAGGGGGTCCAATTCTATGGGCCCCCAAACAGGTTGCCCCTATTCCCTCCATTGTTCTCTATGGTGGGAAAAAAAGTTATTTTTCACGAGTGGGCTCAGGGTGGCTTACAGCATAAGATTCATAAAACAATAAAAGTGATAAAACCAATAAAACAACAGATGGCACAATGAACAATAACAGAAAGGACCCACACCTCATGTCAGGTGAATAAAAAGCTCCAGTGCCCAAGTAATGTTATCTAAAGCAGCAGGGCACTGGGAAGGGGAGGCCAGAATGATTGAACATCCACTGCCTCAAACAAAAGCCTGGTAGAACACTTCCACTTTACTGGCCCTATGGAACTGTAATAGGGCCCCGCAGGGCCCTGATCTTGAGTGGGAGCACGTTCCACCAGGTTGGGGCAAGGGCTGAAAAAGACCTTGCCCTGGGTTGAGGCAAAGTGGACGTCCCTCAGGCCAGGGATCACCAGGAGGTGCTCATCAGAAGAGTGTAAAACTGTCCAGGACTCAGATGGGGAAGGCAGTCCTGCGGGTATGATGGTCCCAGGCCGTCTGGGGCTTTAAAGGTCAAAACCATAACCTTGAACTGGATCCGGCAATCGACCGGCAGCCAATGCAGTTGGTGCAACACTGGCTGAATGCTCTGCCACGAAGGCATCGCCATCAGTAAGGGTGCCGTCACATTCTGCACTAGCTGCATTTTCCGGATCAAGCCCAAGGGTAAAGGTAAAGCTTTTCTTGCTCGAAAGCCAGTCAAATCCAACTCTAGGGTTGCGGTGCTCGTCTCTGTTTCCAATCCGAAGAGCCAATGCTGTCCAAAGATGTTTCTGTGGTCATGTGGCTGGCATGACTAAACGCCGAGGTGCATGGAACGCTGTTACCTTCCCACCACAGTGGTACCTATTTATCTACTTGTCATTTCTTGCTTTCGAACTGCTAGGTTGGCAGGAGCTGGGACCAGAGATGGGAGCTCACTCCGTCGTGCGGCACTCGGGTCTCGAACTGCCGAACTACCGACCTTCCAGCCTGCAGTTCAGCATCTTAACCACTTGAGCCACCGCAGCTCCCAGGCCCAAGGGTAGCCCCATGTAAAGCAAGTTAGTGATTCGGCCAAGAAGTGACCATTGCATGGATCACTGTAGCTAAGTCCTGCGGAGTAAGATAGGGAATCAGCTGCCTGACCAGTCGAAGATGATAAAAGGTTGATCTGACAGGCAAAATTACTTGGGACTCTATAGTAAGTGGAGCTGCGGTGGCTCAAGTGGTTAAGACACTGAACTGCAGGCTGTGGAAGGTCAGTAGTTCAGCAGTTCGAGACCCAGGTGCCGCAAGACGGAGTGAGCTCCCGTCTCTAGTTCCAGCTCCTGCCAACCTAGCAGTTCGAAAGCAAGAAATTGCAAGTAGATAAATAGGTACCACTTCAGTGGGAAGGTAACAGCGTTCCATGCACCTTGGTGTTTAGTCATGCTGGCCACATGACCACGGAAACGTCTCCGGACAGCGCTGGCTCTTCGGCTTTGAAACGGAGATGAGCACCGCAACCCTAGAGTCAGATTCGACTGGCTTTCGAGCAAGGGAACCTTTACCTTTACCTATAGTAAGCAAGGGATCCAACATTACCTCAAGACTCCTTACCCATGGCACTGGTGACAGTGGTGCCCCATCAAAGACCAGGAGCCTGATTCCCAATCCCAGTGTCCCATGACTCAGGTACAGGACCCCCGTCTTCATTGGATCCAACTTCAGCTGGCTCTGCTGCAACCATCCAGCCACGGCCTCTAATGCCCTGTCCAAAATTATTGGGGTGGTGTCCGTCCATCCGTCCGTCCGTCCGTCCGTCCATCCATCCATCCATCCATCCATCCATCCATCCATCCACAGATACAGCTGGGTGTTCATCCACATATCGGTGACAACCCAGCTCAACTCCCCGGACCTACCAAAAAAATGACATCAAGAACAGAAGCTGGAGCCTGTGGTCTCCAACATTTTTGTGAGCCTCCAGCACTTTGGAATTCTGGCAGAGTTTGATGGGTGCACAAATATAACCTGGAGGTTATATTCTAGATCAGTTGGAACTTCCAGGTCAGGCACAAGGGTAGGCCCACATAGAGCAAATTACAGAAGCCTATCTTGGAGGTGACCATTGTATGGATTACTGTGGCTAGGTTAGGGCGAGTTAGGTAGGGGGCCAGTTGCCTAACTGGGTAAAGTTGGAAAAAACGCTAGCTTGAGGGGGCTGCTCTCAGTCAGTTACAACCAGATTAGCCTTTCTGCAACTAAAACCACCACCATTGGCCTTGAAGCCTGGGAAAGAGAAGACTTAGAGGGGACATGATTGCAGTCTGGGAGACATGATTGCCTAGGAAAGAGAAGACTTAGAGGGGACATGATTGCAGTCTGGGAGACATGATTGCCTAGGAAAGAGAAGACTTAGAGGGGACATGATTGCAGTCTTCAAGTATTTGAAGGGCGGTCGTGTAAAAGATGGAGCAGATCTATTCTCTCTTGGTCCGGATTGCAAGACTAGATCTAATGGGCAGAAATTACAAGGGAGTCGTTACCAGCTAGATATCAGGAGAAACTTCCTGACTGTAAGAGTGGTTGAGCAGTGGAACAGACTGCCTCAGGAGGTGGTGGATGCTCCTTCGCTGGACGTTTTCAAGCGGAGGATGGACGACCATCTTTTGGGTATGTTGTAGGTATGTAGGGCTCTCTTTCGGCTATGCTCCTGCAGAGTGCAGGGGGCTGGGCTAGATGACCTGCAAGGTCCCTTCCAACTCTAACATTCTATGATTCTAAGCATCATCTGCAAAATGAGTTTATTACCATCCAGGTTTTCCACAGCATCATGAGGTTAGCAACAATCAGTCATTGACCTTCGAGACACAGGAGCAGGCCAATAAATTCAGAATGCGGATCTGCATTCCCGATGTACCTGCACGGAGACAGATATCCCAGACACATGAAACACGGTACCAAATCTCTCATCGAGGCATCAAACTTTTTTTCTCATCAGGCTGCTTTAAAAAATAATTACAGTAAACTATAGTTTTATTACTCCGGAAATATATTAAAAAATGTAGATCTTTTATAATTCCTTCAATTAACAGTAGACACTTCTTGATTACTTTCTAATTAAATCATTTCACTCCAAGACTTAGTAATTACAACAAGAAGTTATTAAAATTAGAAAACATTTGCTAACTCAGGACTTTGGATTATTAAGCCTTTGTCACTTAATATCACCAAACAGTCTATGAAGATATATCGGCTCGGGAAGCGACTCTAATGTCTTCCAAGGCAATAATTAACCACAGGTGTCCTCGAAACAATGTGGGGCTTCTCTTGTGTCAGATAGTTTTCTTTCAGATCTATTGTAGCTGCCATTGGGCATATTTCCCATTATATTATCCATAGCATCTATGGATTCGTAAATCGATGTATCGCTGTTTCAACATGAACTGGGGTCAATTTGGATTCTGTGCTAGTCCTATGCATAGAGCAGAGCAAGGGGTCAGGAGCCAGGGTCCTATTTTAGGGCTTGTTTGGTGAAGTGGTTAAGTGTACAGACTCTAATCTGGGACAACCGGGTTTGATTCCCCCACTCCTCCACTTGGAGCTGCTGGATGGCCTTGGGCAAGCCATCGTTCTGTCAGAGCTGTCCTTGAAAGGGCAGTTCTTGAAAGAGGTCCCTCGGCCCCACCTACCTCACAGGGTGTCTGTTGTGGGGAGGGGGAGGAGTTTGTAAGCCGCTCTGGGACTCTGAGTGAAGGGCAGGGTGTAAATCCAATCTCTTCTTCTTCTTCTTCTTCTTCTTCTTCTTCCCCCCGACATGCTGAGCCATGTTCCAATTCCAGCAAGCTGATCAGTTTCATAACACTGAGATGGGGTAGAAGCCAACTTTTGTAGGCTTCTTAGAGACAAGCTACTACCTTACAAGGAGCTGCGGTGGCTCAAGTGGTTGAGACGCTGAACTGCAGGCTGTGGAAAGTCAGTAGTTCAGCAGTTCGAGACCCGGGTGCCGCATGACGGGGTGAGCTCCCGTCTCTAGTTCCAGCTCCTGCCAACCTAGCAGTTCGAAAGCAAGAAATTGCAAGTAGATAAATAGGTACCACTTCCACATGACCACGGAAACGTCTTCGGACAGTGCTGGCTCTTCGGCTTTGAAACGGAGATGAGCACCGCAACCCTAGAGTCGGATTCGACTGGCTTTCGAGCAAGGGAACCTTTACCTTTACCTTTACTTACTACCTTACATTTGTCAGAGCCCCCGGAGAAATCAGTTCCCCATAACAGTCATTCAGAAGAATGAAAGTTTATTGAGACATTGATAGGATCCAGACTCATAATGTTCTTTGTTAGAACTGAGGTCGAGCAGTCAAACCAAACAATTTTACTGCAATCAAACAAGGCATTTGTGGCTCTTGGTCAATCGCACCTAAGCTAAAAGCCCGCCAAACCAACAGCCTAAAATTCCCAGGGGAAAGAGAATGCTAAAGACAGTGTAGGTCTCAAGGTTACGTGGTTACATTGAGACAGATAACAGCATAGTGGCCAGAAACGAAAGTGTACATTCTTGTTCTCGCACCTCCACATCTCCATGGGAACCAAGCCCAAGACAGGTGCCTGGTTGACAATATTTACTGGGCCATCCTAAGCAACATCACTCTGATCCACTCTGAGTTAGATGCTGGTGTCGATGCACATTCAGATGATGTCCCTTTGGCACTGGCTTGTATGCTTTATGTGGATACTTTTCAGCTTGTGGAGCCTGAGGATGTGGATAGGATCCTTGGAGAGTCTGCCTTGAGTTCCTGGAAGGAAGGAAGGAAGGAAGGAAGGAAGGAAGGAAGGAAGGAAGGAAGGAAGGAAGGAAGGAAGGAAGGAAGGGAGGGAGGGAGGGAGGGAGGGAGGGAGGGAGGGAGGGAGGGAGGGAGGGAGGGAGGGAGGGAGGAAGGAAGGAAGGAAGGAAGGAAGGAAGGAAGGAAGGAAGGAAGGAAGGAAGGAAGGAAGGAAGGAAGGAAGGAAGGAAGGAAGGAAGGAAGGAAGGAAGGAAGGAAGGAAGGAAGGAAGAGATTTTGTTCTTCAGAAGTATTAAGTGTCCAAAGAGGAATCTATTGGGTCCTTGAACTGTAAAACTGTGAAAAACATTTAATAGTCACCCATCCAGTAACAGCTGGCTATTATTATATCACTCAACCAACCACAGCTGGCTATTATTTATCGGTACCAATGGGCCAGGGAATCTCTGGCAACCAGCCAATGTCTGTCCATGTGTTGTGACCACCATTTTAATGTATACAGTGGAGTTTTTAAAACTTTTTAAATTGTATTATTGAAATGTCGTTACCCACCCTGAGCCTGCTTGTGGGAAGGGTGGGCTATAAATATGGATGGATGGATGGATGGATGGATGGATGAAAGAATGAATGAATGAATGAATGAAATGAAATGAAATGAATCTACTGAAATCATTGAGTTTAGAAGGCACCCGTAGGACGCCAGTATTCATTTAGGATTTTAGCCACACCTGTGATTTCAACCCTATAGGACTTGGCAGTCAAATATTCTACCATCACATATATCCCTGCTGGCATGAGAGAAAGAATAGCTACCAAGCAGGTGTGGAGATGCATTGGCCTCACCCTGACCCCATCCCCAATGTTCGCCTTGGGCAAATCCAAGAGCCAGCATGGGCTGCCAGATAATAATTCTCTCTGTGCTGCACATATACCACTCAGATGCAACCCAAACATCATAAGAAATAAAAAATCACATGATTTGTCTATCCTTAAGGGCCAGGGTAAACAGGCTTTAAGGAATTTTGCACCCCTTGTCCTCTCCCCTAAATGAGCCTTGTCCAGTCTATCTGGAAATGTAGAAGAGAAGAAGAGAAGTAGAGACTGGATTTATACCCCGTCGTTCACTACCTAAAAGAGTCTCAGAGTGGCTTACAAACCCCTTTCCCTTCCCCTCCCCACAACAGATACTCTGTGTGGTAGGTGGGGCTGAGAGAGCTCTGACAGAAACTGTTCTTTTTCAAGAACAGCTCTGACAGAACTACGGCTTGCCCAAGGTCATCTAGCAGGTGCAAGTGGAGGAGTACGTAATCAAACCTAGTTCTCCCAGATTAGAATACACACACTTAACCACTAAGCCAAACTGGCTCTACACCAAACTAGCTCTACACCAAAATGTAGTCATTCACGAACTGCTACGAACCATCACAAACAGCATGAAAGTTCGTGGAATGTTTGTGCCAGTCACCCTTCCACGAACATTGCTTCGCGAACCACAAACTGGACAAAATTTGTGATGGACTTTAGTCCGTGAGCTGCTTTGTGCCCATCCCTAGCGACATCACATCCTGCCCAAACTCCATTTCTCCCAGGCACTGCTCACAAAATCTCTCCACATTTTTGAGAGCACGTCGAGAACTCTAAGCCAGACATCAATTCCGTAACAATAATTTGGAGGTGTAAATTTTTTTAGCAAGTCTCTGGAACTGACACCAATGTTATCGAAATTGAGGTTTGAGGCGCGTTTAGGATATGGCTTAGATGAGACTTCAAAAGGAACTATAAAGAGACTGCCCATTCCGTTTCCAGTTTATATTTGTTTACATTTTGTCAATGGTTTCATGTTTCCACTTTCAGCTGTTTGTTTGCTCCGGGTCTTTGTATTGTGTACTCATGTAAGATCTTTTTATACTCAATTTGTAAAGAATGTATACATACAATTAATGTCATTGTCACAAATAATGTATCATGCTGATATATTGATTCAAAAATAACGTTAGAAGTGAGTATATTTTACGGGAAATTCAGATCAAGGAAATGGAAATTGGTGTGAAAACAAGTAATCTTATTGTATGGTTTCAAACACTTCAAAGCAGCCTTTACCTCCAATTTGGGGGCCCCAAAGATGGTAAAAAATAATGGTAGAACAAGCTTAAAAAACATAAATATGTGAAATGCCCCCTATCCCCCTAGCCATTTCACTGCCTGGTTTTTGTTCGCCACCAAAAGCCATGGTGAGCAGAAAGCTGGGGATGAAATGCCTCTGAGCCATTTAACCCCCTTCATTTTGTTTCCTGTGAAAAGCGGTGGGGAGCGGCAAGCCGGTGTGGTGTAGTGGTTAGGAGCATGGACTCCAATCTGGGAAAACCAGGTTTGATTCCCCACTCATCCACATGCAGCTGTTGGTGTGACCTTGGGTCAGTCATAAGTTCTTTCAGAGTTGTTCTCTCAAGGGCAGTTCTCTCAGAGCTCTCTCAGCCCCACCTGCCTCACAGGGTGTCTGTTGTAGGGAGGGGAAGGAAAAGGAGATTGTAAGCTGCGCTGAGACTCCTTTGGGTATTGAAGGGTGGGGTATAAACCCAATCTCCTCTTCTTCTTCTAAACCAAACTGAGCAGTGGGGAGCTCTCCACTGCTCGGCTTTTCAGCTTAAATGTCTTGGAGCCATTTACACCCCCTGCTTTCTGCTCCCCACCGCTTTTCATTGGGAGCAGAAAGCAGGGATTTCAACTTTAAATGGCTCACCAATTTGTATTGGTTCGATTTGCAAACCAGCCTATCGGTTCATGGTTCATGGTTCTTGGCCTATCGGTTCATGCAGCTTGTGCACATCCCTATTCACAGCCCCTCCTAACTGAGCCTTTTTTAACTGGAGATGTCGGGGATTGAAATAGGGACCTTCTGCCGGCCAAGAGAGATGCTCTACCTCTGAGTCACATCCCCTCCCCATGAGGATGAGGATGGTGATGTCTCCTTCACTACGTCTATCAAGTCCCATCAGGAGAACCATTCGGTCCCTTCACCCATTAGGTGCCATCCTCTGCCGACACTAGGAACCACCGAGCTTCCCATGATCTGCCAGGCCCCAAGTTCTGACTGACAGCAGCCCCCTCAAGCTAGCGTTTTTCCAACTTTACCCAGTTAGGCAACTGGCCCCCTACCTGCCTCGCCCTAACCTAGCCACAATAGAATCATAGAATGTCAGAGTTGGAAAGGACCTTGCAGGTCATCTAGTCCAACCCCCTGCACTCTGCAGGAGCATAGCCGAAAGATACCCCTACAAAATACCCGGAAGATGATCTGAGTGAAGGGTGGGATATAAATCCAATCTCCTCCTCCTCCTCCTCCTCCTTCTCCTCGTCCTCCTCCTCTTCTTCTTCAGAGAGCCAGTTTGGTGTAGTGGTTAAGTGCGTGGACTTTAATCTGGGAGAACCGGGTTTGATTCCCCACTCCTCCACATACAACTGCTGGTGTGACCTTGGGCCAGTCATAAGATCTGGCACAGCTGTTCTTGAAAAAAGAAGCAGTTTCTGTCAGAGCTCTCTCAGCCCCACCTACCTCACAGGGTGTCTGTTGTGGGGAGGGGAAGGGAAAGGAATTTATAAACCGCTCTGAGACTCCCTTGGGTAGTGAAGGGCGGGGTATAAATCCAATCTCCTCCTCCTCCTCTTCTTCTTCCTCCTTCCCATGATCTGCCAGGCCCTGAGTGCTTCCCATGATCTGTCAGGCACCACCAGGCTCTGCCTCCTGAAGACACTGGTGACCCAATTGTAATCAGATGAGACAATTCTGAGACAAATGGATTCCAGTAGAGTTGCCAACCTCTAGATGGAGGCTGGACATCTTCTGGCATTACGGCTGATCTCCAGATGACAGAGATCTGTTCCCCTGCAGAAATTGGCTGCTATGGAGGATAGATTCTATGGCACTATACCCCACTGAGGTTCTTCTCCTCCCTAAACCTTGTCTTCCCCAGGCACCACCTCATAACTCTCCAGGGATTTCCTAACCTGGACCTGGCAGCCCTACACTGCCCCCTGCACCCCAGGTTTGGAACCTCAGGAGACTTAGAAGAGAAGAAGAAGAGATTGGATTTATACCCATCCTTCACTCAGAGTCTCAGAGCGGCTTACAAACTCCTTTCCCTTCCCCTCCCCACAACATACACCCTGTGAGGTAGGTGGGGCTGAGAGAGCTCTGACAGAGAACTGTCTTTGAGAGAAGGGCAACTAGAATGATAAAAGGGTTGGAACACCTTCCCTATGAAGAAAGGTTAAAATGCTTGGGGCTCTTCAGCTTGGAGAAACGACGGCTGAGGGGTGACATGATCGAGGTTTATAAGATTATGCATGGGATCGAGCAGGTTGAGAAAGAAGTACTTTTCTCCCTTTCTCACAATACAAGACCTCGTGGGCACTCCATGAAATTGCTGAGCAGTCGGGTTAGAACAGATAAAAGGAAGTACTTCTTCACCCAAAGAGTGATTAACGTATGGAATTCACTGCCACAGGAGGTGGTGGCAGCTACAAGCATGGACAGTTTCAAGAGGGAATTAGATGAACATATGGAGCAGAAGTCCATCAGTGGCTATTAGCCACAGGGTATAGATGGGAACTTTCAGTCTGGGGCAGGTGATGCACTCTATTCTTGGTGCTGGAGGGGGCAGCAGTAGGAGGGCTTCTAGTGTCCTGGCCCCCCTGCTGGACCTCCTGATGGCACCTGGTATATTTTGGCCTCTGTGTGACACAAAGTGTTGGACTAGATGGGCCATTGGCCTGATTCAACATTGGCTTCTCTTATGTTCTTATGTTATGTTAGCTCTGAGAGAACTTGTGACCGGCCCAAGGTCATCCAGCAGGTGCAAGTGGAGGCGTGGGGGAATCAAACCCGGTTCTCCCAGATTAGCATCCACGCTCTTAACCACTACGGTTCTACCCTGATGAAAGCATTTGGCTTTTTTTTTCCCCTCTCACCCAAATGGCCAACGGGTAATCAGTCAAAATTATATGATGTGCTATAATTAGCTGGGGGGGGGGGAGAAGGAGAGAGAGAGAATGGTGAGTATGAAAGGAAGCGGCGAGGAAGAGAGAGTGAGGGGAAATGAGAGCTTTGTTTACCATCAATGTTGCCCCTGATGCATGAAGACACACCAAAATAACTGCTGTTTATTTTGCCCGATGGAAAAAATATTGAACGCCCCGTGGTCATAGAAGGCATTTTCTTTTGGGATTACAAGTGCAGAGATGAATTAGGTACACTTAGGATCAATATCTGTTTCTCTTCTCGGTTCAAGATGGGATTTGTCAAAAAAAAAAAAAAATCCGAGAGCAGCCTCTATCGAGTGTCAGCTACAAATCCTCCCCGCCCCGAGTCATATACTCATTGGGAGTTGAAATAGAAATGGCAGAGGCCTTTTCTCAGCCACAATATCGGAGGTCAGAATGCTAGATCGGCTCGCTTCTCTCCCTTTAATGAGTTTTGATTTGATGAAGTGACCTTGCTGGGGCAGAATCGGGGAGAGTCATGGGTCTTTTCAGACTGGGGCCACATCCGACGTGTTCCAGATTGGGACTCTCGGAAGCTCAAAGGGCCACACGGTGCAATGGGGGGGTTCGGGACCCAGTCATTACACCGGATCGGTGAGAGATAATGGCAATAACTGAGCGGAAGATTTTTATTTAGCAATCGGATGTGGGTTGAATGTGAGGGGAGGTATTAGCAGTTTGACGCATGGCTCCTGAGTGGCCGACGGACGTTAATCATCTGCGCACTTCTTGCCAGACACGGTTTATGAGAAATGAAGGCAAGGGACAACGGTCATGAATGTTAATGCCCAATGAACAAATCTGACTTCTGGAAAACATATGGGGACAATGTCATCATCCCCGGGTTGTGGGGTCACTGGGGAATGAAACATGATTAGCACCCTCAAGTTATTGGGTTAAATTTAAAAAAAAAAAATCATTTGAGTTGATATACAGAAACTTTATGCAGTGCCGTGATCCTCCACGTTTCCTAGTTAATGGGAAAAAAATGTTTTTTTCAAACAAATTATAATGATGATCTGACTCCAACAGTAACAAGAGAAAGAAATTTTAGTTAAAAATAGAGGAAGAGGAGGAGGAGGAGGAGGAGGAGGAGGAGGAGGAGGAGGAGGAGGAGGAAGAAGAAGAAGAAGAAGAAGAAGAAGAAGAAGAAGAAGAAGAAGAAGAAGAAGAAGAAGAAGAAGAAGAAGAAGAAGAAGAAGAAGAGCTGGATTTGTACCCCGCCCTACACTGCCTGAAGTAGTCTCAGAGCTGCTTACAATCACCTTCCCTTCCTCTACCCACAACAGACACCCTGTGTGGTAGATGTGGCTGAGAGAGCTCTGAGAGAACTTGGGACTGACCCCAGGTCACCCAGCTGGCTGCATGTGGAAGAGTGGGGAATCAAACCTGGTTCTCCAGATTAGAGTCCCCCATTCTTAACCACTACAACACAGCTGGCTTTCAGATACGAGAGAGAAGAAGACAGGTCCTATACAAGATGAAAACAGAAGGCAAGTAAGAGCCAAAGAGGCTCGACCTCTAACTGATGTGACGGTGGGGTCCACTGCCTGGTGTACCTCAGTGAGAGAATTCTCTTAACTCTTTCCCTCCCAGATCCTCTTGTATGCAGAGTCATAATATCCAACACAAGTAGGGTTGCCAACCTCTGGTGGGGGGAGCTCCCTGGGAATTACAACTGACCACCAGACTACAGAAGTCCCTTATTTATTTATTTATTTATTTATTTATTTATTCATTTATTCATTTATTTATTCATTCTGTATTTAAAACATCTGTTCCACTTCCCCTGGAGGAAATGGCTGCTTTGAAGGGCGGACTGCATGGCATCATACCCTTCCGAGGTCCCTCCCCCCTCTAAACCACACCCTCCCAGGCTCCACCCTCAAACCGCCAAGTGTTTCCAAGCCTAGTGTGGGTGACCATACCAATGTTCCCTCTGAGCTGCGGAGTCTTGTGAGCAAAAATTCTACTTTGTCAGCGACTGGCGTTAAAGTTGTGAGCGAGCGATTGGGCTGTTGCCTAAATTAGTTTGCTCTGGAGCCACCCCTTCCGGAGCCGAGACAAAAATATTGTGAGCTGGAGGCCAAAAAGTTGCGAGCTAACGCACACTAACTCAGCTTAGAGGGAACACTGGACCATAACCCTGCACGGGGCACCTGTTCTTGGAATATTCCACTTTAGATTGGAACAGGAGGTGGGATATAATGTTTTAACGCTCCCTTGTGTGTGTGTTTGCATTTTTTAAACTTCCTGTGCAGAGGACATAAGAAGCCTTGACCAAATGCCCGACCTTTTAAAAAACCTGTGCTCTCTGAGAACAAGCTTTATGACGCTCAGAAGACACACATTGCAGGGCGGCTTAAATTATCCGGACTTGAAAATCTACTATGAAGCAACGTTGCCGATTCTCATAATTAAAATGCTTGCGCATGGAGATTATCTAGATCGGGTTAAACCACTAACTCCTCTATTATCACCACTCACAATCCAGGAAACTATATGGACTACCCCAGATGGTTGCCCATCCACATCCAACCCCAATATGTTCCTGGTCGCCATCTTGAAAAACTGGGACTTATGTCGTCCTCTGTTAGTCCCGAAGTACTCCAGATTTACTCCTTTTCTTTTCTCTTCACTCTTCACCTAACCACTATATCCAAACTGGTAAGTCCTCCACATTCCCCACCAGTTGCCAGGAGGGAGCTGATAACCCTACTAGGAAGTCTCCAGACAAAGGCCAGGCCTACATGCTCCAGCCGATTCCATGGAATATTGGTCTCCAGGGGTGCGTTCAGATGACAACGTTAAAGAGCATTGAGCCCAGTTATAATTAAACCGGATGAAATTATAATGAAGAATGTCATCCATAAGAACATAAGAGAAGCCAATGTTGAATCACGCCAATGGCCCATCTAGTCCAACACTCTGTCACACAGCGGCCAAAAATACCAGGTGCCATCAGGAGATCCAGCAGTGGGGCCAAGACACTAGAAGCCCTCCCACTGCTGCCCCCTCCAGCACCAAGAATAGAGTGTATCACCTGCCCCAGACTGAGAGTTCCCATCTATACCTTGTGGCTAATAGCCACTGATGGATTTCTGCTCCATATGTTTATCTAATTCCCTCTTGAAACTGTCCATGCTTGTAGCTGCCACCACCTCCTGTGGCAGTGAATTCCATATGTTAATCACTCTTTGGGTGAAGAAGTACTTCCTTTTATCTGTTCTAACCCGACTGCTCAGCAATTTCATGGAGTGCCCATGAGTTCTTGTATTGTGAGAAAGGGAGAAAAGTACTTCATTCTCAACCTGCTCCACTCACTTGTTTCAGTGCACAGTCATTCCATTATTGAGTGTCCAGACTTCCCCCCGCTCTAACTGCAGAGCGCACACAATCACCATTTAAAAAAAAAAAAATCACTGCTTTCACATGCATATAAGCAGCCAAGCAGAAGGCTGCCCCACTCGACCACGCATGCGCATTGATACGCAGCACTTTCTGGTTCTGACAGGTGATTCTTCCGCCCAGAAGTGTATTCTCACCATTCTATAACCAATGGTACTCATCGGCCAAAAGCCACTCCCTCCCCAGGGACGGAACTATGCGTTCCGACACCCCAAATGCCTTGAACGTGCAAGGTTGCGATCAGACCTTCAGAAATCGGGGCCAAGCCTGCATGGATCATCTGCCACCAGTCTTTCTCAGGTAGCAAACCCCCCCAAAAAAACAGAATAGTGGGGGGTGGAACGGGAGGCAGACGACTGGGGCACGACAGACAGATGTTGCTGTCTGACCGTGCACTTTAAATCCGTAAGGGAACAGCAAGGGCAACAGATTAAACTAACCGTCTGAACGCAGCCCGGGAGTACCACTCTGTTCCATTGCCTGGACAGTTGTGCATTGGGCGGGCTGAGTTCCCCAATTCCAGCCAAGACAACATCATTACGTTCGGGGTGTGGGGAGGGAAATCTGAGCTTGAATTTATTAATATCTTATAAATATATTGTATTCTAAATAAAAATGCTTTTTATAGTGTTTCTGAACCGGAGGAAAGGAAATCGGTGTTGAGGCGGGGCACACCGATCACCATGTTTATGTCTTATTGATATTCAGCCAGCAGTGACTCCCAAATTATGGCTCCGAACTTCCGGACATATGAGTTGCGACTATGGCAAGGAAGACGGCTTGAAGGGGGAAAGAGGGATCGAAGTTCCTTGGCCGCTACAAGCCCGTGGATTCCGGGGAGATATAAAGTGTTGCAGTCAGTTGGGTAGGGGTGTGAAGTGGGAATTCTTCAGACTTAGTTGATAGGGGGAAAGAACCACGTCGGCTTCTGTTTCCGATCAGAGATGAGTAGAACCCACCCATTTTATTCTGCCTTGGTTCCACGGGTTGGATCAGGCTTAGATGCCACTCCACTTGCTTTCTGATTTTAACTCAAGAGTTCCTAATGAATTTCTAATGTTTGTTTCAGAATTGCTGCAGTTTCCAGTGTTGGTAATTTTTTTTCCCTTTTCTTTCCCCTTATAGGTTACCGGCGCTCACCAATGTATGTGCGCATGTTGATTCTTGGGAAGTGGGAACTCGACGCAACTGTATGATCACACTGAGATTTCCTTTTTGTGTGCGCCATGATTTAATCAATGCGACAGCGCGCTGATATGTATGCGGAGACGTGAATGGAGAATCGCAGCGGAATGTGCAGAAATCTGAACCATCTGGAGATCAAACGTGGGAGAATGGCAAGGGGTCCTAACAGAAATGAGACCCCACCAGTTGCAACCCACAGATTTGGGGGGAAGTTCAGAGCATGATGTTGCCAGAGGCATTGCCTTTACTCTTGGGAAGGCCCAATAGCACGGGCACCCCACTTTCTAACCTGGACCAGAGATCCAAAAAACTCAGGCCAAGAAAGAAGAAGGAGGAGGAGGAGGAGGAGATTGGATTTATACCCCAGCCTTCACTACCTAAGGGAGTTTCAGAACAGCTTCCAAACGTCTTTCCCTTCCTCTCCCCACAACAGACACCCTGTGAGGTCAGTGAGGCTGAGAGAGCTCTGACAGAAACTGCTCTTTTTTTTTCAAGAACAGCTGTGCCAGCTGTGCCGGATCTTATGACTGACCCAAGGTCACACCAGCAGTTGCATGTGGAGGAGTGGGGAATCAAACCTGGTTCTCCCAGATTAGAGTCTGCACACTTAACCACTACACCAAACTGGCTCTCAGAAGAAGAAGAAGAAGAGGAGGAAGAGGAGGAGGAGGAGGAGGAGGAGGAGGACAAGGAGGACAAGGAGGACAAGGAGGAAGAGATTGGATTTATCACTCAGAGTCTCAGAGTGGCTTACGGACTCCTTTCCCTTCCCCTCCCCACAACATATAGCCTGTGAGGTAAGTGGGGCTGAGAGAGCTCTTTCCAGAATTGCTGTTTCAAGGACAGCTGTGCCAGAACTATGGCTTGCCCAAGGTCATCCAGCAGCTGCAAGTGGAGGAGTGGGGAATCAAACCCGGTTCTCCCAGACTAGAGTCTGTGCGCCTAACCACTACACCAAACTGGCTCTCCTTGTTTCTGAAACTCCTGGTTCTGAAACACAGAGCGAGCCATAGCTCTGGAAACAGGGTCTCCATTTTCAGGTGGCAACCAGGGAAACCTCAGAGCAAACCTCCAGTCTTCTCCCCCACCCAGGAAGATATGCATGCAAAACAATGGCAGTTCCACCAGGTAAAACATCTGCTTTTCTAAAGGCAATTCAGAGGCCACCTGGCAAATAGCCTTCCCATCTCCAGTACCTCGCCCAGCCTTTTTGTTTGATCCCATGTCTATGTGTGAATTCTTTATGTTGTCGAAGGCTTTCACCTTGACACAGAGAGTACCCCATCTTTCTGTGTTATATCTCCGAGGATGCCAGTCACAGCTGTTGGTGAAACATCAGGTGCTACAATGCCAAGACCACAGCCATACAGCCCAGAAAATCTACAACAACTAATTGTGAATTCTTTGTCTCAGTACATGTCCTTCTATGCTCCATCCCTCAGGACACCGAGATAAACCAATTTAACATTTAAATTATTAACAGTCCTTCCTGATGCTAATCAGGGGCCCATCTCTCATCTTTTGTCTGTATCTGGGAGCCTATTCAACTGTCTTGGCATAACCATCAGTGGCCATAGAATCCATTCAGCTAGCCCCAGTATCTGGCTAGTACCTGGCTTAATCCTATCAAGGCTATTGTGCAGCCAGACTCTGCCCCTCTAGAAGCTCATTGGTCACATCTGAATTATGCTCTACCTGGTACCACACCTCCATGGATTCCTTATTGGTCTAGAAAATCTATTTCTCTCACCTGAGACCAGCCCCCAAAGGCCTCACATTGGTCTGCGTTGTTTTCCAATGTCTATATCTATCAGAGCACACAGCCTCAGATTTTGTGTGTCTGCCCCTGGTGCCAACTGGCAGTTCACCCCTAAACCTTTGGTTTGGACTATATTCTCTGGACAGGTGGTATTGCCCTGTAACTGACCCCTCTATTCGCTGTCAGTCACCTCTGCTTTCTTAGTTCTATTTTGTTTGTGTGAATGTTTGATTATTGTTTGAATGCTTGAGTAGTAAAGAAATCATTATTTTAGCTAGCCAATCTCTGTGTCAGTTCCTGGGTTTTGGGGAATTCTGACTCCAGTATACACAGGTCATGATCCACACTATATGCCTATTGATATTTTATATTCATAATTCCCCAGATTAAGAAATAAGGCAATTTGCCTATCAATGAGCTCATGAACACATGAAGCTGTCTTATACTGAATCAGACCACTGGTCCATCTAGGTCAGTATTGCCTACTCAGACTGGCAGCAGCTGTCCAGAGTCTCTGATAGAGGTGTTTCACATCTCCTACTGCCTGGTCATTTTAACTGGAGATACTGTTGCCAGAAGCACTGCCTTTGCTCTTAGGTAGCCTATCTATCTATCTATCTATCTATCTATCTATCTATCTATCTATCTATCTAGATAGATAGATAGATAGATAGATAGATAGATAGATAGATAGATAATGCGTGTGTGTAAAAGTAAACATTTCCCTTGCTCAGAAGCCAGTCAAATCTGACTCTAGGGAGTGGTGCTTATCTCCGTTTCCAAGCCGAAGAGCCAGCGCTGTCTGAAGACTTTTTCCATGGTCATGTGGCCGTCATGACTAAATGCCGAGGAACACTGAACACTGTTACTTTCCCAGCGAAGCACTACCTATTTATCTACTTTCAGTTACTTGCTTTTGAACTGCTAGGTGGGCAGAAGCTGGGGCCAGAGACAGGAGCTCACTCCGTCACGCAGCACTTGGGTCTCGAACTGCTGAACGACCGACCTTTCAGTCTGCAGTTCAGCGTCTTAACCACTGAGCCACTGTGGCCTATATTTTTATATATATATGGTGAAAATAAAATTTCAAACCCAGTTTGGGGAATCAAACCCAGTTCTCCAGATTAGAATCTGCTGCTCTTAATTACAACACCACCCAGCTGAGAGGTGAGAGAAAACAAAACCAAAACTGCTCCTTTCTGCATTTGGATCTCATCCCTGGTTTTTTCAGAGTTCAACTCGTGACACAACACCTTGCATTTATCCCTGGTTATAACAGCATCCGTTTCTCCCGGGACAAGTGTGGGGTGAAACTGGGGTGACCTCAGTGTAATGTGGAAACAAAGAAGAAGAAGAAGAAGAGGAAGAGGAGGAAGAGGAAGAAAAAGAGGAGGAGGAGATTGGATTTATATCCCACCCTTCACTACCCAAAGGTGTCTCAGAGCGGCTTACAAACTCCTTTCCCTCCCTGTCCCCACAACAGACACCCTGTGAGGTAGGTGGGCCTGAGAGAGCTCTGACAGAAACTGCTCTTTTTTAAGAACAGCTCTTATCAGAACTACGGCTCGCCCAAGGTCATCCAACCAGGTGCAAGTGGAGGAGTGGGGAATCAAACCCGGTTCTCCCAGATTAGAGTCTCCACACTTAACCAGGACACCAAATACCCCAAGATAATTACAGGGGTGAACTCGTGTGTAGTGTAGAATGTAAGTTCGAGGACGGGGTTGAACCGGGATTTAAGGTCTAGTGCGGAGAGGACCACTGTGGAAGCAGCTCCCACCGAAACAGCACTGTTTTAATCAGCTCAGCCAATCAGATGTTTAGCACCCACTTTATAAAAACACTTGGTGGGCTCCAAGGAAGCTGTTGGCGGGCCCCACGGCATACCCGGGGGCACGACCTTGGGGACTTCTGTCCTATTCTGCTTTGTCTCCATGAGAAGATCTTTCACTCCTCTTAACTATTGTGCAACCAAAGCAAAAGCTATTGTCCCCTATCGTGTTTCATTGGCATAGCGCACTCCTCTTGAAACATCTCACTGCTCTGGTAAAGGCCTCCCTGTCCTACAGCACCAGTGTCACTAAAATAATTCTCGTTTTCCCTTCCTGGGTCAGGAAATATGGCTTTTATTCGAGGCATTGGGCCACTGGGCCCTCGTATTTCCTCCTCCCCCCTCAAAGGCATCTAAATCGTCTCCATGTAGGTGACATTACTTTAATTAGCAAACGCATGGCATCCCGATGGCACGTGTATGCAGAAATTAACAGAGGAATTTCGACTGGAGGAGTCGAAGGCAATAACAATGCACACACTGGCCTTCTTATCCTCGGAATTCCAGCAACTGGAGAAATTAGCCTTCTGTCTCCTTGCTGGCTTTCCCCCTCTTTTTTTTTTTTTAATTATAACTTGCCGAGGCACTCAATAATACCCTTTAATCTCTTTTAATAACTGCGCTCTCCTAGATTTCTTCGCGAATCCCCTTTGCACCGCATCCACAAATCCGAGAACGAATTGCTCCGAAGATTGACTGACTAGCTGATCTCTCGAAAGGTTCACCGATTTACTGATCCCCGGGCTCGCGCGTTCTTTCCACTCCAAAGATGTGAGGTGGAGTCTGAAGTCCAGAGAGCAATGGGAAAGGTGTTATGCTGTGGACCGGCTGTAGGTCACATGCTCGTGGCAATGGATTCTGGGATATGGCATGCCTGGATAACATTGCCTGTTATGGTTGACAGCTCTGGCTTGGGAAACACCTGGAAATGGGGGGGGAGCCTCAGGAAGGCAGAGTTTGGGAAGGGGAGGTACCTCAGCTGGGTATAATGTCACAGAGTCCACCCTCCAAAACAGTCATTTTCTCCAGGGAATTGATCTTGGTCTTCTGGACATCAAGAAGATGATGAAGAAGACAACAATGACGAAGAAGGAGGAGGAGGAGGAGGAGGAGATTGGAATTATACTTCACCCTTCACTACCCAAAGGAGTCTCAGAGTGGCTTGCAATCTCCTTTCCCTTCCCCTCCCCACAACAGACACCCTGGGAGGTAGGTGGGGCAGAGAGAGCTCTTGAGAGAACTGCCCTTGAGAGAACAGCCCTGGAGGAGGAGGAGGAAGAGGAGGAAGAAGAGGAAGATGAAGAGGAGGAGGAGGAAGAGGAGGAAGAGGAGATTGGATTCATACTCCGCCCTGCACTTGGAGTCTCAGAGCGGCTTGCAATCTCCTTTCCCTTCCCTGCCCTGCCGCAGACACCCTGTGAGGTAGGTGGGGTTGAGAGAAGCTCTTTCCAGAACTGTCCTTGAGAGAACAGCTGTGACAGAAATATGGCTTGCCCAGGGTCATCCAGCAGCTGCAAATGGAGGAGAGGGGAATCAAACCCGGTTCTCCCAGATTAGAGTCCACACACTTAACCACGACACCAAACCTTTGAAGCCATTGGGAATTCTAGAAGAATGTTGTTTTTGCACCAACAAAAGTGACACGCTGAAATGGACAAACTAACAAGAAAACTTCATGGAGTAAGCGGTTTGTAAGCCGCTCTGAGACTCCCAGTGAAGGGCGGGGTATAAATCCAGTCTCCTCCTCCTCCTCCTCCTCCTCCTCCTCCTCCTCCTCCTCCTCCTCCTCCTCCTCCTCCTCCTCCTCCTCCTCCTCTTCTTCTTCTTCTTCTTCTTCTTCTTCTTCTTCTTCTTCTTCTTCTTCTCCTCCTCCTCCTCCTCCTCCTCCTCCTCCTCCTCCTCCTCCTCCTCCTCCTCCTCCTCCTCCTCCTCCTGGATTTTGGGCACTCTGTGACACAGAGTGTTGGACTGAATGGAGCATTGGCCTGATCCAACATTGGCTGCTCTTATGTTCTTATGATCTCATGATCCCAGCCATAATGATGAAGTATTAAATCCAAGAGAGGAAAAGTCAGACATTGTGGAGGTCCAAGGTTAGCAAGGAGGGAATTATCTGTTGAAAAACATTCTAAGATGCTCTCCCTACCCCGTGACTATTCACTTGGGGTGAGATTCTCTAATTCAGTGGTAGGGTATGACTATGTAAGCCTGGAGTTCAGTCCCCAATATTTCCAGTTAAAACAAAACAAAACAAAAGATATCAGATGCCAGGGCCATGTCGCTGAAGGACCAGAGCCAGTCAGACAACACCTGGCCCCACTGCTGGACCTGCTGATGGCACCTGGTATTATTGGCCCCTGTGTGACAGAGTGTTGGTCTAGATGGGCCATTGGCTTGATCCAACATTGGCTTCTCTTATGTTCTTCTATCTGGGGCAAGTGATGCTCTGTATTCTTGGTGCTTGGGCGGGGGGGCAGCAGTGGGAGGGCTTCTAGTGTCCTGGCCCCACTGCTGGACCTCCTGCTGGCACCTGGTATTTTTGGTCACTGTGTGACAGAGTGTTGGACTGGATGGGCCATTGGCCTGATCCAACATTGGCTTCTCTTATGTTCTCTTCTAGTCAGTCTGCTGCTAGCTTCAGTGCTTTCCTGTTCACTTTTCACGTTACAGACAAAGTAGCTCCAAAATTGTTCTGTTATTTAAGCCTCATCTTGCCCTAATGCTTCTTGATGTGATTTGGGCTATCTCTGTTCAATATAGATACTTATCGATGCTGTACTGATGGTATCTGTGAATGTCATTATGCGCAGTGTTACATTAGAGGAGGGGATGGTACATCTCTTCGGGACCACCTCTTCTGGTATGTGTCCGGGAGAGCATTACGCTCTGCTGAGAGCAATCTGCTGGTGATCCTTGGCCCCAAAGGTATGTAGCTGTCCTCGATCAGAGCCAGGGCTTTCTCGGCCCTGGCTCCGACCTCGCGGAGCTCTCTGCCAACTTCCATCAGGGCCCTGCGGGACTTCAAGCAATCCCGCAGGGCCCGTAAGGCAGAGGTGTTCCTCCAGGCTTTTGGCTGAGGACAGGAATGGCTTTCTATCATAGCTGGCACCCTCTTTTCTTCCATTCAGCACGCTTTGGCCTCCTCCTTAACCTGCCCATGAGACAGAGGAACAGCCCATGGTCGGTTTTTAGATTAAAATTAAGGACGCCATCTGGAGACTACTAAATTAAGAATAATTGGCTTGTTGAGTTTAATCTGCAATTTTTGTATTGCTTTTAATCTGTTGAAAATTGCCCCAGAGTCTTGTGTGCTCAGGGATTGGGTAAACCAGAAATTTCTCCTTCTCCTTCTCCTTCTCCTTCTCCTTCTCCTTCTCCTTCTCCTTCTCCTTCTCCTTCTCCTTCTCCTTCTCCTTCTCCTTCTCCTTCTCCTTCTCCTTCTCCTTCTCCTTCTTCTTCTTCTTCTTCTCCTCCTCCTCCTCCTCCTCCTCCTCCTCCTCCTCCTCCTCCTCCTCCTCCTCCTCCTCCACCACCACCACCACCTCCATCACCATCACCACCGTCATCATCATTTGTTGTTGTTCTTGTTATTAGTGTATGTTCTTCATTGTGTGTATCTAGTAGGAATGCCAGCCTCCAGGTGGGACCTGGGGTTCCCCTGGAATTACAGCTCATCTCCAGACCACAGAGATCAGTTTCCCCTGGAGAGAACGTAGGGCATTGCACCCCACTGAGGTCCCCCTGTCCTCCCCAGGCTCCACTTTCAGATCTCCAGGAGTTTTCCAACCTCGATCGGGCAATCCACCTCTTGCCGGTGGCTAAGGGACACCTGGCAACCCTGATGTCTCGGCTCAACCCAGATGCTTGCATGAACACAAAGCTGCGTCCTGCTGCAGCTGACAATTGGTCTGTCCAGGTCAGCACTGACAGATGAGGGTTGCCGTCACTGAGTTGAGATGTTCCTGGAGATTATTGGCATGCAGCCCAGGGTGGGTGGGGTTTGGAGACTGGAGGGAGCTCAGCAGGGTACGATGCCACAGAGTTGACCCTCCAAAGCAGCCATTTTCTCCAGGGGAACTAGTCTATGTAGTCTGGAGATCAGCTGTAATTACAGGAGATCTCCAGGTCCTACCTGGAAGCTGGGGGCCATATCTGACTAGCAATGGATTTCTGGGATCTTCAGGACAGGCTGTCTTCTGCTGGACTTTTTTTTTTTTAACTGGAGATGCTGGGAGATGAACCTTCTTCACGCCAAGCAGATGTGCCACCATTGAACCATGGCCTCCACTCTCGGAAATTAGACATAACCAGAAGCTAGTCATAAATGCAGACATGCCTGTAGCTGTGTTATACTTGGTGAGTCTCTGTCATAGGAGAAGATGAGCATGAACCAGCCATGACCAGTGGGCAAGAGGTAAGGCATTTGGGCACTGACTTTGAGGCATGCATTTATTATAACCTGTTTTTCTCCCTGGTGGGGACCCAAAGTGGCTCAGAACATCTTCCTCCCCTGCTTTATTTTCTCAGAACAACAACCCTGTGAGATAGGTTGGGCCAAGAGACAGTGACTGGCCCAATTGCTTAACTGACTTTGATGATACAGTTGGGATTTGAATCTGGATTTCATATGGGGTTACCAACTCTGAGTTGGGAAGGAGAAGGAGAAGGAGAAGGAGAAGGAGAAGGAGAAGGAGAAGGAGAAGGAGAAGGAGAAGGAGAAGGAGAAGGAGGAGAAGGAGAAGAAGGAGGAGGAGGAGGAGGAGAAGGAGGAGGAGGAGAAGGAGGAGGAGGAGGAGAAGAAGGAGAAGGAGGAGGAGGAGGAGGAGAAGAAGGAGAAGGAGAAGGAGAAGAAGGAGAAGAAGAAGAGGGATTGGATTGGATTTATACCCCGCCCTTCACTCGGAGTCTCAGAGCGGCTTACGATCTCCTCCTCTTCCTCCCACAACAGACACCCTGTGAGGTTGGTGGGGCTGAGAGAGCTCTTTTGGGAACTGTTCATGAGAGAACCACTCTGAGAGAACTTGTGACTGACCCAAGGTCACACCAGCAGCTGCATCTGGAGGAGTGGGGAATCAAGCCCGTTCTCCCAGATTAGAGTCCGTGCCCCTAACCACTACACCAAACTGGCTCTCATACCTGAGTTTTTACAGTGCAACCTGGAGAGGGTGGTGTTTGGGAGGGGAGGGACCTATGGTATATAATACCATAGAGTCCACCCTCCAAACTAGCCATTTTCCCCAGGCGTATTGATAAGTACATCAGACCAATAGTCCACCTAGTCCAGCAGTCTCTCTTCCACAGTGGCCGACCAGTGCCTCTGTAGGTCCAGCAAAAGGGCACAGCGGCTGAGGCCTTCCCCTGATGTTACCTCCCGGCTCTGGGATTCAGAGGATTAATACCTCCGGATGTGGCGGTTCCCCACAGTCAGTCACCATGGCTAGTAGCCATTGAAAGACTCATCCTCCGTGAGACTCTATCTAACCCCTTTTTTAAAGCTGTTGATTCCTGTGGCCATCACTACACCCCTCTGGCAGCGAATCCCACATTTTAATGACTCTCATCTGGACATCATTTGTAATTCTTGGAGACCTCCAGGCCGCGCCTAGAGGCAGGCAATCCTGGACTCTCCCAGGATCCGAATCCAAAACTATCCGCTATGCCGTGATGGCTTTCTTCTGAGTATGCCCATTCGATAAGCTTGTATTTTAGAAAAACACGGGGCATGTTTTCCTAGTGAACTTCAGCTATTTTCCCTGGCATTCACCCAGATTTTCCATCTCATCCTCATTTAACCAGGTCCAGAAAATTGCCCATAGCAAAGCATACACAGACAGACGCACACACATCAAAGTGGACTCCATAAATGGAGGTTTTTACAGTGCAATGGTTGAATGCTTTATTATTAATTAACAAACAGTAACATGGTATCTCTGTTTGCTTTCTCCCTCCCCGATAGAAGTCTCACAATCAAATGAGCTCCTTACCAACTTCGGTTTTTTAATTTCATGGTTTAAATTGGGGGTTTCACGGTAGTTAGCAATAAATAAACAAAGGCCCTTTTTTCCGGAATGATTGAAATGGAGTTTCTGAAGGAAAGAGCAATAAATAATTAGACGGCTCTATTGCTAATTATTCTTAGAACTCACAGCGAAATTACACTGCTGGGCTATGGAAGTTCAAAGTTACAAAGTTAAAGCGTCGACACATGAGCAGATGGTCGGTGGGTTTCTGGTTCTCAACTGCCAGCCGACGTTTCGGCTTTAAGTGGGGCCAGATTGGGTGGGTGGGGGTACAGAACCATGCAGACACTCTCCAGTTTGGTGTAGTGGTTAAGTGTGTGGACTCTAATCTGGGAGAACCGGGTTTGATTCCCCACTCCTCCACTTGCACCTGCTGATGTGACCCTGGGTCAGTCACAAGCTCTGGCACAGCTGTTCCTGAAAGAGCAGTTTGTGTTTGAGTTCTCTCAGCCCCACCTACCTCACAGGGTGTCTGTTGTGGGGAGGGGAAGGGAAAGGGAAAGGAATTTGTAAGCTGCTCTGAGACTCCGAGTGAAGGAAAGGGTATAAATCTAATCTCCTCCTCTTTTTTCTTCTTCTTCTGTAGGGACCCCTTGGTCGTGAAGGAGGTTGGCAAAGAGCATGGCAGAGCATAGCCCTTAGGACCATGTGGACCACGTGACCAGCACCAAACTGTCAAGTGGCCACTGCAGTGCTTGGATTTTGCAGATGACACCATATTGGGAGGAGCAGCAAACACACCGGAAGACAGAGATAGAATTCAACGAGATCTGAACATGCTGGAAAAGTGGGCAGATGGAGGAGGAGGAGGAGATTGGATTTATACCCCGCCCTTCACTGCCCAAAGGCGTCTCAGAGCGGCTGACAAACTCCTTTCCCTTCCCCTCCCCACAACAGACACCCTGTGAGGTAGGTGGGGCTGAGAGAACTTCTGACAGAAACTGTCCTTGAGAGAACAGCTGTGCCAGAGCTTGTGACTGACCCAAGGTCACATCAGCAGGTGCAAGTGGAGGAGTGGGGAATCAAACCTGGTTCTCCCAGATAAGAGTCCGTGCACTTAACCACTACACTAGACTGGCTCTCCACACCAAACTGGCTCTCCATTACCAAACTGGCTCTCCAGATAATAATAATAATAATAATACTTTCGATTTATTGATTGCTTTTTCCCGCACACCTGTGGGCTCAAAGCGATTTTACAGTTACTCAGTTTATGACAATTGGACTAACAATATTCATGGGGGAATAGGGGAGACAACACATACAATTATTAGACACACACTGTAGCCACTTGGGAGGATTCGTCTGCAGGCTGAATCAGGCGTGTTCCGATAGCATATTCTTCTGTTGGCCGGCTGATGACGTCAGGACTCACGATGTTGCATTGTCGCACTGCTACCGCCTGGCCAATTGACTCCACTGCAGGGAATGCCGACACAGATTTTCCACCTTTCGATTTCACAACGCAGCAGCCGTCTTCCCACAGCAGCTAACACCTCCCTGAAGGGGTTGGTGTGCCCATCCCTAGTGGATGGTCCCCAATTTATCTACTTGCCGAAGCTTTCGAATCGCTGGGTGGACGATGAGCTAGGGACAAGGCTTGGCTGCTCACACCAGCGCGGGGCTAGAACTGAAAAAGCTTGGCAGTTCAGATGTTATAGTTATGCTGGGGCTTTTACCCACTGCACCACCGCTCCCACATATTGTTGTGAACAAGATGCCATTTAATGGGGATAAGTGCCACGTTCTGGGGAACAAAAACGAGGAACACATGTACTGGATGGGGGATACACTTCTGGGCAGCAGCGGGTGTGAACAAGATCTTGGGGTACGGGTGGAGCGTAAGTTAAATATGAGCAGCCAATGTGATACGGCGACAAAAAAGGCTAATGCGATCTTGGGGTGTGTCAACAGAGGCATAATATCCAAATTGCTAGATGTCATAGTCCTGCTGTACACTGTATTGGTCAGGCCGCACTTGGAGTATTGCGTGCAGGAGGCCATACTTCAAGAAGGATGTGGACAGAATGGAGCAGTTGCAGAGGAGAGTGCCGGGGATGATTGGGGGCCTGGGGACCAAGCCCTATGAGGAAAGGCTGAGAGATTTGGGAATGTTTAGTCTGGAGAAGAGGAGGTCAAGGGTGGACATGATTGCTCTCTTGAGGACTTTGAAGGGCTGTCACTTAGAGCAGGGCAGGGAGCTGTTCTTGTCGGCAGCAGAGGGTAGGACTCGCAATCATGGTCTTAATTGAAGAGTGGGAAGGTACCGGCTGGATCTTAGGAAAAAAATCTTTTTGACAGCCAGAGTTGTGCAACAGCAGAATCAGCTACCCGGGGAGATGGTGAGCTCCCCCTCCCTGGCAGTCTTGAAGCAGCGGCTGGACAAAAACTTGTCCAGCTATTGAACTCCGGCCATGAAAGCCTTTGACAAGATATTAAACCTACAAAGATCTAATGCAAGGGTGTGAAACATGCGGCCCGCCGGCTGGATCGGGCCTGCAGTGGAACTGGCTGTCTCCTGCTTCTGCTTCCAGTTCTGCCGCTGCTGCGTCATCGTAGGTTTGCAGCTTACGGATACACACCTGGACAGCAGACTCAAGATTGCAGCAGCACAGACATTTTGGTGCAGTCATTCAGAGCAAGAGGCCTCCGTTCTCAGACGCTGTGAAATAAACAAAATATTGCAAGAGTGCTAATGTTACAAGCATGTTTTTATTTTAAGTAAAAAAAAACTTCACCCTTTGTGTTTGTGTCCTTTATAAAGTTTATATCTCTGCTGCCCGGCATTACATTTTATGATACACATGGCCCGGCCCAACATTTATGTCAGATCCGGCCCTGATGAGTTCGAGAACCCTGATCCGATGTTTCTTTTCAAGTTAGTGAGGCTTGCCTTTGTTATGTATTGGAATGTGAATCTGGGCTATGCATTCCTATGTTAAGCTTGATTTCAAATGTGGCTCTTCAGCTGTGCCATTACTATTGGCTGGTTTCTAAGAAACCTCTGTACCGAACCAATCATCTTGTAAATATGTTGCAAAGAGGGAACGGTCCTGATTGGCCTTTATCCCTGTGTTATGATTGGCCCTTATCTCTGTGTTGCTATTGGTCCTTAACTTATTATAAGAACATAAGAACATAAGAGAAGCCAATGTTGAATCAGGCCAATGGCCCATCTAGTCCAACACTCTGTCACACAGCGGCCAAAATGTACCAGGTGCCATCAGGAGGTCCAGCAGTGGGGCCAGGGCACCAGAAGCCCTCCCACTGCTGCCCCCTCTAGCACCAAGAATAGAGTGCATCACCTGCCCCAGACTGAGAGTTCTCATTCTATACCCTGTGGCTAATAGCCACTGGTGGACTTCTGCTCCATATGTTTATCTAATTTCCTCTTGAAACTGTCCATGCTTGCAGCTGCCACGACCTCCTGTGGCAGTGAATTCCATATGTTAATCACTCTTTGGGTGAAGAAGTAATTATTACCACAGTATTATGAGTGTGGCTTTGACTGCCCGGGAGAGTTTAAAAAGGAGCCGTGCTTCACTGTTTCTTGTTCCTGACTTACAGTTTGCTGTTCAAACAAAGCTGAAATCACTTTTGAAGCTGAAATCGTCGTTGAGTCTCAGACTTAACAGCCTCCCCGATGACTTACTGGACAGTGAAAATCAAAAGTCCAAATTGAAGGAATGGGTATTTAGTAAGGATGGGCTCTTGAACCGCCAGGCGGTGGTAAGTTGCCGTACAGCCCCCTTGTATAAGAACTTTAAGAGAGACCATTGTAGGACAGTATATCTTGAGAAGCTAACTACTCTGGAGATAAGAAGGGCTTTTACTGCCCTAAGATTCCATGCCATACCTTCAATGGTTTGCATTGGCTGCTTTTTGAGTATCCCTGCCGCCTCTAGAATATGCCAATGTGGTGTGGGTGAGGTAGATGATGTCGAGCATTACATTTTGAGATGCGTATGGCACGAATCACTTAGGCAACGGTTTATTTATCCTATTGTACCTCGACATAATGGAACCTCAGATCAGGATCTGGTGGGTTTTTTGCTCTCTGATACAGATGCACATGTTACCAGCAGAATGGCTTTGTTTGCACTGGCGGCAAAAAAGATAAGAATGAGTTTAGGACTTATTGCAAGTTATTGATGGATCTTCCCCACTTTGATGTACAATGTTTGTTGTATTTTGTTTTATTTTGTGTTGTTATAGCCAATGGCTAAGACAATAAACTTGGAACTTGGAACTACTTAACAGCCTTCTTTTTGCCTTGGCCATTGGCCACCGTGGAAGATTCTAACCTCCCAATGAAGGGGCTCTATCCTTTCCACGCCGTCTTCACAATGGGCTCCCTCATTTAGCGACTCGTCAGGCGGGGACCCTCCAAACAAGCGTGCCTTCAGGTTGTGCTGGTCGCTGAGATGGTGGGAAGTTAATGGGGTCAAGGTTAATCGTCCTTGCTCTTTGGCCACTTGCTGGGACGCCGGTGAACGGTCTCAAGTTAATCTCCCCCCCGTCCCCCAAATGGCTTCGCTACGAGTCTCCGGCCATTTGCTAAACAAGGGCAGGAGGTAAGAAATTCCCGCAGTGTCCCTGTCAGGCCGACTGGCTAGATCAAGCTGTCATTTATTTTTTTGACGGCGTTTTTTGCCCCTGGAGCGGCCAGTCTTACCGTTCAAGAGGTGAACGGAGCAATCAGGGAGCTCCAGAGTCTAGGGGGGGGAATGGCAGGAAGGGTTAGTTATGGCGCCGGTGGTTGCCCTTTGTCATATGTTGTTAACCTTCCCATCCTGGGGCCCGGAGAAATGTCGACGGGGTTCATGGATTATAGGGATGGCAAAGTGGCCCGGGAGGGCCCTGAGATGACGTGCTCCGTGCAGCTTTCTGGGGCCCCCTCCCATACAAGCCTAGGCACAGCTAGAATGATAAAAGGGTTGGAACACTTCCCCTATGAAGAAAGGTTAAAACTCTTGGGGCGCTTTAGCTTGGAGAAACGACGGCTGAGGGGTGACATGATTGAGGTTTATAAGATTATGCATGGGCTAGAGCAGGTTGAGAAAGAAGTACTTTTCTCCCTTTCTCACAAAAGAAGAACTCGTGGGCACTCTCTAAGCAGTCGGGTTAGAACAGATAAAAGGAAGTACTTCTTCACCCAAAGAGTGATTAACATATGGAATTCACTGCCACAGGAGGTGGTGGCAGCTACAAGCATGGACCGTTTCAAGAGGGAATTGGATAAACATATGGAGCAGAGGTTCATCAGTGGCTATTAGCCACAGGGTATAGATGGGAATTCTCAGTCTGGGGCAGGTGATGCACTCTGTTCTTGGTGCTGGAGAGGGAAGCAGTGGGAGGGCCTCTAGTGTCCTGGCCTCACTGCTGGACCTCCTGATGGCACCTGGTATATTTTGGCCGCTGTGTGACAGAGTGTTGGACTGGATGGGCCATTGGCCTGATTCAACATTGGCTTCTCCTATGTTCTGATGTTCTTCTTCTTGTTGTTGTTTTTTGTTCAGTCGTACAGGTGAGTTGAACTCTTCGCGACTCCATGGACCACATCACTCCATGCCCTCCCATCTTCCGTCGTCCTCTGGAGTTTGCTCAACTTCACGTTTGTTGCCTCGATGACACTGTCTAACCATCTCATCCTTTGCTGTCCCCTTCTTCTTTGACCTTCAGTCTTCCCCAGCATCGGGGTCTTCTCCAGTGAAGGCTCCCTTCTCATTTGATGGCCAAAAGTGTTTGAGCTTCAGCTTCAGGATCTGGCCTTCCAGGGAACAGTCGGGCTTGGTTTCCTTTCCTGATCTGACCTCCTTTCAGTCCAAAGAGTCTTCTCCAGCTCCATAATTCAAAATAATCTATTTTTCGGTGCTTGGCCTTCCTTATGGTCCAACTCTCGCAGCTAGGAAGACATAAAGGACACATGGCATGCAGGAAGTGTTTCAGGTGGCATGCACACAGATGTGCATCAGACTGTGATGACAAGGTGGAGTCTTGATTGGAACACAGGGCGGGGTGTTCGTATCGGCCCATCAGATCTTAAAAACAGTGTCTGTCAATAGAGTCATGGAACACGCAAAACTGCTTTCAATTGAATCAGACTGCTGGTCCATTAAAGTCAGTATCATCTATTCAGTCTGGTAGCTGCTCTCCAGGGTCTCAAGCCGAGGTCTTTCACATCACCTCCTGCCAGATCCTTCTAACTGTAGATGCTGGGGATTGAACGTGTGCCAAGCAGATGCTCTCCTTGGGCCCTTCTGCATGCCGAGCAGATGCTCTTCCGCTGAGCCACAGACCCTCCATCTAATGATATGTTCAGCGCAGGTCTCTTTTGGTAGCAGGAACTCCTTTGCATATTAGGCGACACACCCCTAATGTAGCCAATCCCCCGAGAGCTTACAGTAGCCCCCGTAAGAAGAGCTCTGTAAGCTCTCGGAGGATTGGCTATATTAGGGTGTGCAAGGCTCTTTTGTAGCAGGAACTCCTTTGCATCTTAGGCCACGCAACCCTAATGTAGCCAATCCTCCAAGAGCTTACAGAGCTCTTCTTACAGGGGTCCTGTAAGCTCTCGGAGGATTGGCTACATTGGGGGTGTGTGGCCTAATATGCAAAGGAGTTCCTGCTACAGAAAGAGCCCTGCACACCCCTAATGTAGCCAATCCCCCAAGAGCTTACAGAGCTCTTCTTACAGGGGCTACTGTAAGCTCTTGGAGGATTGGCTACATTAGGGGGTGTGTGGCCTAAGATGCAAAGGAGTTCCTGCTACAAAAAGAGCCCTGTGGTTCAGGAAAAGGGGGAAAAAGTATCTCTATTGTTCCCCGCCTTGCTGTTCTGCAGATTAAAGAAGGTTCCTGAAGACCTCCTGCCTGCTGCGTTTCTGTAGCCTTAGGACAGACCATTTACCCACCTCCATAGCTAGTACACTTTACGGAGGAGCCAAGAACCACACTCTCGGTTTGCAAGGAAAGAAAGAACAGCCAGACTAGTCCTGCAAGCAGGAATCACTCTCAGGACTTTGGGTATCGGCTATCCCAAAAGCTCTCACCCTCCATCGCTTTGAAAGGTTCACATGGAGACATGGAGTGGCCTTATACTGAATCAAGCCCCTTGGTCCATCAAGAGCCAGTTTGGTGTAGTGGTTAAGTGTGCGGACTCTAATCTGGGAGAGCCGGGTTTGATTCCCCACTCCTCCACTTGCAGCTGCTAGATGACCTTGGACAAGCCATAGTTCTGTCAGAGCTGTCCTTGAAAGGGCAGTTCTTGAAAGAGCTCTCTCGACCCCGCCTACCTCACAGGGTGTCTGTTGTGGGGAGGGAAGGGAAAGGAGATGGTAAACCGCTCTGAGACTCTGAGTGAAGGGCGGGGTATAAATCCAATCTCCTCCACCTCCTCCTCTTCTTCCTCCTCCTCCTCCTCTTCTTCTGTTATCTACTCTGACTGGCAGCGGCTCTCCAGGGTCTCAGGCAGAGTTCGTTCACATCAGTTCTTACCTCATCTTTTTAACTGGAGATGCCGGTGATGGAACTCAGGACCCCCTGAATGCAAAGCAGATGCTCTTCCACTGAGCCACAGCCCCCTCCATCTGTTGCTAGTGAGGAAACCATGGAGCCAGTCTTTCTTCTGTACTTTTTAGTATAGAATCATAGAGTTGGAAGGTACCTCCAGGGTCATCTAGTCCAACCCCCTGCCCAAGACAGGAAATTCACAAATACCTCCCCCCTGTCAACCAAATGGCTATCTTGGGCTTGGTTGCCATGGAAATGTGGGGGGGGGTGCGAACAAGAATGTATACTTTCATTTCTGGCCCATGTTGTTATCTGTCTGATGTGCCATGTAACCTTGAGACCTGTACTGTCTCTGGTATTCTCTTTCTCTTGGGAATTTTGGGCTGTTGGTTCAGCGGGCTTATAGCTTAAGTGTGATTGGCCAAGAGCCACTAATGCTTCATTTGATTACAGTATAATTGCTTGCTTTGCACGCTTGACCTTCTAACGTTCTAACAAAAAACATTATGAGTCTGGATCCTATCACTGTCTCAACAAACTTTAATTCTACTGAATGACTGTTATTGGGAACTAATTTCTCCAGGGGCTCTGAAACCACCACCACCCACATCCCCAGTGTCCCATGTTCCACGCCCAGAAGATGACCAAAACCCTCCAGGATCTCCAGCCAAACCGGCCTAGAGAAAAATTGCTTCCTGACCTCAAAGTGGCAACCAGTATTTCCCTGGGTGTGTAAGAACATAAGAGAACCCAATGTTGGATCAGGCCAATGGCCTGTCCAGTCCTACACTCTGTCACACAGTGGTCAAAAATATGAGGGGCCATTAGGAGGTCCATCAGTGGGGCCAGGACACTAGAAGCCCTCCCGCTGTTGCCCCCCCCCCAAGTACCAAGAATACAGAGCATCCCTTGCCCCAGACTGAGAGTTCCTATCTAAACCTTGTGGCTAATAGCCACTGATGGACCTCTGCTCCATAGGCTTATCTAATTCCCTCTTGAAGCCCTCCATGCTTGTAGCTGCCACCACCTCCTGTGGCAGTGAATTCCATGTGTTCATCACTCTTTGGGGGAAGAAGGACTTCCTTTTATCCACTCTAAACCCGACTGCTCAGCAATTTCATTGAGTGCCCTCGAGTTCTTGTATTGTGAGAAAGGGAGAAAAGGACTTCTTTCTCGACCTCCTCTATCCCATGCGTAATCTTATAAACCTCGATCATGTCACCCCTCAGCCGCCGTTTCTCCAGGCTAAAGACCTCCAAGTACTTTAACCTTTCTTCATAGGGGAAGTGTTTCAACCCTTTGATCATTCTAGTTGCCCCTTTCTGCACCTTTTCCAATGCTATAATATCCTTTTTGAGGTGTGGTGACCAGAACTGTACACAGTACTCCAAATGAGGTTGCACCATCGATTTATACAGGGACATTATGATACTGGCTGGAAAAAAAGGGGGGATGAGAACCAGACACTGAGGCAACCCTTCCTGCCCTCCCTCTCATGATCTGCCTAAGTTCACAGAATCAGCATTGCTGTCCGATGGCCATCTAGCCTCTGTTTAAAAACCTCCAAAGAAGGAGAGCCCATCACCACCTGAGGAAGCCTGTTCCACCGAGGAACAGCTCTGCCAAGAAGTTCTTCCTAATGTTTAGCCAAAAACATTTTAGCAACAGGGAACATAAGAACATAAGAGAAGCCGATGTTGAATCAGGCCAATGGCCCATCTAGTCCAACACTCTGTCACACAGCGGCCAAAATATACCAGGTGCCATCAGGAGGTCCAGCAGTGGGGCCAGGGCACCAGAAGCCCTCCCACTGCTGCCCCCTCCAGCACCAAGAATAGAGTGCATCACCTGCCCCAGACTGAGAGTTCCCATCTATACCCTGTGGCTAATAGCCACTGATGGACTTCTGCTCCATTTGTTTATCTAATTCCCTCTTGAAACTGTCCATGCTTGCAGCTGCCACGACCTCCTGTGGCAGTGAATTCCATACGTTAATCACTCTTTGGGTGAAGAAGTATTTCCTTTTATCTGTTCTAACCCGACTGCTCAGCAATTTCATGGAGTGCCCACGAGTTCTTGTATTGTGAGAAAGGGAGAAAAGTACTTCTTTCTCAACCTGCTCAATCCCATTCATAATCTTATAAACCTCGATCATGTCACCTCTCAGGGAAAGGATGCTAGCCTAGATGGCTCTCTGGCCCGGTCCATCAGGGCTGTTCTTATGTTCTTAAATACTAGCTTGACTCCTGAGTAGTGAAAAATGAGGGTTTTTTTAAGGATTCGGAAGACATGTAAAAAGAACTCCAGAGACTTGTGCTCAACTGAGCGGTGAGTCAGAAGTGAATCATCCAACCTTGAACCTCCCGTTGGCTATCCCAGCATTGTGATGGCGACTCCATTCTGTGGACACATCTCCCCGATCAAATGGCTTGCCTTTACGGTGAGTGACTCACCGCAAGGAGCGTAATGAAATGGGATAGTTCCCGCAGCAGCGCCACGCAGGAAATCACGCCGAATGCCTGTCAAGTGTCAACCCTCAGTGAATCAGACCAGCTTGAGATGGTCGACGGACCAACTAAATTATTTCGCACAACGCTGGGTATCCATGCGGAGCCTGGACTCGTCATGCCCTTGGATTTTCACTTACCTCTTACATAAACACATGAATTAATGTCACCTGTGCCTCTCTCCGCAATGCTGCTTCTTGGAAGGCCTGAGAACACAATTCCCCCAGAGGCGACCCACTGTGAAACTCCTTTTGAGAAAGTCTCAAAGAAGTCTTTCGGGCTCCCCTTGACATTTCGGTGAGGTTTTGCTCGAGGAGGGGCCCCTGCAGTCGCTTCAAATTAAGATTGAAGTAAAAAAATGAATGTCTCGTTAATATGTGTGTGTGAAGTGCCGTCAGTTCCGAAGATGAGTTATGACAACTCCAGCAAGGGGCTTTCAAGGCAAGTGAGAAGCAGAGGTGGTTGGCCATTGCCTTCCTCTGCAGAGTCTTCCTTGGTGGTCTCCCATCCAAGACTTGTGGTGAGCCTAGCAAGGGGCTCTCAAGGCAAGTGAGAAGCAGAGGTGGTTGGCCATTGCCTTCCTCTGCAGAGTCTTCCTTGGTGGTCTCCCATCCAAGACTTGTGGTGATCCTAGCAAGGGGCTCTCAAGGCAAGTGCGAAGCAGAGGTGGTTGGCCATTGCCTTCCTCTGCAGAGCCTTCCCTGATGGTCTCCCATCCAAGACTTGTGGTGAACCTAGCAAGGGGCTCTCAAGGCAAGTGGGAAGCAGAGGTGGTTGGCCATTGCCTTCCTCTGCAGAGTCTTCCTTGGTGGTCTCCCATCCAAGACTTGTGGTGAACCTAGCAAGGGGCTCTCAAGGCAAGTGAGAAGCAGAGGTGGTTGGCCATTGCCTTCCTCTGCAGAGTCTTCCTTGGTGGTCTCCCATCCAAGACTTGTGGTGAACCTAGCAAGGGGCTCTCAAGGCAAGTGAGAAGCGGAGGTGGTTGGCCATTGCCTTCCTCTGCAGAGCCTTCCCTGATGGTCTCCCATCCAAGACTTGTGGTGAACCTAGCAAGGGGCTCTCAAGGCAAGTGGGAAGCAGAGGTGGTTGGCCATTGCCTTCCTCTGCAGAGCCTTCCCTGATGGTCTCCCATCCAAGACTTGTTGTGAACCTAGCAAGGGGCTCTCAAGGCAAGTGGGAAGCAGAGGTGGTTGGCCATTGCCTTCCTCTACAGAGTCTTCCTTGGTGGTCTCCCATCCAAGACTTGTTGTGAACCTAGCAAGGGGCTCTCAAGGCAAGTGAGAAGCAGAGGTGGTTGGCCATTGCCTTCCTCTACAGAGCCTTCTTTGGTGGTCTCCCATCCAAGACTTGTTGTGAACCTAGCAAGGGGCTCTCAAGGCAAGTGAGAAGCGGAGGTGGTTGGCCATTGCCTTCCTCTGCAGAGCCTTCTTTGGTGGTCTCCCATCCAAGACTTGTTGTGAACCTAGCAAGGGGCTCTCAAGGCAAGTGAGAAGCAGAGGTGGTTGGCCATTGCCTTCCTCTACAGAGCCTTCTTTGGTGGTCTCCCATCCAAGACTTGTTGTGAACCTAGCAAGGGGCTTTCAAGGCAAGTGAGAAGCGGAGGTGGTTGGCCATTGCCTTCCTCTGCAGAGTCTTCCTTGGTGGTCTCCCATCCAAGATTTGTGGTGAGCCTAGCAAGGGGCTCTCAAGGCAAGTGAGAAGCAGAGGTGGTTGGCCATTGCCTTCCTCTGCAGAGTCTTCCTTGGTGGTCTCCCATCCAAGACTTGTGGTGAACCTAGCAAGGGGCTCTCAAGGCAAGTGAGAAGCGGAGGTGGTTGGCCATTGCCTTCCTCTGCAGAGTCTTCCTTGGTGGTCTCCCATCCAAGACTTGTTGTGAACCTAGCAAGGGGCTCTCAAGGCAAGTGAGAAGCAGAGGTGGTTGGCCATTGCCTTCCTCTGCAGAGTCTTCCTTGGTGGTCTCCCATCCAAGACTTGTGGTGAACCTAGCAAGGGGCTCTCAAGGCAAGTGAGAAGCGGAGGTGGTTGGCCATTGCCTTCCTCTGCAGAGTCTTCCTTGGTGGTCTCCCATCCAAGACTTGTTGTGAACCTAGCAAGGGGCTCTCAAGGCAAGTGAGAAGCAGAGGTGGTTGGCCATTGCCTTCCTCTGCAGAGTCTTCCTTGGTGGTCTCCCATCCAAGACTTGTTGTGAACCTAGCAAGGGGCTTTCAAGGCAAGTGAGAAGCGGAGGTGGTTGGCCATTGCCTTCCTCTGCAGAGTCTTCCTTGGTGGTCTCCCATCCAAGACTTGTTGTGAACCTAGCAAGGGGCTTTCAAGGCAAGTGAGAAGCAGAGGTGGTTGGCCATTGCCTTCCTCTACAGAGCCTTCTTTGGTGGTCTCCCTTCCAAGTACCAACCCTGCTTAGCTTCCAACTTCTGGTGACCCCAGCAAGGGGCTTTCAAGACAAGTGAAAAGCAGAGGTGGTTTGCCATTGCCTTCCTCTACAGAGCGTTCCTTGGTGGTCTCCCTTTCATGTACTGACCCTGCTTAGCTTCCAAAAACTGATGAGAACGGACTATACTGTGTTTCACTGCAGGCCATGCTCTGAATACATCAATGTACCCCATGTACTGCAGACTGAGTTCTTTGAACAAACACAATGCACATGCCTTCAAATGCTTATAGTGGAACAATCAGAGCCCATTCACACAAGGTACCTCAGGGAATTGCCACCGGTATTTCAATACAAGCCAAATTCAAAGGGAATTCCTCTTTAAATGGAATTCTTGACCCAGAGAGTACTCCATCTTTCTGTGTTATACCTCTGAGCAGGGCTATTTTTGGGCAGGAACACACAGGAACGGAGTTCCGGCTGGCTCCTGAGTTGGCCACACCCAGCAGGAACTCATTAGCATAAAAGGCCACACCCAACAGCAGAAACTCATTAGGATTGGCTACATTAGGGGTGTGTGGCCTAACATGCAAAGGAATTCCTGCTATTAAAAAAGCACTGGGGTTTTGACAACGAACAAGGTAAACAGAATAAGAAGCAAAAGATGGGTGTGGCTGGATGACCACACTTCTGGTAACGTGGGGTGTGTGGCCTAATATGCTAATGAGTTTCTGCTGATGGGTGTGGCCTATTATGCTAATGAGTTCCTGCTGGGCTTTTTCTACAAAACAAGCCCTGCCTCTGAGGATGCAAGTCACAGCTGCTGGCGAAACGTCAGGTCTTACAGTGTCAAGACCATGGTCACACAGCCTGGAAAATCGACAACAGCTAATACTGACTGTGACGGACCAATGGTCTGATTCAGTATGAAGTAGTTTCATCAGTGTCCATGGAGGACCCCCCCACAACTTCAAACCCTTCCATTAGTTTGTGATATTTGCCTTGGCATTTGTGTTCTCTGGCACAATGGTCGGTACCATGGCTACTATCCCAATCTTTCATGCAAGAGGCCAGGGTCCGATTTCTTGGTGGATTTTTTTTTTCCTTAATAGAAAGGTCTGTGGCTCATTGGTAGAGCATCTCCTTGGCATGCAGAAGTTCCCAAATTCAATCCCTGGCCTCTCCAGTTTAAAAAGGATCTGGCATATGGTGCCAGGAAGGTCAGATAACAGAGAGGAGGGCTGATAAAATTATGAAAGGAATAGAAGATATTAAAGTAACCGAACTTGAATATAAATTCCTTACAAAATGGTAGAAGACACCAGCACAGCTAGCTAATATGATTCCAGGATTGAGTTCGTTGTGCTGGCACTGTAAACATTTTAAAGGTTGGTATGCACACATGTGGTGGGAATGTGCAGAAGGAAAGACCTTCTGGAGGGAAATTATTGAAATCGTTAGAAAAGTATGCAGGATAACACTAACTATAGACTTTAATCTGATGTTGTTAAGCAGAATAGGAAGCCCGTAATTGGATGGGGCTACTCAAAATCTAGTTAAGGCCATGATACTGGCGGGAAAGGCGGCTACAGCTCTGGGGTGGAAAGACAAAAGTAAATGGACGATAGAAATCTGGCACAACTATTCGTTTGACTTTATATAGTCAGATATTCTTTTAGGATTGATTGATTTGAGTCCCTTGGACTGCAAGGAGATCAAATCAATCAATCCTAAAAGAAATCAACCCTGACTGTTCCCTGGAAGGCCAGATCCTGAAGCTGAAGCTCAAATACTTTGGCCACCCAATGAGAAGGGAGCATTCACTGGAGAAGGCCCTGATGCTGGGAAAGATTGAAGGTCAAAGAAGAAGGGGACGGCAAAGGATGAGATGGTTAGACAGTGTCATCGATGCAACGAACATGAAATTGAGCAAACTTCAGCGGACAGCGGAAGACAGGAGGGCCTGGCGTAATCTGGTCCATGGAGTCGCAAAGAGTCGGACTCGACTGTGCGACTGAACAACAACAAGAAGTCAGATATTGTGGCGTCAATCACCAAGGGAACAACATGGGAAGAAAAATCCACAGAAATCAAGACCAGATGGAAGACCTATCTAGATTGGTTACTGAAAGAAAGAAGAACGGACATTCAGTGGAAGATTAGGACTTTGTGCCCATGGCTGCGGGGAAAAGACTAAGAATAAAAGGGAGGGAGGGAGGAAAGGGGTGAAATTGTATATAGCTACAAATATTCGATGTAACAGACTAAACAAGCATTATGATAATAAAAAAGGAAAGATCTGGCATAAGGCGATATGAAAATCCTCTGCTCGGAAACCTGGACAGCCACAGCTAATCAGAGAAGTCAATACTGACCTTGAGAGGCGAAGGACACGGCACTGGAGAAGACAGCTTCATGTGCGCATGGTGTTGCCCAGTTGCGGGATGGCCTTGGCTTTGGAGACACAGCACTGCTGAGCGGCACATGTCCTTGGAGGCCATTGGGAGTACTCATTAGCAGCCAGCTCCCAAGGCCCAAGAAGACGACCTCTGGCCCAATGAAGGCCGGCAGCAGCTACCAATAAGGACGCCAAGCTCCAGACGGGACCGGGGGATGTCCAGGAATCACAGCTCACCTCCGGACTACAGAGATCAGTTCCCCTGGAGGAAATGGCTGCTGCCGTGACCTGGATTGCCCAGGCATGACTGATCTCATCAGATCCCAGAAGCTAAGCAGGGTCGGGCCTGGCAAGTACTCGGATGGGAGACCTCTAAAGAAGACCAGGGCTGGGAGGCAGAGGCAGACTAGCAAGCCACTGCTCTGAATGTCCTCCACGCCCCAGGAGGAGTCGCCAGAGACTGCCATGATTTCCAGGCACAGGCGCACAACCACACAAACGCAAAAATAGAAAGGAAGGAAGGAAGGAAGGAAGGAAGGAAGGAAGGAAGGAAGGAAGGAAGGAAGGAAGGAAGGAAGGAAGGAAGGAAGGAAGGAAGGAAGGAAGGAAGGAAGGAAGGAAGGAAGGAAGGAAGGAAGGAAGGAAGGATAAACATATGGAGATAAACATATGGAGCAGAAGTCCATCAGTGGCTATTAGCCACAGGGTATAGATGGGAACTCTCAGTCTGGGACAGGTGATGCACTCTATCCTTGGTGCTGGAGGGGGCAGCAGTGGGAGGGCTTCCGGTGTCCTGGCCCCACTGCTGGACCTCCTGATGGCACCTGGTATATTTTGGCCACTGTGTGACAGAGTGTTGGACTAGATGGGCCATTGGCCTGATTCAACATTGGCTTCTCTTATGTTCTTATGTTCTGAAGGAAGGAAGGAAGGAAGGAAGGAAGGAAGGAAGGAAGGAAGGAAGGAAGGAAGGAAGGAAGGAAGGAAGGAAGGAAGAGGGAGGGAGGGAGGGAGGGAGGGAGGGAGGGAGGGAGGGAGGGAGGAAGGAAGGAAGGAAGGAAGGAAGGAAGGAAGGAAGGAAGGAAGGAAGGAAGGAAGGAAGGAAGGAAGGAAGGAAGGAAAATGGCTGCTTTGGAGGGAGGATTCTGTGGCATTATATCCCTCTGAGCTCCCTCCACAGGCTACACCCCCCCAAATCCCCAGGAATTACCCCAACTTGGAGTTGGCAGTCCTACATGAAGAATCACAGAATCACAGAGTTGGAAGGGGGGCATAGATGCCATCTAATCGAACCCCCCTGCTCAATGCAGGACCAGCCTAGAGCATTCCTGACAAGGGTTTGTCCAGCCGCTGCTTCAAGACTGCCAGGGAGGAGGAGCTCACCACCTCCCTTTGCAGCCCATTCCACTGTGGCACAACTCTTAATGTCAAAAAGAGCGAGATCTTCCTAATATCCAGCTGATACCTTCCCACCCTTAATTTAAACTCATTCCTGTGGGTCCTCTCCTCTGCTGCCCACAGGAACAGCTCCCGGCCCTCCTCCAAGTGGCAGCCCTTCAAAGACTTCAAGAGAGCCATCCTGCTGGAGGGGGCAGCAGTGGGAGGGCTTCTGGTGTCCTGGCCCCACTGCTGGACCTCCTGATGGCACCTGGTATTTTTGGCCACTGTGTGACAGAGTGTTGGACTGGATGGGCCGTTGGCCTGATTCAACATTGGCTTCTCTTATGTTCTTATGTTCTGTCCCCCTACACCTCCTCTTCTCCAGACTGGACATTCCCAAGTCCCTTGGCCTTTCCTCGTAGGGCCTCGTTGGGAAATACTTCTTCACCCAAAGAGTGATTAACATATGGAATTCACTGCCACAGGAGGTGGTGGCAGCTACAAGCATGGACAGTTTCAAGAGGGAATTAGATAAACATATGGAGCAGAAGTCCATCAGTGGCTATTAGCCACAGGGTATAGATGGGAACTCTCAGTCTGGGGCAGGTGATGCACTCTATTCTTGGTGCTGGAGGGGCAGCAGTGGGAGGGCTTCTAGTGTCCTGGCCCCACTGCTGGACCTCCTGATGACACCTGGTATATTTTGGCCGCTGTGTGACAGAGTGTTGGACTAGATGGGCCATTGGCCTGATTCAACATTGGCTTCTCTTATGTTCTTATGTTCTTGCTCTCCAGCCCCCCCGTCCCCAATCCTCCTCGTCGCTCTCCTCTGCACCCACTCCATTCTGCCCGCATCCTTTTGGAAGTGAGGCCTCCAGAACTGCACACAAAACTCCAGGTGTGGCCTAACCAGTGTGGCAATCCATCAGTTAATAGTATGTTTATTGTGGTCAAAGACCATAATACGGCAAATAGAGTTAATGTACCAGCTATCAGAATAAAAATGATGTATCTTGTGGCCGTGTATGTTACAAAGCGCGAAGGCATTAAAATATTTACAAATTTCCAATACAATCCAGATAAAATTGAATCAAGCCCGTTAGTTACAGTCCCTCCACTGTCTCCTAATACAATAGGCTAACCAACCAAATTTAGCCACCGTATGAATTATATTCAGATTTTCATCTGCCGACATAATTGAGAGGAGAGTCCCCCCCTACCACGCCCTGGATATGATTTTCTTAAAGGGATATATAAATATCTTTCTATTGTGCTGGTACAATCTGCAGTCAAAAAACACAAGTTCCAGAATTTCTTCTCCCTTTCGACAAACACATTCTCTTCATGTGGTTTTATTATATCTGGCTTCTAAAAGCCAGTTTGGTGTAGTGGTTAAGTTCACGGGCTCTAATCTGGGAGATCCGGGTTTGATTCCCCACTCCTCCACTTGCACCTGGCTGGCTGACCTTGGGCAAGCCGTAGTTCTGATAAGAGCTGTTCTAGAAAAAGAGCAGTTTCTGTCAGAGCTCTCTCAGCCCTGCCTACCTCACAGGGTGTCTGTTGTGCGGAGGGGAAGGGAAAGGAGTTTGTTAGCTGCTCTGAGACATCTTTGGGTAGTGAAGGGTGGGGTATAAATCCAATCTCTTCTTCTTCTTCTTCTAAAATGGCAGAGGGCAAAGCATTATATCTTAAGATTGTAAAAATTCTTCTGTGTTTGGCGTTCTCTAAAGTGTTGACATATGAACCCAACACTAGCTTACTGCAGATGGCTAGATCGAATAAAGGATTCTTAATTTTACTCATTTGGATCTGCAATTCCATATCTAAAACTCTTTGCCTTATAATTGATTTGGCCTGCAAATATCCCAAGGAGCGTATCAATTTTCCAGTGAGGCCATAGTAAGTCAGTTTGTCTTGCAATTTTTTTTTCTCCATAGAGGTAAATGCTTATCTCGCATCACCAAGGCAGTGTACAGTGGGACTACGACATCTTGTGAATTGGGTTTTACACAGTTCTGCCCTCCATCCACTTGAGCTGCGGTGGCTCAAGTGGTTGAGACACTGAACTGAAGGCTGTGGAAGGTCAGTAGTTCAGCAGTTCGATACCTGGGTGCCGCATGACGGAGTGAGCTCCCGTCTCTAGTTCCAGCTCCTGCCAACCTAGCAGTTCGAAAGCAAGAAATTGCAAGTAGATAACTAGGTACCACTTCGGTGGGAAGGTAACAGCGTTCCGTGCACCTTGGTGTTTAGTCATGCCGGCCACATGACCACGGAAACGTCTTCGGACAGCGCTGGCTCTTCGGCTTTGAAACGGAGATGAGCACCGCAACCCTAGAGTCGGATTCGACTGGCTTTCGAGCAAGGGAACCTTTACCTTTACCCTCCATCTTGCCCTCACAACTTCACTTGGGATTAGGTTGAGTTGGTTGGGAGAGATTGACTGGTCCGAGGTCCCCCAATGAGCTTCACGACTGGAGATCTGAACCCCAGGATGCGAGATCCAGAACAGCATTAGAACCTCTGCTCCCCGTGGTCTCCTCTTGACCAAGCAGAATAAGACAGTCCAAAAACCAGCACAGACGTCTGTCTGCAGCATCCTCTGTTTTGGAGTTTATTCACTTTTCTGCCTGATGATGTCGTCAAGGTTTTTCTTTTTCTTTTTTTTCTTTTGCTGTGTTGCACAAATTTGTTTTGGTTTAATTTGACTTTTTAATTGGCGCTTTGAGAAGGTTCGCCACTTAAGGTCAGATCAAAACGTCTACTGACATTTTCTCCAATGATAGCAAATCTATATACTAATAAGGGCAGGTTCCGCGAGGAGGCAGCGTGAGGCTTCTTAACTGGGGTCACATGGATGGAGTCATGGGGGGAAAAACAAGATGTTTTTGAGAAAGAAAGAAAGAAAGAAACAAACAAACAAACAAAGGCCAAGGAGAAAAGGATTTGGTCTTGCCGTCCACCAAACAGAAGTAAACGGCAGCAACTCGCGGTGTTTTTATTGCCTACATTACAATAGAACGATCTGTAATATTTCATAGAATCGCAGAGTTGGAAGGGGCCCTAGAGGACATCTAGTCCAACCCCCTGCTCAGTGCAGGATCAGCCTGGAGCAACCCTGACAAGGGTTTGTCCAGCCGCTGCTTCAAGACTGCCAGGGAGGGGGAGCTCACCGCCTCTCTAGGCAGCTGATTCCACTGCTGCACAATTCTTAATCTAAAAAAAAAAAAAAAGAGATCTTCCTAATATCCAGCGGATACCTTCCCGCCCTTAGTTTAAACCCATTCTTGCGAGTCCTCTCCTCTGCTGCCAAGAGGAACAGCTCCCTGCCCTCCTCTAAGCGACAGCCCTTCAAAGACTTCAAGAGAGGACAATCCTGTCCCCCCCTCAACCTCCTCTTCTCCAGACTGAACATTCCCAAGTCCCTCGACCTTTCCTCATAGGGCTCAGTCTCCAGGCCCCTGATCATCCTCGTCGCTCTCCTCTGCACCCGCTCCATTCTGTCCACATCCTTTTTGAAGTGAGGCCTCTAGAACAGCACACAAGACTCCAAGTGTGGCCCAACCAATGCAGTGTACAGTGGGACTATGACATCTCGTGATCTGGATGTCATTCCTTTGTTGATACCCCCCAAGATAGTCTGGTATGAAAAAGTATACAGATGTTTGCTCGATGCCCACAGAACAGTAGAATAATACAATAACAAAAGTAAAGTAAAGTAAAGGTTCCATTCCTCGAAAGCCAGTCGAATCCGACTCTAGGGTTGCAGTGCTCATCGCCGTTTCAAAGCCGAAGAGCCAGCGCTGTCCAAAGACGTTTCCATGGTCATGTGGCCGGCATGACTAAACACCAAGGTGCACGGAACGCTGTTACCTTCCCACCGAAGTGGTACCTATTTATCTACTTGCAATTTCTTGCTTTCAAACTGCTAGGTTGGCAGGAGCTGGAACTAGAGACGGGAGCTCACTCCGTCATGCGGCACTCTCGGGTCTCAAACTGCTGAACTACTGACCTTCCACAGCCTGCAGTTCAGCGTCTTAACCACTTGAGCCACCGCAGCTCCTAACAAAAGAGACTAGATTAAAGCCATAACATCATTTAGTGTCTGGTAATAAAAAAGACAACCACTTATTCCTTCACAGAAAAAATACAAACGTCGATAAGATTCCACATAGCAGCCTGTACCAGACTCTCTCAGTCTGTATCCCTCTAACAGTCTTGGGCTGCGGTCACAGGAGCGAGATAATGCGGGGGGGGGGAGCGAGGTTGTTTGTTCTGTATCAATTTGACCCACATTTGCGTGATCACACAGTCCCGGTTCCCTAGCAAGTTTTCCGACACTGGGAAAATCAAGTACTTTCCAGGTATTTGTGCTCTGAATCCACGATTTTGCCTATCTGTTTTTTTTAAAAAAACAAATTTTATTAGGATATACAATACTTCACAGTTTTGCCAAAAATAATGTAGATTATATCCTTTTCTACAAAATTCCTTCCCCCCCTATTGGCTCCCAGCATTGTTTCCACCACTTTATCAGTACATAATACATGTTAATTCACTGTTAACATATAAATACTACAGGTAACGCACTTTACTTATTGGCAACTACTATTGGTACTTATTGGTACTTATTGGTACTTATTGGTACTTATTGGTATTGGTACTTCAGCGGACAGCGGAAGACAGGAGGGCCCGGCGTAATCTGGTCCATGGGGTCGCGAAGAGTCGGACTCGACTGTGCGACTGAACAACAACAACATTGGTACTTATTGGTTATATACATTTGTTACATCACTAGTAGTTTTCCAAACTGAATATACCATCCTTAATTTCCCAATGTTTCTGTATATATTCTTTAAGGTCATTCCAGTCTGCCAAAAAAGTTTCTGCTTCTAAATTATTGAGTTTTCTTGTCCATTTGTCCATTTCTGAAATAAATAATAGTTTTCTTAACCAGTCCCAGAGATCAAGAATCTTTTCATTTTTCCAATTTTGAGCATAAATCATTCTAGCAGTTGTTACCATGTACCATATTAATGTTTTTTTGCTCACATTTATTTCTTCTAGTTTAAGACCTAAAAGAAACATTTCAGGTTCTTTCTTGAAGGTACATTTCAAACAATTTTCCATCTCTGCATGTATTACAGTCCAAAATGTTTTTGCTTTATCACAAGTTCACCACATATGGTAAAAGAAACCTTCAGCATTTTTACTCGATTTTGCCTATCTGGACAGCCATCTCTCACAATGATTGCGATCAGGTCATATGGACGTTTGTTTTTGCGACTTTCACCATTGTGCTGTGCATGCATATGCATGTACATATGCACATTTGCAAATATGCACATATGCACGTGTGAAAAGAATTTTTTTAAAAATGTCTGCGATCACACAGGGGACAGTTCGTCTGTGGCCGGTAGCAACCCGTTTGATAGAGGACTTTCCCTAGTGTCTTTTACCTCTGCCCTTGTGGTGGAGCACAATGGGATACCGACAGGTGTGGGAAGCTGGCCAGATGTTCCCGTGTGATCGCACCTGTAAAATCCACCCAGCATTCACGCCTATGGTGTGGCTAATTGTGCGTGTGATCGGAGCCTTGTATTCTCAAAAGCAGTCTGCTCAAAATTCAACCAATCTGTAAATCAGTTTCAAAGCTTTTTCGGGATCCTTCCCTATTATATAAAACAGTAGTCGTCTGCTGGCTTGCCCAAATAAGGGCAGCCCAAATAAGGGCAAAATGTGCAGCAAAATCAATATGCCGTGGGAGCTGCCACTTGAAAATTGGGCCCTGGCCATTGGCTGACGTGCCTGGCTGCGTGGGCTCAGTCCCGCCCACACAGCCAGCAGACAGCCTGTCGGCCACCGTCTATCACCAGCCGCTGGACTGGATGGATGCTCTGGTGGCTGCATGCTGAGGGCCCTGGACCCATTCCTGAGAGGGGGCCATGGTGCTGCTGTGGCTGCTGGCAAACAGCGCCCACTTCCTCAACTGCCAGCCCAACGCTGGCCTCCCTCACTTGCCTCCCTCCCTCGCCTCTGCATCCACCCTGAGGTAGGCCACGGGGCGACGGGGGCCAGGACTGACTTGCTGGGGCTGTGGGCCCGAGATGGCCTCCCTCGCTTGCCGCTTGGCCACCGGGGACCCGTGGCAGTGCGCAGGTGGCAGAGCCGGCCTCGCCCTGCAAGCGCAGCCAGCAAACAAGAGGACGGGGCTTTGGCAGCACTCTGGCTAGTGCCCGTTGCATCTGCTCCCACAACGGGCCTTGCCGCTAGTATTTAAATGTTTCAGACCCCTGGTCTTTCCTCAGGAACGAATCCTATATAGGCATCCTACATTCAACCTGACATTCATTGTGAGGCATTCACTGTGAGGCATAATCTGGGCCCATCTGATTTTGGCAGCAGCATCAACAGGTTTGGAAATAAGTAAGGAGACTTTGCCCAAATAGATTAACAGAAAAATGCATCAATGAAAGTGTCGACTTTAATGTCAGATTGAATTGCTGTCCCCTTACAGATTTAAAAAGCATAATCAGACAGCAACGTCTGTCTGTTGTGCCCCAGCTGTCTGTGTCCCGTTTCCCACCCCCCTTTACTGTGTGTTCATTTGATACCTCATTTGAAAGCCCAGTCCTTTTGGGCCGAGCTGGTTTCAAACTGGATTCCCTGTTGTCTGATTGCTCTGTTGCACACCCAAGCCATCAGGCAGGTCTGACTGGTCACTTGTTTTTCAGCCGCCATTTCTTTTTTCTAGTTAGCGAAGTGCGCACAACTGCATATCCGCACCTCTCTCTCCCCCCCCGCTCCACAGGGGCTGCTCTAAACTTTGTTTTCTTCATTAAAAACTTTCAAATAAAAACTCCCCTGTTCTTCAGCCTTTTCCTGTGCTTTGGGGAAGGGGTACATTGAAAAGTATAGAGAGGGAGACTACATGTCCCAGTAGGGTGATCAGTGCTTGTGTGCATGCCCACAGGACAAACTTTTTTAAAAAAATGGACAATGGCCCCATGAACTACATATCCCAGGAGGCATAGTAGCACTTGTGGACATGTTCAAGGGAGAAACTATTTAAAAAAAAAAATGGCAGATGGCAACACTCCTTGGCTTCCAGGTCTGATATGTGTCTGATTGATCAAGAACAGGGTAAAAACACTTTGAAGAGTGCTTAAAGGGGTGAGTCTAATCGGTATTCACTGGATCAATTAGAAGTGGGGCTTTATTTTTGTTGTTCAGTCGCACAGTTGAGTCCAACTCTTCGCGACCCCATGGACCAGATTATGCCAGGCCCTCCTGTCTTCCGCTGTCCGCTGAAGTTTGCTCCATTTCATGTTCGTTGCATCAATGACACTGTCTAACCATCTCATCCTTTGCCATCCCCTTCTTCTTTGACCTTCAATCTTTCCCAGCATCAGGGTCTTCTCCAGTGAATGCTCCATTCTCATTTGGTGGCCAAAGTATTTGAGCTTCAGCTTCAGGATCTGGTCTTCCAGGAAACAGTCGGGGTTGATTTCTTTTAGGATTGACTGATTTGATCTCCTTGCAGTCCAAGGGACTCTCAAGAGTCTTCTCCAGCACCATAGTTCAAAAGAATCTATTCTTCGGTGCTCGGCCTTCCTTATAGTCCAACTCTCGCAGCCATACATTACTACGGGGAATACCATTGCTTTGACCATGCAGACTTTTGTTGGCAGGGTGATGTCTCTGCTTTTTATCATGCTGTTTAGGTTTGCCATAGCTTTCCTCCCAAGGAGCAGGTGTCTTTTAATTTCATGGCTGCAGTCACCATCTGCAGTGATCTGGGATCCCAGGAACATGAAGTCTTTCACTACTTCTACGACTTCCCCTTCTATTTGCCAAGGAGTGATGGGGCCAGATGCCATGATCTTAGTTTTTTTGATGTTGAGCTTCAAGCCCACTTTTGCGCTCTCCTCTTTCACCCTGAGCAAGAGGCTCTTTAGGTCCTCTTCACTTTCTGCCATCAGAGTGGTATCATCTGCATATTTGAGGTTATTGATCTTTTCCCCAGCAATCTTAACTCCAGCTTGTGATTCATCCAGGTCAGCATTTCGCATGATGTACTCTGCATATAAATTAAATAAGCAAGGTGACAATATACATCCTTGTTGTATTCCTTTTCCTATGCTAAACCAATCAGTTGTTCCATATCTGGTTCTAACTGTTGCTTCTTGACCCTTATACAGGTTTCTCAGGAGACATGTGAGGTGGTCCGGTACCCCCATCTCTTTAAGAACCTGCCATAGTTTATTGTGATCCACACAATCAAAGGCTTTAGCATAGTCAATGAAGCAGAAGTAGATGTTTTTCTGGTACTCTCTTGCTTTCTCCATAATCCAGTGAATGTTGGCAGTTTGATCTCTAGTTCCTCTACCTCTTCGAAACCCAGCTTGTACTTCTGGCAGTTCTCTATCCACGTACTGTTGGAGCCTAGCTTGTAGTGGGGCAACAGTGGCTTAAAATGCACATCTGACAGATGTATTCTAAGGGCCATTGTGCATCTAGCAATTGCTCCACAGTTTTACCAAACCCACACTGGAACAGAAATCCCCCTTTACATTGCATGCCACTTTCACTTTATTTGATTGTCGGATTTTATGGTAGCCTCCATACTGTGTGACAGTTTCACTTCCTTTGATCTCTCAGTTTTATGGTACTATCTGCATAGATTTATGGCTGTTTTATGGCCATTCAGGGGTGATTCTGCAGTCAGTAGAGCATTGGCCCAGGGTATTTTGAAAGTTGTTTTGAGCCGCATCTTTTTTCTGTTCCAGTGTGGGTTTGGTAGAAAACAGAGCAAATGCTAGATGCAGAATGGGCCTTGGAAAGCCCGCTGTCACACACACCCTAAATCATCCACTTTCAATCCCCTTTCACTGCACTTTCGGAATGGATTTTACTGTGCGAACAGGCAAAATCCAGCTGGAAGGTGCATCACCAGTGGATTGGAAGTGGATTGTTTAGAGTGTGTGACCACGAGAAGAGGTGGGACCAGTGACCAAAACATAAGTAGAAGTTTGGTGTCATGGTTAAGTGCACAGACTCTGATCTGGGAAAACTGGGCTTGAATCCCCACTCCTCTACTTGCACCTGCTGATGTGACCTTGGGTCAGTCACAAGCTCCAGCACAGCTGTTCTTGAAGAGCAGTTTCTGTCAGAAGTTCTCTCAGCCCAACTTACCTCACAGGGAGTCTGTTGTGGGGAGAGGAAGGGAAAGGAGCTTGTAAGCCACTCTGAGACTCCTTTGGGTAGTGAAGGGCAGGGTATAAATCCAATTTCTTCTTCCTCTTCTACCTCACAGGGTGTCTGTTGTGGGGAGGGGAAGGGAAAGGAGTTTGTAAGCCGCTCTGAGACTCCTTTGGGTAGTGAAGGGTGGGGTATAAATCCAATCTCTTCTTCCTCTTCTACCTCCCAGGGTGTCTGATGTGGGGAGGGGAAGGGAAAGGAGTTTGTAAACTGCTCTGAGACTCCTTTGGGTAGTGAAGGGCAGGGTATAAATCCAATCTCTTCTTCCTCTTCTACCTCACAGTGGGGTGTCTGTTGTGGGGAGGGGAAGGGAAAGGAGTTTGTAAGCCGCTCTGAGACTCCTTTGGGTAGTGAAGGGTGGGGTATAAATTCAATCTCTTCTTCCTCTTCTACCTCCCAGGGTGTCTGATGTGGGGAGGGGAAGGGAAAGGAGTTTGTAAACTGCTCTGAGACTCCTTTGGGTAGTGAAGGGCGGGGTATAAATCCAATCTCTTCTTCGTCTTTTACCTCACAGGGTGTCTGTTGTGGGGAGGGGAAGGGAAAGGAGTTTGTAAGCCGCTCTGAGACTCCTTTGTGTAGTGAAGGGCAGGGTATAAATCCAATCTCGTCCTCCTCCAAAACATGGAATTTATTAATCCCTATGCAGAAGTAACCCCCGCCCCACCCCATTAAGAAGATGAGGTCAACTGGAGCCCCTCTGGGCGGCTTCCACAAGACCGACAAACCTTTCAGCTTTTCGCATGGCCATATTCTGGCGACTTTATTTCCCCCAGCCTGGGCTCCCACTGGACACCGCCAATGTCACACGCCAACGGGCATAGCAAGGAATGGAAAGGAGCCGCTAAAGGAACTGAGACGAAGTGTCAGAAAGGGAAGTCTGTCATCTCCTTTTCTCCTTTTCCTGCTAACGAGAAGCATGAAGTTCGGCCAGGGGTGGGGGTGGCCTCGAACAGAAATTGTGTACATTTGCAGCACCCCATAGGGTTCCAGGCGGTTGAGAAGGTCAGGATAAATAGCCCCATTGATACCCTGGTACACTTCTTAAGATATCTGGCCACGGAAACTTCTGCTTTTGTGGCTGTTCAGAGCATTGGAATGTGGGACTTCAGCAACCCGAGACATTTGCCAATCATAAGAAAATAAGAGCATAAGAGAAGCCAATGTTGTATCAGGCCAATGACCCATCTACTCCAACACTCTGTCACACAGTGGCCAAAAATACCAGGTGCCATCAGGAGGTCCAGCAATGGGGCCAGGACACCAGGAGCCCTCCCTCTGTTGACCCCCCAAGCACCAAGAGTACAGACCCTCACTTGCCCCTATCTATACCCTGTGACTAATAACCACCGATGGACTTCTGCTCCATATGTTTATCTAATTTCCTCTTGAAACTGTCCATGCTTGCAGCTGCCACCAGCTCCTGTGGCAGTGAATTCCAAGTGTTAATCACTCTTTGAGTGAAGAAAGACTTCCTTTTATCTGTTCTAACCCGACTGCTCAGCAATTTCATGGAGTGCCCATGAGTTCTTGTATTGTGAAAAAGGGAGAAAAGGACTTCTTTCTCTACCTGCTCTATCCTATGCATAATCTTATAAACCTCGATCATGTCACCCTTCAGCCGTCGTTTCTCCAAGCTAAAGAGCCCCAAGCGTTTTAACCTTTCTTCATAGGGAAAGTGTTCCAACCCTTTTATCATTCTAGTTGCCCTTCTCTGCACTTTTTCCAATGCTATAATATCCTTTTTGAGGTGTGGTGACCAGAACTGTACACAGTATTCCAAATGAGGTCGCACCAATGATTTATACAGGGGCATTATGATACTGGCTGATTTGTTTTCAATTCCCTTCCTAATAATCCCCAGCATAGTACTGGCCTTTTTTATTGCAGTTACACACTATCTAGACATTTTCATTGAGTTATCTACTATGACTCCAAGATCTCTCTCTTGGTCAGTCTATCCCAGTTCAGACCCCATCAACGTGTATTTATATTTAGGATTTTTGGCTCCAGTGTGCATCACTTTGCACTTGGCCACATTGAACCCCATTTGCCACATTGATACCCACTCACCCATCCTCAACAGATCCCTTTGGAGTGCCTCACAATCCTCCCTGGTTTTCATCACCCTGAACAACTTCATATCGTCTGCAAATTTAGCCACTTCACTGTTTACTCCCATTTCTAAATCATTAGAATCATCAGCTCTGCAGTCCCTCAAAACATCTCTTTTGGTTGATAGTGGAAAGTGTCAAGTTGCAGGTGGCTTGGTGATGCCATGGTGGTTTTAAGGCAAGAGATGAACAGAAATTGTTTGCCATTTGTCTGTATAAGTGCCCTTGACTTCCTTGGAGGTCTTCCATAAGAATATAAGAAGAGCCCTGCTGGTTCAAACCAGTAGTCCATCTAGACCAGCATCCTGTCTCACACAATGGCCAACCAGCTCCTCTATTAGACCAACAACCAGGGCACAGAAGCTGAGGCCTTCTACTGATAAGAACATAAGAAGAGCCCTGCTGGATCAGACCAGTGGTCCATCTCATCCAGCATCCTGTCTCATACAGTGGCCAACCAGTTCCTTTGGAGTGCCAACAAAAGGGCATAGAGGCCAAGGCCTTCCCCTGATAAGAACATAAAACGAGCCCTGCTGGATCAGACCAGTGGTCCATCTAGTCCAGCATCCTGTCTCACACAGTGGCCAATCAGTTCCTCTGGAGGGTCAACAACAGGGGAGAGAGGTCGTGGCCTTCTACTGAGAATTTACAGGAATTCTATTACCTTCAAGCCTTCTTAAGGTGTGCAGATCAGCATATGGCAATGGCCACTACCTCCAAACCTCAGTTAAGAGTTCTGTCTGCTTTGATCAGCATTAAAGACACTTGCTCCCCAGATTTTTATTATGTCTCTTTCCCCTCCTACTGACCAGGTCAGGCTGAGTCAAAGAAGCTTTTCCTGAAGTCTTCACGAGTTTCTTCCTAAAGTCTTTCTAGTACTTCATTCCTCCAAATCTCTGTTCCCTGCTTGGAGGGAACAGGACCATCCCTTTGTCTCTAGCTAGACCTATTAGCATTTCTTAGACAGGCGGCTGAGGTGAGGCTGGAAAAGCAATTGAATTGACCTCCCCCTTCCTCCCTGTTCTCTGCCCAGAAAGAAAAACAAATGTTTTAAAATGCAAAGTGGAGGTTTTGCTCAGTTTAGACCTCCACCCCAAAACGCTTTTCTTCACAGAGGTCATTAATCCATAAGGTCATTATAAATTGGAAACTACTTGGTGGAGTTAACACATACACGCATACCCTCATCCACATTAGGGCCAAATTAGATTTTCTGTGTTCTAACTAGTTGGGTTAGGGTTACCCCAGTCAGCCTCTCATTCTCCGCAGACATCACAACAACATTGAAAATTAATTTCTCAAGTGCTGGAGGAACCCATTTCAGATGAGGACTCTGGCGTAGGGGAAGAAAGGGTCTTTGGCCTTCCCCTCACACCATTTCACCAAGTTGAAAGGGGTCTTGAGGGCCTTATCTATCTCACTGGAGATAGGCTGGTAACCTCAGAGTGGGACTTAGAAATCTCTTGGAATTGCATCTCATTGCCAGATATGGAGGTTACTTCAACTGGAGAAAATGGATGCTTTGAGGCATGGACTCGATGGTGTTATACCTGGCTGAGGTCCTGTTGGCAAAATGTAGAGCACAAGCTGTTTAAAGAATGAAGTCGGTTTATAAAGACGCAAACACTCGTTCTAAGAAAGAAGAGAGAGAAAGAGAAGTCTAACTGTCTATCTAGCTAGGAGGGAGTCAGTAAGGAAGAAATCTCAGCAGCAGCAGGAAAAACCCAAGGAGACAGGAAGGAGACTACTTGCAAATAGTGGGAAGTCCCTAATCACAATATGCTAACCAGTTATCCTCTCTGCTGCCCCCTGCAGGATGTACTTATTGTCTTTATCTATGCACAGTAGACCTTGCATATTCCAACACATCCTGCATCCTCACCCTCACCAGGCTTCCCCCCCCCCCCACAATCTTCTGAAATTTCTCAACCCAGGACTGGAAACCCTAGGGAAAAGTATAATACCGCAGAGTATATTATCATAGAGTCTATCCTCCCTAGTAGCCATTTCCTCCAGGGGGAGCTGATCTTTGTCCAGAGATCAGCTGCAATTCTGGGACATCTCCAGGTCTCAGCTGAATGTTGGCAACCTCAGCTCAGGGAGGGCCTTTTTCTCTAATATTATTTTTTAAAAAAAACACCTTTGTGACAATTGTCCTTTGAACCTGACAACCGCCCCGGTTGCTGGCTCTGAAGTATAACGTATTCCTCCTCCAGTTTCCCCCGCCAGCTCTCCGCCAGTATTTGTAATTCGTCCTAGCGTAACATCTTCTTCTTTTTTTGCTTGTCTCCACATGTTTTATACATCAGTTCCTTGAACATCCAAGCGGACTTTGTTGAGATGTGCTTAGAGATTGATGTATGTGCGCTATTAATTGTATATATTATATACGGTGTATGAAGCACGCGGGGGAACGGGGGAACCTGATTACTTGAGGGCATCGGGCTTCTTTCAACCAATAATAATTTAACATCTCTATTAACCACCTTTTGATGTTCTCGGTAGAGGGGACAGACTCTTTTCTCTAAAAGGATGCATAATAAATTCCTACGAGATTATGCTGCAATTGAGTCGAAAGTCTATAATGCATAAGTGATGGAGCCGTGCGCCGGCCAGGAAGGGCTGTGCTTCCCAAAAAGGTCACATCGTTATGTCTCGTGGGGCCACGTTATAGGCTCAGATGAGCCAGAACCTAAGTGCTGCAGGCAGGAGAGCCGAGGCTGGGTAGAAAGAGCCTTATCGTGAATTCCGCGTTCTGTATTCCTATGTTTTAAGTAAGCTAGGAAGCTTGCCACGTCCATCAACGTGTGCCTCAGTTTTAAGCAAGGAGAGCTGCAAGTCATTACGGAACTGACAATTAGCATTTTCATCCTTTGATATATGTATTTTTTTAATGGGAAAATATTCTGGAGCTGTGATCATATACACTAAAGAAGAACATAGGAACATAAGAGAAGCCAATGTTGGATCAGGCCAATGGCCTATCCAGTCCAACACTCTGTCACACAGTGGCCAAAAATACCAGGGTCCAGTAGTGGGGCCAGGACACTAGAAGCCCTCCCACTGTTGCCCCCCCCCAAAAGCACCAAGAATACAGAGCATCCCTTGCCCCAGACCAAGAGTTCCCATGATACCTTCTGGCTAATAGCCACTGATAGACCTCTGCTCCATATGTTTATCCAATTCCCTCTTGAAGCCGTCCATACTTGTAGCTGCCACCACCTCCTGTGGCTGTGAATTCCATGTGTTGATCACTCTTTGGGTGAAGAAGGACGTCCTTTTGCCTGTTCTGACCCGACTGCTCAGCAATTTCATGGAGTGATCCACTTTCAGTCCACTTTCCAACTGTTTTGGCAGATCTGGGAGGAGCACTAGAAAATAGAATCATAGAGTTGGAATGTACCTCCAAGCTCATCTAATCCAACCCCTTGCACAATGCAGGGAATTCATAGATACATCCCCCCACACACTGCCAGTGAACCCTGTTCCATTCCCAGAAGATGACAATAAACCTCCAGGGTCTCCAGACAAACTGGTCTGGAGAAAAACTGCTTCCTGGCCCCTGGGATCAGACACTCACTCTCTATCTCAGACTAACTTCCCTTACAGGGTTGTTGTAAGAGTAGAATGTAGCAGTGGGTAATAGTATAAGCTGTTCTGAGCTCCTTTGGGGAAGGCTAGGATAGAATAGAAATTGGTAGGGACACTGATTCCTGTCTCCTTCATTCACAATCACCTGTGGTTAAGTCACAGCAGGGACAAACAGAACCAGCCCAGTCCAGATACCAGGAAAACATCAGACTCTTCATGTGAGCATCATCTAAGAACATAGATCAGACCCCATCAACGTGTATTTATATTTAGGATTTTTGGCTCCAATGTGCATCACTTTGCACTTGGCCACATTGAACCCCATTTGCCACGTTGACGCCCACTCACCCATCCTCAACAGATCCCTTTGGAGTGCCTCACAATCCTCCCTGGTTTTCACCACCCTGAACAACTTCGTGTCATCTGCAAATTTAGCCACATCACTGCTTACTCCCAATTCCAAATCGTTAATAAACAAGTTAAAAAGCATCGGACCGAGTACTGATCCCTGTGGTACCCCACTGCTTACCACCCTCCACTGAGAAAGTTTCCCATTTATACTCACTCTTTGTTTCCTATTTATAAGCCAGTTTTTGATCCACAAGAGGACTTGTCCTTTTATCCCATGACTATTGAGCTTACTTAGGAGTCTTTGATGAGGAACTGTATCAAAAGCTTTCCGGAAGTCAAGGTAAATAATATCTATTGGGTCCCCCTTGTCCACATGTTTGTTCACTCCCTCAAAAAACACTAACAGGTTAGTGAGACAAGATCTTCCCTTACAGAACCCATGCTGAGTCTGCCTCAATAGTTTTTGTTCATCAATGTGCCTACTAATTCTTTCCTTAATAACAGTTTCCACCAACTTACCCGGTATCGATGTCAGACTGACTGGCCTGTAATTTCCTGGATCTCCCCTGGAGCCCTTTTTAAAGATGGGAGTGACATTAGCTACCTTCCAGTCCTCAGGAATGGAGGCAGATTTTAAAGAAAGATTACATATTTTTGTCAGGAGATCCACAAGTTCACATTTGAGTTCTTTCAGAACTCTCGGATGAATGCCATCCGGGCCTGGTGATTTATTAGTTTTTAAATTGTCCATCAGTCGGAGGACTTCCTCTCTTGTCACCGCAATCTGATTCAGGTCTTTCAAACCCCCTCCCGAAATCAGTGCTTCTGGAGTGGGCAAACACTTCTCCTCTTCCACAGTGAAGACAGAGGCAAAAAATGCATTCAGCTTCTCAGCCATTTCCCTATCATCCTTCACTACTCCTTTTACTCCTTGGTCATCCAAGGGCCCCACTGCCTCCCTGGCTGGCTTCCTACTTCTAATGTATTTGAAGAAAGTTTTATTGTTGGTCTTTATGTTTTTTGCGATATGCTCCTCATATTCCCTTTTTGCTTGCCTGGTCACAGACTTGCATTTTATTTGCCATAGTCTGTGTTCCCTTTTATCAACCTCACTAAGACTAGCTTTCCACCGCTTAAAGGAATCCTTCTTACCTTTTACAGCTTCCATTACTTTATTTGTTAACCATGCAGGCTTTTTTCTATACCTATTTGTACCTTTCCTAACCTGCGGTATATATTTTTTCTGAGCTTCTAGGATTGTCTTTTTAAATAGTCTCCAAGCTTCCCCAATGGTTTTGACCTTCTCCACTCTTCCTTTCAATTTCTTCCTCACATGTCCCCTCATACCAGAGAAGTTACCCCTTTTAAAGTTAAAAGTGGTTGCGTCAGTCTTTTTGGGCAACTCCCTATCTGTACAAATATTAAACTCAATGACATTATGGTCACTGTTCCCAAGTGGTGCAATCACTTTTACATCTCTCACCAGGTCTTGCGTGTTACTTAGGACCAAATCCAGGATCGCCTCTCCCCTGGTAGGATCTGTGACCATCTGTTCCACAGCACAGTCATTGAGAGTGTCTAAGAACGCAATCTCTTTTTCCCGACTAGAACTCATATTGACCCAATCAATGTGTGGGTAGTTAAAGTCACCTATTACAACACAGTTATTTCGTCTAGCCGCTATCTTTAATTCATTCATCATTTTATAATCCTCCTCTATCTTTTGATCTGGTGGGCGATAACAAACTCCCACTGTTAAGCCTCCTTTTGGACCCACTATTTCAACCCATAGCATTTCCAGAAGTGAATCCAATTCTCTTACCCTCTCAATCTTACTGGATGGTATACCCTCTCTGACATACAGAGCCACCCCACCTCCAACCCTTTCCCCCCTATCCTTCCGATATAATTTATAACCAGGAATCACCGTATCCCACTGATTTTCCTCATCCCACCAAGTTTCTGAAATACCCACAATGTCTATTTCCCCCCAACACCAAGCATTCCAACTCCCCGATTTTACCTCGGAGACTTCTAGCATTTGTGTATAAACACTTATAGTTTCCCACGTTTGTTAAGCCCACAGCCTTCCTCTTGCTGCCTCGAGACCTTGCCAGGCAGTTCCTATCATTAGCCACAGTCTCAGTGGACAATTGTAATCCATTTCCTTGTACAAAAGTAATAGCTACCCCTTCATCTCTTTGAGATGAGCCATCCCGAACCAGAGACTTTTCATCTCCTGTCGGCTTTCCCCCATTATTCAGTTTAAAAACTGCTCTGCCACCTTTTTGATTTTGAGCGCCAGCAGCCTGGTTCCTTCTCGGGACAAGTGGAGACCGTCCCTTTTGTACAGCTCCCTCTTGTCCCAAAAAGCATCCCAGTGCCTAACAAACTTGAACCCTTCCCCCTACACCACCGTCTCATCCACGCATTGAGACTCCTGATCTGTGCCTGTCTCTCCGGCCCTGCGCGTGGAACAGGTAGCACTTCCGAGAAGGCTACCTTGGAGGTCCTGGCCTTGAGTTTCCTGCCCAGCAGCCTAAATTTCTCCTCCAGGACCTCACGACTGCATTTCCCCACATCGTTGGTGCCGACGTGCACCACGACCACTGGCTCCTCCCCAGCACTATCTACCAGCCTATCTAAAACACGCGTAATGTCCGCTACCTTCGCACCAGGCAGGCAAGTCACCATACGGTCAGTACGCGGGTTCGCCACCCAGCTGTCTACCTGCCTAAGGATTGAATCACCAACTACCAAGAGCCCCCTCCCACCCTTCCCAGGGACGGTTCCTTGGTACGAAAGGATACCCGTTCACCAGCTGAAGAAGAGGTCCCTTCTGAGGGCACATTCCCCTTATCCTCAGCATGGTGCCCCTTTTCCCCTTGACCCTCATGCTCCCTGGCAGCAGCCGGGCTCAGAAAAAAGAAGCCAATGTCGGATCAGGCCTGTCATGGCTCAGGTGGGGTGTCACCTGATGCTGCCACCACTCTGGCTTCAGGATCCCTTGAGAAGGCCCAGAGCACCCTTCCCAAGACCTTCAGACCTCCCTTATTTGGCTGAATAATAGGCATGAGGACCAGGCAACAAACAAGGTGCAAGAGCAATAGCGATAAGTGGGTGAAGGGAAAAGAAACGACATCCCCTAACACAACTAGACTCACAGTCCCTAGTTCATTGTCTCAGTTGGGCCTGGCTCTACTCACTCTTCCTCTCAGAGTGAGGGACTCTCCCAGCAGCAGCCTTCCCTCTGGCCCTGCTCTCTTGGAAGAAAGATCAGCTCTTCCATACCAGCTCTTTTATTATAAGTCCCCTTTCTCTGTGATTGGCTAAAATTGGTGCCAAAACCTCTCAGGGGCTTCTGGGAGTTGTAGGCCTGGCCTCCTCCTACTGCTACTCAGGCTCCCTGGGCCTGCTAGGCCTTTGCTTGCCCAGCCCAGATCATGACAAGGCCAACGGCCCATCCAGTGCAACACTCTATCACACAGTGGCCAAAAAATACCAGATGCCATCAGGAAGTCCAGCAGTGCAGCCAGGACACTAGAAGCCCTCCCACTGATGCTCCCCCCCAAGCACCAAGAATACAGAGCATCACTTGCCCCAGCCTGAAAGTTCCTATCTACATCTTGTGGCTAATAGTCACTGAAGGACCTCTGCTCCATATCTTTATCCATGTTTATCTATGACAGGGGTCTCCAATGTTTTGAACCAGCAGATGCCTTCAGAATTCTGACACCAAATGGTGTGCGCAGCCACAAAATGGCTGCCACAGTAGGCGGAGCCAGCCACAAAATGGCTGCCATGGCTTACTTTCAGTCACACAGCCAAGACCTTCGTGCGATGGGATCGGCTGCTGCCGAAGCAACCTTTTCAAAAAACGATGAACAAACCAGGAGAATCCGAGGCAACTCCAGCTAGTCAGAGCGTCTTTGGAAATTATGCTTCTGTGCCACTTTGTCACGCTGATAGTTTAACAATGAAATCCGGCGCCCAGAGGGCCCTTACGTTCTTAAGACAGGAAACTGATGAAACGGGAAGTTCAGCACTCAAACTACCCCCGCTCTCTCTCCCTTCCCCCGCCCTCCGTAATATCAGCTAATGGGGAAAGAGATAAAACACATATGATGTGACACCGTCTTACCTCCTACGATTCCTCCAGGAGCGCTTGGCCTTTCCTTAATGAGGCTGCCACTTGTGATGATAAGATTCCAAAAGCTGTTTCTTCATTTGTTTATTTATCAGAGGGCATAATTGTTTAACTTAATCTACGGGCGCAGTGCTGAGGAAACACAAAAAAGAAAGACAGTTCCCCTTTCCATTCTCCTCTTTTTATCCCCCACCCCCCATAAGGCCTCTATGCTCGTTCAGGGAAAAAAGGTGCTTAGAATGTCGAGTGTGGTGGTAAATGAGAAGCTCCCCCTCTGTGCGCATTGGGCTTCTTTCAGCACCATGAATGCAGACGGAGAAAGCTATTCAGCCCCCCTGTTAAGAAGATCCAGAGGGGGCTCATGTAGAGCGGAGAGGCTGCAACCAGATAAAAGGAAAGCGTGGTGTATTCGACTTTTGAGCTCTAAGGACCCGAGTGCTGTGCTTCATAAAAAATGCCATGACAGGTGGCACTTTTTAAGAGGCTTAAAAGCACTGTACATGAAACTACAGGACTATGAAGGGTTAATACTTCACAGAGCCGGAGAGTCTTGAGTGACAGACTGCTCCAGGCAATCTGATTGGTTGGCATCAGCTGAGCAAAGAAAGTCTGGCGAGAGCTGGATCCTGAGAAAATTGAGTCAGATTCCTGCCTTAACTGTGATGAGACGCGTATTGAGACTTGGCCTAGGCCTGACCGAGAAGGATTTAGTGCTGACAAAGTCAGAATCCAGCTGTGACTGAGTGTAGTCTTAATTCAATATTAGCTGAGAGCGGTTTGAACACAGACAGTGAACTGGGGGAAAGTTTGGCAAAGAGGTTTGGGTAACATAAGAAGTCATAGAATCATAGAGTCTTAGTGTTGGAAGGGACTTTTGCAGGTCATCTAGTCCAATCCCTTGCACTCTGCAGGAGTGTAGCTGAAAGATAACCCTACAACATACCTGAAGGATGGTCATCCAGCCTCCACTTGAAAACGTCCAGCGAAGGAGGACCCACCACCTCCCAAGGCAGTCCGTTCCACTGCTCAACCTCTCTTACAGTTAGGAAGTTTCTCCTGATATTTAGCCAGGAACGACTCCCTTGTCCTTTCCACCCATTAGATCTAGTCTTGCAATTCAGAGCAAGAGAGAATAGATCTGCTCCATCTTCCACATAACAGTCCTTCAGATACTTGAAGGAGTCCACAATTCTCCCATTCGGACCAAAGGAAAAGGGACTAGATCTTCTCTTCTAGGGAGAGATGTCAAACGGGGAAAGTTATCTCTGAGGAGTATAGATTCCCTGGGCTAGTGTGATTGGAAACTGCTTGTGGAGACTTAAAAGTTAGTTAACAACTCAAGATTTCTGGTGCCCCAAGAGAAGGGGTTGGGGTACTGGTAAGAGCCTTCTGGGCACCAAAAGTGTCTGCTATTATACCAATAACTTGTGCTAGATTGGTTTGGGTAAACCAAGGGACAAAAGCCTGTCAAAATAAAGAATTATAGTAACTGTGAATAATTCAAGAAACTCACACTATCCTGATATATAAGCATAAGAGTTTGTGCTTATACTATTTTACCTTTGTATTTTCAAACCTTGACTTCACCTGACCTTTCCCCTTGATGTTAAATGAGCCCTTCTGTTATTTTTGGATTTTGAAAGCATCTCGAATGTCATTTCCTGCCATTTAAGTTAAAGAAGAGAAGAAGAAGAGATTGGATTTGGGTCCATTACAAGTCCTCTCACAGCTGTTGTCTCAGGAACAGGCTCAGAGCTCTCTCAGCCCCACCTACCTCCCAGGGTGTCTGTTGTGGGGAGGGTGAGGGAAAGGAGATTGTAAGCTGATCTGAGATTCCTTCGAGTAGTGAAGGGAGGGGTATAAATCCAATCTTCTCCTCTTCCTTCCTCTTCTCTTTCCTCCTCATTCTTCTTCTTCATCTTCCTGAGACCCCAGAGAGCTGCTGCCAGTCCGATTAGACAATACTGACCCTGATGGACTAAAAGTGTGATTCGGTATAGAGTAACTTGTTGTGTGTAATCACCGGCTTAGACCCATGCTTACTTTTGGAATGCATTGGCTTATGAAAACATTTTTCAGCTAAACATTAGGAAGAACTTCCTGACAGAGCGGTCCCTCAGTGGAACCGGCTTCCTTGGGAGGTGGTGGGCTTTCCTCCTTTGAAACAGGGGCTAGATTGCCATCGGACAGCAATGTGATGTTAGCCAGCAAGGAGCTTTTTGCTCTCTTATAAACTATGAACTGTGCATAATGTGTGTAACAGGACTATGATGCCAGGTGACCAGAATGAGAAGCCAGATACGCACCAGCAGAAGTCTGAGATGAGGTGCCCATGGTTTCCAGAGGTTGCCTGGTTCCAGATGTGTACCCACTCACACCAAGCACTGCACAAGCAGCCATTTGCCATTGCTGCTCAAACTAAAGAGCTCACAACACCATTAAGGGACTCTGTTTCTATCACGCTGGCACATTCCTCTCCCACACCTTCGCCTCTGAGAGGAACACAAAAAGATCATCTCCAGCATTCCCTTGATAAAGGAATTGGCTCTCCTGTCCACCTGGAAGAACTGGTTTTGCAGCCTTGAGACAAAGGGAGTGATCAACGTTAGCCGATGGCGCATCACGCTAAGCCAGGTGTCTCTGCTACCTGCTTAGTTAGCATCCAATATTGCCCAACCTAAGCCCCTCTCCTCCACTACATATGTGACTTTTTGGAATGGACCATAAGGGGCTGTCCCAAGGGAGGTGACCAGCAAGCCCTCCCCCTGATGACACCCCAAGGGAGGTGACCAGCTAAGTCTTCCCCTGAGGTCACCCCATAAAAGAGGGTACACAGCGACATGGGCTCTCTCTCTACACCCCCTCAACGACCTCTATATTCTCTTACTCTTGAACTTGTAGCTACCTTGCTACCCACCTCACCCTGAGGCTCTTGGACTACAGCCAGAGTCTTCCACGTGCTCACTGCCAGTTCAGTTTGCATGCTCCCTCTTCCTAGCATAATCCCCATTTTCCTATAACTCCCCTATTTTTCCATTTTGGATGCTTCATCTCATCGGATCAGGTAACGTATTGCCCAACCAATGAATCTCCTGCTAATGCAAAAGTCTCTTAATATACCTAATTTTCCTAAAAGCTGAATAACTGTGTGTATGATTGTGTATTATTTGGATGTGGAAAAGAACTACAGTAAAGACATCATTTTGAACTAATTCCAACCTCCGAGTCTGTTACTGGTATCTCTGGAAAGGCGGGACCTCTGTATACACTGGTAATTGCTCCCTGTTGCCGATTGCTGTTTGTAATATCATAAGTCCCCAATATTAACTAATAACTCAGAGCAATCAGGCTAACAGCGGATTCTTTGAACTTAGGCAGATCATGAGAGAGAGGGCGTGCACAGGGAAATGCTGAACTCAACTTTGGGGTCAGGAAGCAATTTTTCTCCAGGCCAGTTTGGTTCGAGATCTTAGAGATTTTTTATCATCTTCTGGGCATGGGACAGTGGTCACTGCAGGTGTGGAGGGGGAGGTATTTGTGAATTTCCTGCACTGTGCAGGGGATTGGACTAGATGACCCTGGAATTCCCTTCCAACTCTATGATTCTATGATTCTATGGTCTGTGTTTCCAGGTTAAAGGTTGGAACATGGGAATGACACTGATGGGCAAGAGGTTCAGGACAGGAACAAGGAAATCCTTCTTTACACAGAGCATGATTAAAATGTAGAATTCACTGCCAGAGGATGTAGTGATGGCCACAGGCACAGACTGACATAAAAGGGGATTATACAGATTCATGGAGGACAGGTCTGTCAATGGCTACTCGCCACGGTGACTGAGGGGAACTTCCACATTCAGAGACACTAATCCTCTGAATCCCAGAGCCAGGAGGCAATATCAGGGGAAGGCCTTGGCCTCTGTGCCCTGTTGTTGGCCATCCAGAGCAACTGGTTGACCATTGTGTGAGACAGGATGCTGGACTAGATGGACCACTGGTCTGATTCAGCAGGGCACCTTATGTTCTCATCAGTGGAAGGCCTTGGCCTCTGTGCCCAGTTGTTGGCCATCCAGAGGAACTAGTTGGCCACTGTGAGAGACAGGATGTGGCACTAGAGAACCAGTTTGGTGTGCGGACTCTAATCTGGGAGAACCAGGTTTGATTCCCCAGTCCTCCACTTGCACCTGCTGATGTGACCTTGGGTCAGTCACAAGCTCTGGCACAGCTGTTCTTGAAAAAGAACAGTTTCTGTCTGAGTTCTCTCAGCCCCACCTACCTCATAGGGTGTCTGTTACGGAGAGGGGAAGGGAAAGGAGTTTGTAAGCCACTCTGAGACTCCTTTGGGTAGTGAAGGGCAGGGTATAAATCCAATCTCTTTTCTTCTTCTCTTCTTCTAGATGGACCACTGGTCTGATCCAGCAGGGCACCTTATGTTCTCATCAGTGGAAGGCCTTGGCCTCTGTGCCTGATTGTTGGTCATCCAGAGGAACTCCCTCTTGAAACTTTTGTTTAACAGAGGAGGACTGATATTAATTAAGAAGCTGTACAATATCTTTTGAGATTGTTTGGAGATGATATTTGATATTTGGATGGTTTTGATACCTTATATGTTGTGATATTTATATGATAAATTATATATGATGAAATTACTGTAAAAATATTGTCCTAAAAATATAAAAATTATTTATGATATGTTATAATCATCTGTAACATGGTATTTGTTATATGTTGGCCACTGTGTGAGACGGGATGCTGGACTAGATGGACCATCGCTGGTCTGAAACAGCAGAGCTCTTTTTTTTTGGTCTTATCAGGGGAAGGCCTTGGCCTCTATGCCGTTTTGTTGGACCTCTAAAGGAACTGGTTGGCCACTGTGAGAGACAGGATGCTGGACTAGATGGACCACTGGTCTAATCCAGCAGGACTCTTCTGATGTTCTTAGGAGACAGAATGCCTTTTACCTGGATACTTCCAATGGTGGGTGTGGGCCGTATTGCTCCAAACAGCAACTCTCCTTATTGTCGTTTCCCCACAAATCATTGCAAAACATGCTGACACTCCAGGGATACCAAGTCCTCTCCATCATCTTTGAACTCAATGGGTTTTGTTGTGTTTTGATTGTTCTAGCAACATATGCCGGGTGTCTTGGAACACAATTACTTCTGTATAATAAAAGTGTTGATTTGATGATGTGACATTTTCAAGCAAGTGTGTTTAAGCGAGTTTATGTTTTCATAAGTTGTAATGAAACTCAATTATGAATGTGTAATAAGGCCCTTGATTGTTACACTTATACTTTTCTTGTATAATGAAGGCGGCAATTAGAATTTTGGTGGTTCTAGGGCTTAGAAAAATAAAAACCAGTATTTGCTTTGCTGACAAAAGATTCTTAACGATCAGGTTCTGGGGAATTTGTTTACCCAAAAGTTCAATAATTCAAACATATAATTAGATTTTTTAACAGATTCCTTTTGGTGTTGTTGTTCCCACTCACAACAATAACTTGGAGAGAAAAACAACTCGATTTAGATAAATGTGCTTCTAAATCAAGACAAAGAAACCAGGCAAGACACATGTCCAAATTAATGTTAGTCATCAACAGATCTATTTTTTTGGCAGATGAGACAAAAAATGACATCTCTCACGGCATCATGGCACAAACATTTGCATCAGGAATGATTTTGAATTTCTCATTCCTGCTGTTTAGACCCTTTTGGATTTTGTTTCTCTCGCGCGTGAATCAAGATGTCTCTATTATTCAAGCCGGTTGGAATAGATATAGACTGCTGTTTACAGTCAGGAGAAATATGCAGAGCTTGGTGCTCCATCCCTGGCCTGATGAAGTTCTGAAAGGGAACAGGTGGGAACCTGGGCAGTCCGTTGCCACGCCTCTTGGCAACTGCGTTTTGTGGGCATCTATCATCTGTTAATCCTCTTAGTTTTGTGGACATGTATTAACTGTTAGGGATTTGTTGAACTGACGGTGACTGCAGCAATGGAATTAAAAGATGACTGTTCCTTGGGAAGAAAGCGATGACAAACCTAGACAGCATAATAACAAGTAGAGACATCACCCTGCCAACAAAAGTCCACATGGTCAAAGCAACGGTATTCCCAGTAGTAATGTATGGCTGCGAGAGTTGGGCTATAAGGAAGGCCGAGTGCCAAATAATAGATTCTTTTGGGATGACACGAAGCTGTGTGGGACTGCTAACTCTGAAGGGGACAGAGTCAGGATTCAAAATGATCTAGATAGGCTGGAACAGTGGGCTGAAGCAAATAAAATGAAATTCAATAGAGATAAGTGCAAAGTCCTGCACCTGGGCACAAAAAATCAAAGGCACAGGTATAGAATGGGAGGGACTTGGCTTGACAGTAGCACCAGTGAAAGGGATCTGGGTGTTCTGGTTGATCACAAGCTCAACATGAGCCTGCAGTGCGATATAGCTGTGAAGAAAGCGAATGCAATCTTAGGATGCATTAACAGAAGCGTTGTGTCCAGATCATGGGAGGTGGTAGTCCTGCTCTATTCTGCTATGGTCCGGCCTCACCTGGAGTCCTGTGTCCAGTTTTGGGCAACCTTTAGGAAGGATGTTGACAAGCTTGAGCATGTCCAGAAGAGGGCAACCAGGATGGTGAGAGTCTTATGAGGAAAGGCTGAAAGAGTTGGGTATGTTTAGCCCGGGAAAGAGAAGACTTAGAGGGGACATGATTGTAGTCTTCAAGTATTTGAAGGGCTGTCATGTAAAAGATGGAGCAGATCTCTTCTCTCTTACTCCGGATTGCAAGACTAGATCTAATGGGTGGAAATGACAAGGGAGTCATTACCAGCTAAATATCAGGAGAAACTTCCTAACTGTAAGAGTGGTTGAGCAGTGGAACAGTCTGCCTTGAGAGGTGGTGGATGCTCCTTCGCTAGATGTTTTCAAGTGGAGGCTGGATGACCATCTTTTGCGTATGTTGTAGGTATTTAGGGCTATCTTCGGCTATGTTCCTGCGGAGTGCATGGGGTTGGACTAGATGACCTGCAAGATCCCTTCCAACTCTAACATTCTATGATTCTATTATTCTAGGGTGCTGTAGAAGACTTGGACTGCAAGGAGATCAAATCACAGTCCTAAAAGAAATCAACCCTGACTGTTCCCTGGAAGGCCAGAGACTGACGCTGAAGCTCAAATACTTTGGCCACCAAATGAGAAGGGAACACTCACTGGAGAAGACCCTGATGCTGGGAAAGACGGAAAGTCAAAGAAGAAGGGGATGGCAAAGGATGAGATGGTTAGACAGTGTTATTGAGGCAAGAAACATGAAATGAGGCAAACTCTGGAGCATGATGGAAGACAGGAGGGCCTGGCGTGATGTGGTCCGCAGGGTCACAAAGAGTTGGACTCGACTGCGCAACTGAACAAGAACAAAATTGGACTATTTGCACTGGTGTCTCTGGAATGGATCTGAATGGTTATTTAGAGTACTACACTTAATATAAGAGTGTTTTGAATCAAATGTTAAGTATTTTGGGGTACAGTATGACAGGTTTTTTTTTCAAGGAGCTGTGGTGGCTCAAGTGGTGAAGACGCTGAACTGCAGGCTGTGGAAGGTCAGTAGTTCAGCAGTTCGAGACCCGAGTGCCGTGTGACGGGGTGAGCTCCCGTCTCTAGTTCCAGCTCCTGCCAACCTAGCAGTTCAAAAGCAAGAAATTGCAAGTAGATAAATAGGTACCACTTTGGTGGGAAGGTAACAGCATTCCGTGCGCCTTGGTGTTTAGTCATGCCGGCCACATGACCACGGAAACGTCTTCGGACAGCGTTGGCTCTTCGGCTTTGAAACGGAGATGAGCACCACAACCCTAGAGTTGGATTCGACTGACTTTCGAGCAAGGGAACCTTTACCTTTACCTTTATGGCAGTTTTTGACTGTGTTGTTATACACACAACCCTCTTTGTTGCACTTCCATTTATTTATTCAAGTGGTGGCTGGAGTTCTCTTGAAGTCACAACTGATCCCACACTACAAAGATGAGTTCCACAGAGGCAAAAGGCTGCTTTGGGACATAAGTTCGATGATATCACATTCCTGCTGAGGCCCCTCCCTCCCCAAACCTCACCCTCTCCAGGCTCCAACTCCCTAATCTCTGGGAATTTCCCAACCTGGAGTTGGCAGCCCTAGTCACTGAGAACAGTCTTTTTTATTATTGTTATTTTGAATTTTTCATATGTACATATGTGCACGTGAGTATGTGTCAGCTATGCCGCCATGGTTGGTGGGGGGGGAAGGGAGCCTGTAAAGTGAACATCTTATTGTCCTGGAATGTTAACCTACTCTTTCTCACCATGCCTTATCTGGTTGCCTGACCTTGATGCCTCACGCTCTCGCCTCCCTGGGAACTTGTAGCTGTTACTTTAAGCATGCAAGTTTTGCGCCTCTGATTGGCTTGCCTTCATCAGAGGGTTACGCTTCAAATGCAGTATATCTTCCCCTTCCTGCCTGTGGAGTTAGCCTTTACACAGAAACTGTATGCACAGATGGCCTGCTTCTACTGAACTCAATAAACTCAATCCTTCTGGAGGAAATTTGTTGAGCCCATTTGTTGTAGGACTCTGACAGTGTGTGCATGCACCTGGAAGTCATGGCGACCTCTGGTGACTGACCACTACTGGAGACCTGGGGGATATTCAGAGAGGTGGCTGAATGAAGCCTGCCCCCACCTCCCGACTGCTGGTCTTCCAAGGAGGTCTCCCACCCAAGTAGTTGCCAGAGTCGACCCTGCTTAGCTTTCAAGATCTGACTTAGATCAGCCCTGCCTGCACTATCCAGGTCAGGGCCCAATGAGAAAAGCCTTGATTAGAGTGTCTCAGAGTTTCCAAGGGAGTTCCCAAACCCTATATGGCCGGGGACCTACTTACCAACTTACCTAAAGGACCGCCTCTCCCCACATGTTCCTCAGAGAGCACTGAGATCTGGATCCCAAAAGTGCCTGGCTCTTCTGGGCCTAAAAGAGGCCAGTTTGGCTATAATGAGGGCCAGGGCCTTCTTCGTGGCGGCCCTTCACTGGTGGAATGAGCTCCAGGATGACATCAGGGCCCTGCAGGACCTTCTACAGTCCCGCAGGGCCTGCAAGACAGAGCTCTCCCACCAGGCTTTCAAGTAGGGTGCCGCCTTGACTTCATGGCCCTGGCCCTGACATCAACATCATCACCAGCTTGGCCTTAACATCAGCGCCACCGACAACTGGATGATTAACAGCTTGGCAGGAGCCTGGAGGCAGCTGTTTGGTGATAACACAGTGGCCAAACAGTTCCTCTGAACAGCCAGCAACAGGGCACAGAGACCTTCCCTGATGTTGTCCCCTGGCAGTGGGATTCAGAGGTTGACTGCCTCTGAGCATGGAGTTTCCCTTTAGTCTCCATGGCCTGGAATGCTTCTAGCAAGGAAACAGCTTCTTGAATGTGAGAACAGCACACTTGTAAAACACACCCAAATGGCTTTGGTCCCATTGGCATAATCAGTCATTCACTCCTACGCTCGTTTCGTGTCCCAGAGCTGATAATCCCTGACAAGACTGGGGGCCTGCGGTCACTTTCCTCACAGGACTCCACAGCTTAGAGGGAGCACTGGACCCAACACAGCTCCTCTCCTCTGCTTTATCCTCACAACAACCCTGTGAGGTAGGTTGAAGCTGAGAGTGTGTGACTGACCCCAGGACACCCAGCAAACTTCCAGGGCAGAGTGGGGATTCAAATCTTTCAGACATACTTTGATAAAAATAACCCTAGTAAGACCAAAGGGAGTCCATTCATCCAAGGCCCAATTTTGGCATTTAAGCCACCAACTTCCCATCAGTTTTCCCTCTAAGCTGAGTTAATGTGAGCTAGCTCACAGGGTTTTTTTAGCCTCCAGCTCACACGTTTTTGTCTTCGCTCAGGAAGGAGGGCTCCAGAGCAAACTAAGCTATGCAGTCGCCCAATCGCTCGCTCGCAACTTTAATGCCAGTGGCTCACAAAGTAGAATTTTTGCTCACAGGACTCCACAGCTTAGAGGGATCATTGCCTGTGAGGTAGGCGGGGCTGAGAGAACCCTTGCAAGGACTGCTCTTTCCAGAACAGCTCCGAAAGAACTTGTGACTGACCCAAGGTCATGCCAGCGGCTGCATGTGGAGGAGTGGGGAATCAAACCCGGTTCTCCCAGATTAGATTCCGCGCTCCTAACATGACACCGACACACATGCAGCTCCTGGGCAACATGAATGTATAAGCATGTGTGTGCCAGTGTTCCCTCCAAGATGAGTTAGTGTGAGCTAGCACACAGTTTTTTAGCTTCCGGCTCACCCATTTTTGTCTTAGCTCAGGAAGGGAGGGCTCCAGAGCAAACTAATTCATGCAGTAGCCAAATCGCTGGCTCACAACTTTGATGCCGGTCACTCACCAAGCAGCATTTTTGCTCACAGACTCCAGAGCTGAGAGGGAGCATCTCACAAGACTGTCCTTTCCAGTTCTGGCAAAGCCTTTTCTCCACTTCTCTGCCTTCTCTCTTTCTGATCTTTTTAAAATCCCGGTCTGCAGCCAGCCCAGCTGCGCCGTGGAAAAAACCCACGGCTTCAGCTGCAAAACTCTGCTGACCGAGCGTCCCATTTGAGGCGATGAACCTTTCGTGCCTTTCCTTTATTGAGGTACGTCTTCCGATAGGGGGACGTCCAGATGCTGCCGTCGCGGCTCCCTGAGCCCGTGCGCTAAGCTGCCGGCAATCTGTCGAGGATATCAGGGTTTTTTATTGTTTTAAAAGACCATTAAAGTGCATTTTCGCTCCCCGTTCTTTTTTCAACTTTGGCTGGAGATGCGCGAGATAAAAGGAAATAAAGACGCAATCAGCCTCTTTGTAAACCTCGCTTGATTTGCATCGAGGGAAGCGGTTCCCGGCTCCCCGAAATTGGAGACCACAATCTTCCTCCTGCTCTTTAGAAGGAAACCTAAGCATTTTCCTGCCTCCGATTCTGAAGACGCAGCAGGTTAGGAGATATTCTCAGGCCTGTTCAATGTACTTTGCATAATATATTGATGCGGGGGGTGGAAGCTGCCCAAAAAGAGTGGACTTGTAGCGAGTGCACAGTGAAACATCTCTATGCATGGCCAAAAAGGGGGGGGAGAAGCGACAATGTGCAGTGATTATGCATAGAACTCGACCCACCAAAGTTTGTGTGACGGGGTCCAAATTAACAGAGGCAAATCAGCACATCGGAGAGCTCCGCCAGCAATCAGGGGACCCTGGAAACCCTGTCCAGAGAGCCAAAAATATTCTACCAGCTGAGAACATGGAAGGGTACATTCTTTTAAATACATCCCCCTGCTCCTTTCATAGCACAAAGTGAGGAACGTGTGATGTGTCACTGAGACAGACCAGCGCCTGGCTACTGGGAACGGAAATCAGCGGCATCAGGCAGAAGTTCGGTTTTCTAGCAGCCACCGGGGAGGAGAGTTCCAGGCAGACGGGGCACGTCAAGCTGTGCCAGATCATTGGCCTATTGAGTTCAGAGGCAGTCAGCCTCTGAATCCCAGTGCCAGGAGGCAACATCAGGAGAAGGCCTCAGTCTCAATGCTGGACTAGATGGACCCTCACTGGTCTGATCCAGCAGGGCTCTTCTGATGTTCTTACCAGGGGAAGGTCTCAGCCTTTATGTCCTGCTGTTGGCCATCCAGATGAACTGGTTGGCCACTGTGTGAGACAGGAAGCTGGAGATAGATGGACCACTGGTCTGATCCAGCAGAGCTTTTCTGATGCTGTTACCAGGGAAAGGCCAAGGCCTCTCTGCACTGTTGTTGGCCCTCCAGAGGAACTGGTTGGCCACTGTGTGAGATGGGATGCTGGACTAGATGGACCACTGGTCTGATCTAGCAGGACTCTTCTGAGGTTCTTACCAAGGGAAGGCCTCAGCCTTTATGTCCTGTTGTTGGCCATCCAGAGGAACTGATTGGCCACTGTGTGAGACAGGATGCTGGAGATAGATGGACCCCTGGTCTGATACAGCAGGGCTCTTCTGATGTTTTTACCAGGGGAAGGTCTCAGCCTCTGTGCCTTGTTGTTGGCCATCCAGAGGAACTGGTTGGCCACTGTGTGAGACACGATGCTGGACTAGATGGACCACTGGTCTGATCCAGCAGAGCTTTTCTGATGCTCTTATCAGGGAAAGCCCTAGGCCTCTATGCCCTGTTGTTGCCCCTCCAGAGGAACTGGTTGGCCCCTGTGTGAGATGGGATGCTGAACTAGATGGACCCTCACTGGTCTGATCCAGCAGGGCTCTTTTTATGTTCCTATCAGGGGAAGGCCTTGGCCTCTATGCCCTGTTGTTGGCCCTCCAGAGGAACTGGTTGGCCCCTGTGTGAGACAGGATGCTGGACTAGATGGACCACTGGTCTGATCCAGCAGGGCTCTTCTGATGTTTTCATGTTCAGTTACTTGAGAGCATTTCGGTGCTTACCTAAATTGATCAGTGATATGAATTCAGCTCTTTTGCTTTCCATCAATCCCTTGAGCAGGATCCCCCTAAAACTCTTCTTTGGGGAAATGTGTTGAGCACCCCTGTGAAATTCCGCCAACCGTCTCCAGATCCGTTTGTTCTTACTTCCACGTTTTGCCTAAAGAGGGACCTCTAGATTCATGCCAATCTTTTGCTTTTGACCAAGATGCAGTCAGGATATTGGAAAGGACGAGCATCAAAGGAGAGCACTTTTAATAAAGTAACAAAGTAATAAAAGGAGCTTTAATAAAGGGAACAGGACTGTGGATTACACCGCTGTGTACAGCATATATTACCTCTCTGCTGTCTGCTTCATCTTGTTCTCGCGACGTTGTTTTCTATATAATTCAATTTTTCGGCATTGTCAACGCATCCCGTCTAATCCTCATGCCTTGTTTCAGATTTCTGTAATCCTAGTCCTATTACTTTGTTTATCAGGTGTCTTGTTCTATCAATTGCGCGGACTTACGTGGCGTAATCTGCCTTAAGTCTCCGAGGGAAAGACAGAATCTCAATGACGGAAATAAATAAATAAAAGACGAGCGCATGGATGCTCGGTAGCAGTGTTTGATTTAAAAACTCTCTCTCTCTCTCTCTCTCTCTCTCTCTCTCTCTCTCTCCCGCACAAGGTTGGTGACAAAATTAAAAACATCACTAGTCCATGGAGCCTGATAGCAATGATGGGACACTCTAAGAGACTCCAAGTACAGACACAAATGTAATCTCCTCATAGCCTCATGAGAGCCAGTTTGATGTAAGAGTTAGGAGAGTGTAAGAACATAAGAGAAGCCAATGTTGGATCAGGCCAACGGCCCATCCAGTCCAACATTCTGTGTTGCACAGTGGCCAGAAATACCAGGTGCCATCAGGAGGTCCAGCAGTGGGGCCAGGACACTAGAAGCCCTCCCACTGTTGCCCCCCCCAAGAACCAAGAATACAGAGCATCACTTGCCCCAGCCTGAGAGTTCCAATCTATACCCTGTGGCTAATAGCCACTGATGGACTTCTGCTCCATATGCTTATCTAATTCCCTCTGGAAGCTGTCTAATCTGGGAGAACTGGTTTTGATTCCCCACTCCTCCACATGCAGCTGCCGGTGTGACTGTGGGTCAGTCACAGTTCTCTCAGAGCTGTTCTCTCGGGAGCAGTTCTCGGGAGAGCTCTCTCAGCCCCACCTACCTCACCGGGTGTCTGTTGTGGGGAGGGAAAGGGAAAGGAGATGGTAAGCCGCTCTGAGACTCCTTTGGGTAGTGAAGGGTGGGGTACAAATCCAATCCTTTCCTCCTCCTCTTCCTTCCTTCCTCCTCCTCCTTGTCTTGTCCAAGATTAATTTTTGCTACTGATCTTCCTGAGTCAACAATATTTCTTGCCCTCCATTTGAAGGCATGCTTGTTTCCTATCCCATAAACATGCATAAAGCGGCCTTCTACTGAATCAGGCCATCCGTCCATCAAGGTCAGTTTAACTTAGACTGGTCAGCAGCTTTCCAGGGTCTCAGACTGAGGTCTTCCACAAGATCTAATGCCTGGTCCTTTTCACCTGGAGACACCAGGGATCGAACCTGTGACCTTCTGCATGCCAAGCAGAGGCCCTGCCACTGGGCCATGGCCCCTTCCCAATGCAAGGTGAGGGTGTAGTCTAGCAGGAGTAGGCCAGGCACCTTCTGTGGCCCAGCAAGTGAGGAGAGGACACGGTGTGGCTATACAATTATTTATGATGATGAATTGTCACAGTCAGATATTTGACTGGTGGATGGTGTTCCACAATTCAAGTTCTAGCCATGTTCTTGGGAAATGCAGAAGTATCGTCACAGGATTCTTGCTGGTCTGTGCAACTATGTCTTCTGGAACTGAGCTGGTGTTATTTATTCAATGCCCAGAATGTCCAGATGTTTCTTGAGACTTCTAGGCTCTGCTCAAAGGGTTCCAATGATAACTGGCATGATGGTAACCGTCTCCTCCCAGAGGCATTCTAACTCTATTTGTAAGTCTTGGTATTTTGTGATCTTCTCTTGTTCTTTCTTTTCTATTCTGCTGTCTCCTGGGATTGCTATGTCAATGATCCAAACCCTATTTCTCTCTTCCCCCCCCCGCTACAGTTGTGATATCAGGGGTGTTATGCTCCAGGTGTTTATCTGTTTGCAATCTGAAGTCTCAAAGAATCTTTGTTTCATTGTTCTCCATGATGTTATCTGCTTTGTGCTCCCATGAACTTCTGGCTGATGGCAAGCTATACTTTCTTGATAGGATTCCAGTGCAACATAGCTGCAGCTCTATCCTTATAGGTCGAATCTTCATTTGTCTTTCCCACCGGTGTCCCAGCCTTCTGACTCCGTCTTCAAAAAAGCTGTCTACATTTGCTTTCGTTTTCACACTTCAACAGTGCTAGCATACTTTTGCATGTATGCATATGTTTATCGCCCTATCTTGGTGGCTCCAGTGTCATTGTGCCTCCACACCTCTGTAAATGAATCTTCTTCAAACAACTCTTCAAACAAGCATAGAGAAAGATGACGTCACAGTAGCACGAAACTGGCTTAAAAATGCAAATGCAGATTTGACCATAGTCAATTTGAGCAGTTTTAGTGCAGGCACTGGCCACGTGGTCCAACTGTTACATTCTTTGTCTTGCAAAGTTGACATTTGCTGTCATTGCTTTCATATTATTCGTTTCCAGTGCCTGCTCTTGTGCAGCTAGAATGAGTCCTTCTGTTTCTTTCTTCAAGGACCCATTTTGGAGCCACTTCAAGGTGTTTTCATGATCAACTTTGTTCTGACTTTCAAATATTGCCCATGCAAGTACTTTTCCTTACGTTTCTCAAAGTGATGGTGGTGATGATGATGATGATTACAAAATTTATATCCTGCCTCTCTGCCCTCGCTGAAGGCCACCAAGGCAGCTAACCAATTCAAAATCAATCTCTACAGTAAAACCACAGAGATTTTTTGAAATTCCTAGAGTGTCATGACACCACTTCCTGTTTTGAAACAATAAAAAGCAGGCCTTTAAAACCATTAAGACCAAACAAAAACTGATCAAACAATTGAAACAAAAGGGGAACTTTGCATACCAGAATATACAAATGGTTAAAATATGGGGCAGCAAGGAGGGATCACTGAGGGAACACTGTTGATGAAAGATGGCAACAGAAGAGAACAAGCCTTCTCTTCTTCTAAGCTGCAGGCTTTTTGTTGCGGTAGCTGAATATCAGCTACCCACATAATGAGCAAAGACCCTTCCAAATCTATGATTTTTTCTTCTGGCTCCCAGCCATGCGCAAGGCTGATGTATCATCCAAACCATGTATTAACTAGTGTTATCACTTACCTGGTAATGGCAGGAGACTTTCCAGCGATGTTCCCTGTCCCTTGCTTTTGCTCAATGGAGTGGTAGGGGGAAATGGGGGGGAAGAGCAACCTGGAGGTTATTTCCTATTTCAGAACAGGAAATGATATAATAAGACTCCAGAGATTTTAAAAAAACAGGAAGTAGTATCATGACACTCTAGGAATTTCAGAAATCTCTATGGTAAAACCATGGAGATTTCTGAAATTCCTAGAGTGTCATAACACTACTTCCTGTTTAGATCAGGAAGTGATGCCATGGGATGCTCAGAATCTTTTTTTAAAAAAAAAGATTTATGTTTTACCATAGAGATTTTGAAATTCCTAGAGTGTCCTGATGGCATCCCTAGTGCTGACAGATACGAACCATCCCCAGGCCCGTGAACGAACAAGCCTGTGGAGGGAGGTAGTGGAAAAGCTTTGAGATGGTGGTTACCCACCCTCTCCTGCAGAATGCTTTATTTGCAAGTGATTTACCTGTGCGTGAACAGTGCTTAAGAATGCAGTGTGGATGAATTACCTGATCCTTCCTAATGAGAAAATCGTTTAGATATTAAGTCTGCAGAGGGAGACATTCTTCGACTCCGACTCCTCATGAATTGCTGTAAACAGAGGTCTTGGAGACTTGGGGAAGAGGATATTTGCAGTTGGGGAGATTCCCTTAACATTGGTGAAAAACCGCTCACCGTGGGCCGTGGACCAATCACCTGTTCATTTTTCCCCCTTCCTTTTGTCCTAATTAATTTAATTAAGTTAACTTCCAAAGTGGTGTGAAGAAGCAGTGCCCCAGGTGATTAACCGTTCCCATATCAGAGTGTTTTCACAAACACATTTACTCTGATTAGTGTACACATTATTATGTAATTAAGTGGCTCACACAGAGGAATTTATTAGGGCCTCCTCGCCAAACAAACAAATAAAGCAACCCTCGTGTGTTTTTTTTTTGGGGGGGAGAACCAGTACGAGACTCATCTTCTAGGCCGTACGTCTGGTTGGACAAGCCAAGAACGAAAAAGTTGGTAGCTGCATCGCCGCTCCTTCGTATGTGCACCCACTGTTCTCGATGCATTTGCTTCTCACTGTGACACTCCCGAAACACAAATACGTTTTATGGCAAGGATGCTTCACTAAGTATACAATAGGGTTGCTAGGTCCCATCATCGCTCCAGTGGGGGGATTTGGGGGGCATTCTGGAGGCGGGCAGGTGGGGACACCCCTAAGGCCCGCCTCCAAATCACAGCCACCCGTGGCCACCCCTCTCCCTTCCCTCCTGCAGAGATTTAAAGGGCCCTCCAGCAGATTGGTGAGGAGCACGTGGAGAGGGGTGACCATGAGTGGCCGCTCTTGGGGGTGGGGCTTGGTGTGGGGCTTCTCCAGCTGGCCGGTGGTGGATTGAAGACCCTAGAAGGAGGGGAACCACTGCCCAGACATGGGGGTTGGCAACCCAAGTGTACAAACAGATGGAATTCACTGCCACAGGAGGTGGTGGCAGCTACAAACATGGATGGCTTCAAGAGGGAATTAGGTAAGCATATGGAGCAGAGGTCCATCAGCGGCTATTAGCCACATGGTATAGATAGGAACTCTCACTCTGGGGCAAGTGATGCTCTGTATTCTTGGTGCTGGGAGTCAACAGTGGGAGGGCTTCTGGTGTCCTGGCCCCACTGGTGGACCTCCAGATTTGTGTATCACCCTGAGGGCACCTGTTATCTTTGGCCACTGTGTGACAGAGTGTTGGACTGGATGGGCCATTGGCCTGATCCAACAGTGGCTTCTCTTATGTTCTTACGTTCTGTTATGTTCTTAAGTGATGTTCTGTATTCTTGGTGCTGGGGGGAGGGCAACAGTGGGAGGGCTTCTCCTGCCCTGGCCCCACTGCTGGACCTCCTGATGGCACCTGGTATTTTTGGCCAGTGTGTGAACTCAGAGATTGGGTGATTCATAGTTTGGTGTAGTGGTTAAGTGTGTGGACTCTAATCTGGGAGAACTGGGTTTTGATTACCCACTTTGCCACTTGCAGCTGCTGGAGTAAACTCGGGTCAGTTACAAATTCTTCCAGAGCTGTTCTCTCAAGAGCAGTCCTCAGAAGAGCTCTTTCAGCCCCACTTACCTCATAGGGTGTCTGTTGTGGGGAGGGGAAGGGAAAGGGGTTTGTAAGTCACTCTGAGACTCTGAGTGAAGGGTGGAGTATAAATCCAATCTCCTCCTCCTCCTCCTCCTCCTCCTCCTCCTCCTCCTCCTCCCTCCTCCTCCTTCTCCTTCTCCTTCTCCTTCTTTGTTGGAGAAGTTGCCAAGAACTGGGCTCGTACAAACACTGTTGGTGGGACTGTATAGTGGTGCAAAAAAAATGGAAATTGGCTACTAAGCACATATATGAAATGAACTCATTTTGAAATACCAATGGAAATGGAATTCCTTTTACTGAATTGCTGGCCAGATACTTATTGTCATCTACCTTATGCTGACCTGATGGAAATACTTCTCCTCCTCCTCCTCCTCCTCCTCCTCCTTAATTGATATATAAATAAATAAACAAATGACTTCACTCCCTGACATTTTGTGATTTGCTCCACCTCCTGCGGCAGCCGTTTTGGGATTGTGCCCACCACCTTCTATCAGAATTCCAAAGGTGCCTGCAAAATCAAAAGGGCTAGGGACCCTGGATCTATACCAAAAGCCAAGCATGGGCAGCACTGATTGGGCAGCACTGATTGGGCAGCACTGATTGGCAAGTACTTGTGACATCTTGAAGTAACTTCCATCATTACTTGGAGCAGTTCTGCAATTATTGCTAAGACCTTCCTTCCTTCCTTCCTTCCTTCCTTCCTTCCTTCCTTCCTTCCTTCCTTCCTTCCTTCCTTCCTTCCTTCCTTCCTTCCTTCCTTCCTGGGAAATGAAAATGTTTCTCATGGGGGGGATGGCCAAGCACAGAGACAGGGCTATAATAATAAAGCAAATGAAATGGTGGGTAGCCTACTTTGAGTAAGGGAAGAAGGCAATGGCTGATAGCTGATCCAGCATTAGAGCTGACAGAATAATATCTGCCATGCAAATTGTGACACCGTGGAGAATCAGGTCTTACAACACAGGAGAAGAACCTATTCTGAATTCTCTTTAAAAGATTACATTTATGGCCACCCATTACATATTTCCCAGTCTTTGACAGGAAGGCTTGCAAAATATACCAGTTTTGGACTGAGCACAGGAGTCCTTCCTCCACACTGCTGTCTGGGAGATGCCACCCCGCGATATATACATGGCAAGACACATAAAATCGGAATCGGGCCAAATTAGACTGGATTAAAAGCTGCCTGTGGGACTCCAGGGGCTATTCTGACTGTTTGCTGCCAACCCAAATAACAGTCTCAGCCACCGTGAAAGTCTGCAACCTTTCCGTTATTTGTTTGACTCGGAAATGGACAGCCGAGTTGTGAAAACCTTTCTCGAATGAGGCCCAGAGATGCATGCACTAGAGGCTGGGACTTGATGGCACTTTACACACATATGCACGTGCACACACACACACACACAGACATTTGAAGTCTGCCTTGATGAACAGAGGAGGTTTGATCTTGCCTGCCTCTGCGTGGCAACCCTGGATTTCCTTGGCGGTCTCGCATTTAAGCACTAACAAGGACCAATCCTGTTTAGTGTCTAGTATCTGCCAGGGCAGATGACCAAGATCTCTCTTTGGTCCGTCTCTGCCAGTTCAGAATCCTAAATATAAATACACTTTGATGGGGTCTGAACTGGCAGAGACTGACCAAGAGAGAGATCTTGGAGTCGTAGTGGATAACTCAATGAAAATGTCTAGACAGCGTGTAACTGCAATAAAGAAGGCCAACGTTATGCTGGGGATTATTAGGACGGGAACTGAAAACAAATCAGCCAGTATCATCATGCCCCTGTATAAATCATTGGTGCAACCTCATTTGGAATACTGTGTACAGTTCTGGTCACCACACCTCAAAAAGGATATTTTAGCATTGGAAAAAATGCAGAGAAGGGCAACTAGAATGAGAAAAGTGTCGGAACACTTTCCCTATGAAGAAAGGTTAAAATGCTTGGGGCTCTTTAGCTTGGAGAAACGACGGCTGAGGGGTGACATGATCGAGGTTTATAAGATTATGCATGGGATAGAGCAGGTTGAGAAAGAGGTACTTTTCTCCCTTTCTCACAAGACAAGAACTCATGGGCACTCCATGAAATTGCCGAGCAGTCGGGTTAGAACAGATAAAAGGAAGTCCTTCTTCACCCAAAGAGTGATTAACACATGGAATTCACTGCCACAGGAGGTGGTGGCAGCTACAAGCATGGACAGTTTCAAGAGGGAATTGGATAAGCATATGGAGCAGAGGTCCATCAGTGGCTATACCACAAGGTATAAATAGGGACTCTGGGGCAAGGGATGCTCTGTATTCTTGGTGCTGGGGGGGGTTAACAGTGGGAGGGCTTCTAGGGTCCTGGCCCCACTGGTGGACCTCCTGATGGCCCCCGGTATTTTTGGCTGCTGTGTGACAGAGTGTTGGACTAGATGGGCCACTGGCCTGATCCAACAATGGCTTCTCCTATGTTCTTATGTTCTTATGAGCAGAGATGGTTTCCCATTGCCTGCCTCTGCATAGCAACCCTGGATTTCCTTGGTGGTCTCCCATCCAAGCTCTACCCAGGGCCGACCCCGCTTAACACCCAAGGCCTGACAAGAGAGCAGCAGGACTTCATTTCTGATTCAGCGGCAGGCAAACCTGGGGGCACACTCAAAGTTAAACATGTTCTTAGGAGTTTTTTTTTTATGGGAGCGCTCGTCTTTACCTAGCCCAGAGAACCGAGGCTGGGACCGTCTCTCGACTGTACCTGGCACTTTATTAGGCGTGACTCCCCGTATTTCAGCATTCTCTGCCGGCTTTGATAGCGGGTCATAAATTGCAGTCACCATCTGATGAAGCAATGAGATTTGCTTTATGCCTCATTGGTCTCTCTCCCCCCTCCCCCTTCCTTGTGCATTAGAGGCCCGAATGAGCAAATACCTGATGGTTCTTTGAAGTCCGGTTGGGGAGACTTATCCAGAAATCGTATAAAATTGATTGCAGGGATCCTTGTCCCTATGAAGGCTTTTTTTATATAGGGTCAGAGTTAATATTACAACCATCCTTGTAACTATCAGTATGCCCACAAATTTATGAACATCTTCGGAGCAGGGGAAGTTCATAGAAGCATTAAAACATTTACAATTCGGAACAATCTCCCAGGCACTCTCTGGAGTGCCTCCTTCTGTGGCGTTTCAGGTTTTTGGCCATTTCTATGCATGCTGCAGGTGTCGTTTCCCCGTTTAAAGACCACCCCCGTCATATCCTCTCTGAACCCCTAAAGTATCATCGCTATAATACATTCATCTCGGCACCAACCTATTTTTTAAAAAAGTTATCGATTTGCGATGCTTTTTAAAAATCTCAGATAGAAGAACAAGAGGAGGACGAAGAAGAAGAGGAGGAGAAGATTGGATTTATACCCCGCCCTTCACTACCTGAAGGAGTCTCAGAGTGGCTTACAAATTCTTTTCCCTTCCCCTCCCTGCAACAGATACCCTGTGGGCAATGCTCCCTCTAAGCTGCGGAGCCTTGTGAGCAAAGATTCTTCTTTGTGAGCTACTGGCATTAAAGCTGCGAGCAAGCTATTTGGCTACTGCATACTTTAGTTTGCTCTAGAGCCATCCTTCCTGAGCGAAGGTAAAAATGTGTGAGCGGGAGGCTATAAAACTGTGAGCTAGCTCACACTAACTCAGCTTAGAGGGCCCTACTGGCGGACCTCCTGATGGCGCCTGGTATTTTTGGCCACTGTGTGACAGAGTGTTGGACTGGATGGGCCATTGGCCTGATCCAGTATTGGCTTCTCTTATGGTCTTATCACTGCCTGTGGGTAGTTGAGGCTGAGAGGAGGAAGAGGAGGAGGAAGAGGAGGAAGAGGAGGAAGAGGAAGAAGAGGAGGAAGAGGAGGAAGAGGAGGAAGAGGAGGAAGAGGAGGAAGAGGAGGAAGAAGAAGAGGAAGAAGAGGAAGAGTTTGGATTTATACCCCACCCTTCACTGCCCAAAGGCATCTCAGAGCAGCTTACAAACTCCTTTCCCTCCCCCTCCCCACAACAGACACCCTGGGAGGTAGGTGGGGCTGAGAGAACTTCTGACAGAAACTGTTTTTGAAAGAACAGCTGTGCCAGAGCTTGTGACTGACCCAAGGTCACATCAGCAGGTGCAAGTGGAGGAGTGGGGAATCAAACCCGGTTCTGCCAGATAAGAGTCCGCGCACTTAACCACTACACCAAACTGGCTCTTTCAAGAACTGCTCCTGAGAGAACAGCTCCAAAATAGCTTGTGTCTGACCCTAGGTCACGCTAGCAGCTGGATGTGAAGGAGTGGGGAATCAGACCTGGTTCTCTCAGATTAGAGTCCATACTCTTAGACCCTAATGTTAGCCAAATTGCTCTATTTTAAATATAGCAATTGGTTTATTATTATTATTGGGTTCTCGCCTGTATATATGGAGAATGCTGCTAGTCTGTAATGGTTCCCAGTAAAAGACACAGAGACCAGGTATAATTAATAAAATATTATTTTACTGAATATAATCCTTATTTATCCATTCACAAACACACAAACAGTATTCAAACATTCACACACATAAAATAGAACTAAGAAAGCAGAGGGGATTGATGGCTTATGGAGAGCTGATACTACCTGTCAGATGTGCAGAAGTCCATGAAGAAGGATTGTGGCCTAAACCCAGAGGGTTCAGGGGTGGACTGCCATTTTGGCTCATGGCAGAGACACACGGTCTAAGGCCATGCGTCTGCTGGAATATACCCACTGTAAGACAATGCAAACCAATGGGTGGCCCAGGGGGCTGGTCTCAGGTGAGAACAAAAGATTTCCTGGACCAATGATGAGTCCCGGGGGTATGTGATGTCAGTAGAGGCAGACCTTATGTATGACCAATGAGGTTCCAGAGAGGCAGGGTCTGGATTAAACAATAGAAGCCAGGTGTTGGGTAGCTAGTTAAATGGATTATAGGACTTGCTGGCCAGGTAAACAAAAGGTGGGAGACTTCCCTGATTGTCCTTGATTAGCATCAGGAAGGGTCATTAACAATTTGAATGCTTGATTGGGTCAAATACTATTGGCTATCCTGTTGGTTGGATACCTGGGGGCTGGACAGAGGAAGCTGGCTGGCAGGCAGATGATCTCTTCAGGTAGCTGATGGCTCTTCTATTGTTCATGTGTATGGCTCAGGTGGGGCAGGCACTTAATCCCATCATGCAAACGACTGGCAGAGGGAAAAGTCCTTTGTCTGCTGTATGGCCTTTAATCCGTGTATGTGACATGCGGCAGGTATGCAATGGAGTCCCTCAGGGTAAAAAGACAGCTTTTCCCCTTCTCTACGGGCTTTTCCCTCGGCATCCATTTTACAGTCTAGCAAGCACACAGACCATGTGGCAACAGCAAACAGTCCATAGCAAGGCCCCATAATGGCGTCGGGGCTAACACTAGGTCACACGAGCAGCTGCATGTGGAGGAGTGGGGAATCAGAACTGGTTCTCCCAGAATAGAGTCCACACTCTTAACCACTACACCAAACTGACAAAAACATTTCCCTCAGTAGAAATCTGCCTGTTTGAACAGCCTTCCTTGTGAGATGTTGATCTGCCATCAGATACCTCAACAGCACATACAAAGCTGCCATCTACTGAATCAGACCCTTAGTCTATCAAGGTTAGTATTGTCTACTCAGATTGGCATTGGCTCTCCAGGGTTTCACGTGGGAGGTCTATCACATCACCTTCTCCCTGGTCCTTTCAACTGGAGATGCCAGGGATTGGACCTGGGACCTTCTGCATGCCAAGGAGATGCTCTTCCACTGAGCCACAGCACCTCCCCCAAGGCACATCTCCATCTCCACTGCCATGAGAGTAGCTCAACACATGAAGGTGCCTAATTCAAATGATTGGGCCTCCTAGTTTAATCTGTCTACCATGATGCTCCAACATCTGCCCAGGATCTGAAACAGAGGTCTGTCCTGAGGTTCTATAACTGGAGATGTCAAAGAGAGAGAGAGAGAGAGAGAGAGAATTTGGGATGCTCCACAAAAACAAATGTGCTCCATGCTAACAAGCCATGGCCTCTCCCTAGAGATGGCAGTGGAAAGTGCCATAAAGTTGAACAGAGCCAGTTTGGTGTAGTGGTTAAGTGTGCAGACTCTAATCTGGGAGAGCCAGGTTTGATTCCCCACTCCTCCACTTGCACCTGCTGGATGACCATGGGCAAGCCTTAGTTCTGGCACAGCTGTCCTTGTAAAAGAGCAGTTTCTGTCAGAGCTCTCTCAGCCCCTCCTACCTCACAGGGTGTCTGTTGTGGGAAGGGAAAGGGAAAGGAGTTGGTAAGCTGCTCTGAGACTCCTTTGGGCAGTGAAGGGTGGGGTATAAATCCAGTCTCTTCTTCTTATCCATTTCCTGCCTCTGCATAGCGACCTTGGGCTTCCTTGGTGGTCGCCCATTCAAGTACTGACCAGGGCCAACCAACAAACTCATGAACACATGAAGCTGCCTGAATCAGCCCCTCAGCCCATCGAAGTTGGTCTTGTCTACTCAGACTGCCAGTGGCTCTCCAGGGTCTCCCAGCTATCTCATCTTTTCAATTGGAGATGCTGGGGATTGAACCTGAGGCATTCTGTGTACCAAGCGGATGCTCTACCACTGAGCCATGACCCTTCTCAAACCTTGGTTAGCTTCTGAGATCTGATGAGATCAGTGTAGCCCAGGACACCCTGGTCAGGGCCTACCTACAGTTGCTCATGAGTAAATCTGGAAAGAGACTAGCAGTGCCATCCTAAGCATACTTTCCAGGCAGGAAGCCTTGTTGAGTAGACTTGAGTAGGAATCTGAGTAGACTTCCTTAGGATTGCTCTCTACGAAGTCTACATACAAGTAAACCAGTATAAAGGATGTGTGTTATACTAACAGGGGTCATTTAGTAGAAAAAGAGGTGCAGGCGCTCATTAGCATAACTCATTAGCATAACTTATTTGCATATACCACCCCCCCTGATGTCACTGGAATTGTGTCAGAAGGCAACACCCACTGCTCAGGCTCCACCCCAAAAATCTCCAGGTATTTCCCAACTTGGTTTCTAACCTGGGTCTCCAAAATACTTGTCTGGAACACTAACCACTACACGGTTAGTGTAACCACTCTTCCATGCAGCCCAGAAAGTCAGGGGGCCTGCCCTGCCAAGGAAGTCAGGGGCCTGGGCTGGGCTTTTTACTCCCGGAACGGCGTTCCTGTGCGTTCCTGCTCGAAATGACCCCTAGTTATACAGTTATATATCCTGGATCGGATCCATTTGCTTTGTGAGTAGCCCTATACTGTAAATAAATACATCTTAGCATAGGTGTCAACTTCAGGGGGGCTTGAGGGCTGAGGCTACCTCCGAAATTTTCCAGGGGTGACTGAGCCCCCCCCAGGCAACCAGGCTCACAAGCCTTGCTACTATCACCCCACACCAGCCCCAACCCATTTTGAAAGCGGAGGGTTTTTTCCCTCTGCTTTCTGAGACTTCAGGTGGGTTGGCAGGAAACTCAGGGCTTGCTTCCTGAAAGCTAAGCCCCAGCTCCCAGAAACCCTCAGTTGGGCCTGGTGGAGCTGAGGGCTGCAAATGTCTTCAGTGCTTTTAGCTTTCCCGTGCAGAAAGGTAAGGAGCTGTCCTGGGGCTCCAGCGAGGGTGGGGGGGATGTTTTCAGGGGTGGGGTGGTGGGCACTAGGCAGAGAGTGCCCAGGCTGGCTGGCTGAGGCCAGCCTCGGGGTGGCTGGGTGCCCGAGCACCTTTCCTGTGGCCTTGTGCCGCTGCTCTTGTTTTCCCGCTCTCTGCAAGGCTTGCCTTGCAGAGAGCCATGCGAGGAGGTTGGGGGAGAGGCTGGTATCCTTGGAGGATTGCCAGCCTCAGGGAGGCTGGGCACGCTGCACCCTTGTTCTTCTAGGGTTTTTTTCCCTCTCTCCATGCAAGGCTTGCCTTGCAGAGCCATGCAGGGAGGTCAGGAGGTGGGGGAAGAGGGCGGGGGGGGGGAGGCCGGCATCCATGGAGGTTTGCCTGCCCTGGGCACCTTTCCTGCAGCCTTTTGCCACTGCTGTTGTTTTCCCACTCCCTGCAAGTTTTGCCTTGCAGAGAGCCATGAGAGGAGGTTGGGGGAGAGGCTGGCATCCATGGAGGATTGCTGGCCTTGGGACGGCTGGGCGCCCTGCGCACTTGTTCTTCTGTTTCCCCACACACACAAGGCTTGCCTTGCAGAGACATGCAGGGAGGTCGGGAGGGGGGGAGGCCTGCATCCATGGAGGATCTCTGGGCAGCTGGGTGCCCGGGCACCTTTCCTGCGGCCTTGTGCCGCTGCTGTTGTTTTCCCGCTCCTGAGTTTGCTACTTAACCAGACCCCTTTATTTGCTCCAAGAGGAGACTCTTCTGAGTTCTTTGTTGAGCTCTACCCCTTCCCTTGACAGAGAGAGGATATTAGGAAAGCCAGGAATCAGCAGTTTACAATCACTGAAATCACACACACAGCCCATGCAGGGGGAGGGGGAGGGCAGGTGAAACCTCTAAGAGTTTAAATGCATACATTCAAGACCAACTCTCCCCTGAACTCCTGGATAAATTATGGAGAGGGATTTCTATTTTCTTTCTTTTCATTTCTCCCCTCCCTCCCCCTTCTTTCCTTCCTTCCTTCCTCTCTTCCCATCTATTTGCTTTCTTTCCACTCTCGCCTCCCTCCCTCCCTTGTTAAAACATCCCTAGATAGGGTTGCCAGGTTCCCCCTGTCCACCTCTGGGGGATGGGGGGGGAGGGGTGGCCCAATACAGGTTGGGTGACTCCTGGAGATTTGGGGATGGAGCCTGGGGAGGACTGGGACCTCAGTGCGGTACAATGCCATAGAGTCCACCCTCCAGAACATCCCATTTTCTTCAGGGAAACTAATTTTTATAGTCTGAAAATGAGCTGTAATTCCAGGGGATCCCCAGGTCCCACCTGGAGGCTGGCACCCTTAGCTCCAGTGCTGAAACTGGAAGCTCTGGTTCTTCTGTATGGTGGATGCAGACCACTGACATTGGCTTGCATCTGCTGAATCACCTTGCTTCATGTAGGATGCACAACAGCCAGGTGGAGCAGGGGAGGGGTGTATTTTACTTAGGTCTATATATCCTTGATTGAGAACAGGGTGCTTTTTCATGGTAGTGGGAGGTGGGCTGCTCTTCTTTCAATCTCCGTTTCATTTTTAAATTGTAAGCCCATCTGCATGAACAAGATGGGGGGGGGGTGCAGATCAGAGGCCTTTTAAAATTTCCTTTTGATCTGTGTGCAGCCCAGAGAGAACATTGGTAAGGGATGTGCCCTCTATGTTCATGCTCTTTGTTTTGCTGTTACTTAAAATGCTGTGGTAGTTTCAAAGGGGCAACCAACTGGGATGTACTAAAAGGAATGACAGGATTGCCCATTGGAAATAATAGGAGAGGCTTGAAGGCCCATTGGAGATAATGGGAGCCAGGAATGCCAGTTGACTTGCATGAGCTCTGCTGAAATACACTGCAGCCCAAAAAAAGTTGCAAAGAAAATGCAGAATGGTTTTTCCAATAAGGTTTTTTGGTCCAGATAGGCTATTCTAGGACTGTAATGACAGTTCCCAGAGTGGAAAAAGAGTCCCTAGCAATAGAATCTGTGCTGCATTTTAAGGTGAAGTTTCTAAGCAGTGTGCTAAGAAGGCACCTGTTCCTGGGGTTAGCCCAACCCAGGGGCATTGCTAGGGGGTTCCCAGGCCACCCTAATTTTCTGGGGAACCCCTCCCTAAATGCCACATAGTTCCACCTCCATAGATAGTGACAATGGCCTGTGATGTCACTGGCTCCTCCCTATGAAGTCTTTGGGTCCCAGTTCTTTTAATGACTTAGCAATGCCTCTGGCCCAGCCCCAGCCCCCCGGGAAATTGCAAAGTCTACGCCCTTGCATCTTAGCACAAAAGCTCCATTTGATGGGGGAGTTGTGGATGCTTGTTTGTTTCTCTGTTTATTTATCTATTTTTTCGCATTTATATCCCGCCCCTCCCATAAATGGGCTCAGGGCAGGTTACAACAATTTAATAAATACAATAACATTTTAAGCAGATTAAAACATATAAAAACAGTAGTCATGTTTGTCGTAGGGAGAATCTAGCCCATAGATGTGACTAGCCGGTTGCCAGTAAGTGGGAGACTGCAACCTCAGGGGGAGGCCATATGTGGACCCCCGCTGCCTCAACCAAAGGCCTGGCGGAACAGCTCCATTTTGCAGGCCCTGCGGAATTGCATAAGATCCCGCAGGGCCCTGATCTCAATAGGGAGCATCTTCCACCAGGTGGGGGCCAGGGCAGAGAAAGCCCTGGCCTTGATTGAGGCTAGGCAGATGTCCTTTGGGCCAGGGATCACCAGGAGATGTTGACTCTCAGAGCGTAATGCTCTCCGAGGCATATATGGGAAGAGGCAGTCCCTTAGGTATGTCGGTCCCAGGCCATGTAAGGTAGACCGACTAACCATCAAGAAGTGCCTGGAAATCTGCCAGAATTACAACTGATCACCAGAGAAAGGGGGAGATTTGGACGGTGGACAGTACTGGCACCACATCACTACTGAGACCCCTCCCTTCCCCAAACTCCTCCCTTGTAAGGCCCCATCCCCAAATCTCCAGGGATTTCTCAACCCGGTGATGAAGAAGAGAAACAAAGAGATTGGATTTATACCCCACCCTTCACTACCCAAAGGAGCCAGAGTGGCTTAAAATCTCCTTTCCCTTACCCTAAGAACATGAGAACATAACAAAAGCCAATGTTGGATCAGGCCAATGGTCCATCTAGTCCAACACTCTGCCACACAGTGGCCAAAAATACCAGGTGCCATCAGGAGGTCCACCAGTGGGGCCAGGATACTAGAAGCCCTCCCACTGTTGACCCCCCCCCCCAAGCACCAAGAATACAGAGCTTCACTTGCCCCAGAGTCCCTATCTATACCTCATGGCTAATAGCCACTGATGGACCTCTGCTCCATATATTTATCTAATTCCCTCTTGAAGCCGTCCATCCTTGTAGCTGCCACCACCTCCTATGGCAGTGAATCCCCTCCCCACAACAGACACCCTGTGAGGTAGGTAGGGCTGAAAGAGCTCTTTCGAGGACTGCTGTTGACAGAACAGCTCTGAGAGAACCGTGACTGATCCAGTAGCTGCATGTGGAGGAGTGGAGAATCAAACCTGGTTCTCCCAGATTACTGTTCATGCTCCAAACCACTACACCAAACTGGCTCTCTCTATTACACCAAAGTAGTTGCCAACAGGTTTATTGCAAACTTGTCTCACACACACAACCACATTCCACAGTCCACACACCATACTGTTTCCAAAAGTGGAAGGAGTAATCTTGGGGTTGCAGACTCCTAGGTGGCACCTGGAGATCTCTAGGAGTTACAAATGATTTCCAGAAGGTGTCTTTTAAGCAGAGGCTGGATGACCCTCTTTCGGGTATGTTGTAGGGCTATCTTTTGGCTATGCTCCTGCAGAGTGCAGGGGGTTGGACTAGATGACCTGCAAGGTCCCTTCCAACTCTAACATTCTATGACTCTAAGACAAAGATCAGACAACAGATCTCCAGACTCCAGGGGTTAGTTCCCCGGGGAGGAGGGAATGACTGATTAGGACTCTACGACTTTATTAGAGGTCCCTTTATAGAGGTCCCTTTTGCTGAAGTACCTCCCTCCCCAAATCTCACCCTTCCCAGGCTCCACCTCCAAATCTCCTGGAATCTCCCTATTTTGTTATTGTTGTTGTTGTTGTGGTGGTTAAGTGCGTGGACTCTAATCTGGGAGAGCCGGGTTTGATTCCCCACGCCTCCACTCGCACCTGCTGGATGACCTTGGGCAAGCCATAGTTCTGGCACAGCCATTCTTGGAAAAGAGCAGTTTCTGTCAGAGCTCTCTCAGCCCCTGGCTACCTTACAGGGTGCCTGTTGTGGGGAGGGGAAGGGAAAGGAGTTTGTAAGCCGCTCTGAGACTCCCTTGGGTAGGGTGGGGTATAAATCCAATCTCTTCCTCTTTTCCTAAGATATATAGATACAGGTACTGAATTTGTGGAGGGAACCCACTCGGTTACATAGATAGGAATCAGTCCGAGTCGTGTAAGAAGGCTTTCCCCCCCTCTCTGTCCCTGAGAAAGACAATGGTTCGTTAACGAGACACAAACTCAAACTGATAAGGATTTACAGAATGTCTCAAAGCACCGCGCATCAGCGGTAATGATGCCTCCACGTTCTCGGCCCGTGTCTCCTTCCCGGCAGGATGAGCCCTTTCTTTTCTGTTGGCGTGGACTCCCCCCCACCTTTGTTCCTAAAGAGCCGAGTCGGAGCTGCATTCTTCAGGCAATTCTGAGAACACCCCGGCGTGAATCAATGTTGAAATAAGAACAAATACAGTCCCAACAAATGGGACGGGAGTGATCAGGTCCCATGGCAGGAGAGACAGAATTATGTTTGCCTAGGGCTAACTCCTCCGGGAGGGAGGATTGATTCTCCATGATTGATGAGTCGGCACCTGAATGCCGACTCATCAATTCCCCCTAAGTTAATGGCCCTGACAGCATCAAGATAACTTTACCCCCCCCGCCGCCGCCGCCTAAACTCAGAGATAGACCTCGCCTGTTCTCCAGCCTCCAGTTTGGAGTAGTGGTTAAGTGCGCGGACTCTAATCGGGGAGAACCGGGTTTGATTCCCCACTCCCCTGCATGCAGCTGCAGGATGACCTTGGGCAAGCTGTAGTTCTGTCAGAGGTGTTCTTGAGAAACCGTCGTTTCTGTCAGAGCTCTTTCAGCCTCACCTGCCTCTCAGGATGTCTGTTGTGGAGAGGGGAAGGGAAAGGAGTTTGTCAGCCGCTCTGAGACTCTGAGTGAAGGGCGGGTTATAAATCCATTCTCCTCTTCTTCTCTTCTTCTGCATGGACCCAGGTGAAGAAAACAGAGCAGTCTCTTTAAATAAGGGAGAAGTGGAAAGTTGGGTTATAAATGGATATTGCTCTATCGAGAGATAGGGAAACAAACCACAAAGAGGAGGCACAGAAATGTCAACCTGCCTGTGTCTTGTTCAAATTATTTGCCCTAGGCAGAGTGGATAACTGGGCACTGATGTCTCCAGTGAGACCCTTATGAGTGGCCATGGATTGATGGCAGAGCATCTGCTCGTCACATAGATGGTCCGAGGTCCAATCCCTGGCATCTCCATTTAAAAAAAACCTGGAAGCGGGTGCTGTGGAAGACCTCTGCCTGAGATCCTGGAGAGCTTCTGTCAGTCTGAGTAGTGGTTAAGTGCATGGACTCTAATCTGGGAGAGCCCAGTTTGATTCCCCACTCCTCCACTTGCAGCTGCCGGATGACCTTGGGCAAGCCGTAGTTCTGTCAGAGCTGTTCCTCTCGAGGGCAGTTCTTGAAAGAGCTCTCTCAGCCCCACTGACCTCACAGGGTATCCGTTGTGGGGAGGAGAAGGGAAAGGAGTTTGTAAGCTACTCTGAGACTCATTTGGGTAGTGAAGGGTAGGGTATAAATCCAATCTCCTCCTCCTCCTCCTCCGCTTCTTCTCCTTCCTTCTTTCCTTCTTTCCTTCTTTCCTTCTTTCCTTCTTTTCCTTCTTTCCTTCTTCTCCTTCTTTCCTTCTTTCCTTCTTTCCTTCTTTCCTTCTTTCCTTCTTTCCTTCCTTCCTTCCTTCCTTCCTTCCTTCCTTCCTTCCTTCCTCAACCTTCCATGATACAGGAATTCCTTCCTTCCTTCCTTCCTTCCTTCCTTCCTTCCTTCCTTCCTTCCTTCCTTCCTTCCTTCCTTCCTTCCTTCCTTCCTTCCTTCCTCAACCTTCCATGATACAGGAATTCCTTCCTTCCTTCCTCAACCTTCCATGATACAGGAATTCCTTCCTTCCTTCTTCAACCTTCCATGATACAGGAATTCCTTCCTCGACCTTCCATGATACAGGAATTCCTTCCTTCCTCCTTCCTTCCTTCCTTCCTTCCTTCCTTCCTTCCTTCCTTCCTTCCTTCCTTCCTTCCTTCCTTCCTTCCTTCCTTCCTTCCTTCCTTCCTTCCTTCCTTCCTTCCGCCATGATATTGTCCTACGTAGCAGGGTGGTTATAAGGTTGCAGCAAGTTGATACCGGTGAGGCCCTCTGAACACCCAGAAAGGTCTACATAAACACAAAGTGATATTTATAAAAAGAAACATGGGCTGTTCCCCTGGCTACATATTCATCCAAAATCAGTACATTTCCTTCAGCTTTTGTCTTGAAGCAGCGGGTGCCAATTTAAAGCTCATTCCTCCACACCACCGTAAGCTGTCCAGCGCTATTACACAAAGCGGGAGAGAACAGGAGTCAATTTACACTATAATTTTGATTTAGGTGCCTGTTTCTACCTATCTGTCAAAAGCATAAAATAGTATGGTTTGTCCCCCTGCCAGGAGGTGCCTCTAAGGCATTTCTCCCTCCCCCCCTTTTAAAGAAACATATCGTAGTCCCCAAGTATCCATTAACAACTTGCAGAAATTGAAAGGGGAGGAGAGCCCCGAGGACTGAGTTCTCACTGAGTTGGAAAACCCTGTTTCTGAGCTATAATACTTTAGGCTGCAGGGGGGGATCAGATTCTGTTCCACAGGAAAAAAAATATATAAAGCCTCTATGCAAAGAAAATGATCCCGGGAAAGGCTTTGGGCATCCCTGTCTTGCTAGTTTTCTACAAGCAGGGATTCTTAATGGCATGTGATCAGAATATCAGTTAGCCCAGTTTGTAATCACATCCTCCCTCCCACCACACTGCAAAGGGAGCAACATTCCTACAAAGTTAAATACCACTGATTTGAAGAAGAGGAGGAGGAGGAGGAGGAGGAGGAGGAGAGAGGATTGGATTTATACCCCACCCTTCACTCGGAGTCTCAGAGCGGCTTGCAAACTCCTTTCCCTCCCCCTCCCCACAACAGACACCCTGTGAGGTAGGCGGGACTTAGAGAGCTTTGAGAGAAACTGCCCTTTCAAGAACAGCTCTAACAGAACTATGGTTTGCCCCAAGGTCATCCAGCAGCTGCAAGTGGAGGAGTGGGGAATCAAACCCAGTTCTCCCCGATTAGAGTCCGCACACTTAACCACTACACCAAACTGGCTCAGACGGCCAGATTTTTCCAGTGTGGGGGGTATAATCCAAACAAACTGTCAACATATATCAACGTCAGCAACCTGGATAGCCGCCGTGTGGGAAGTCACCGCCGCACAAACGCAAAAGGACACGAAATGCTGCTCATTTTGAATGGCCAACAAGTATTTTAAACGAGAAGAGGAGGCATCATGCCTTCCTAGGTTTGCCAGCCTCCAGGAGGCACCTAGAGGTTTCCCAGAATTACAGTTGAACTCTAGACTACAGAGATCAGTTCGCCTTCTACCTGGATCTTCTAACCGGAGATGCCGGGATTGAGCCAGGGACCTTCTGCATGCCAAGCGGAGGCTCTTCCACCAGGCCTAGATTGGGTTTGTTTCATGACACCTGTATGCCATTTTGCATCTTTTAAATTTTTCCACTGTTGGTGGTCGTGTCCAAGCTGTGGAGTCCTGTGAACAGAAATTCTACTGTGTACAGTTCTGGTCACCACATCTCAAAAAAGATATTATAGCACTGGAAAAAGTGCAGAGAAGGGCAACTAGAATGATAAAAGGGTTGGAACACCTTCCCTATGAAGAAAGGCTAAAATGCTTGGGGCTCTTTAGCTTGGAGAAACGACGGCTGAGAGGTGACATGATCGAGGTTTATACCTTTCTCCCTTTCTCACAATACAAGAACTCGTGGGCACTCCATGAAATTGCTGAGCGGTCGGGTTAGAACAGATAAAAGGAAGTACTTCTTCACCCAAAGAGTGATTAACATATGGAATTTACTGCCACAGGAGGTGGTGGCAGCTACAAGCATGGACAGTTTCAAGAGGGAATTAGATAAACATATGGAGCTATTAGCCACACGGTATAGATGGGAACTCTCAGTCTGGGGCAAGTGATGCACTCTATTCTTGGTGCTGGAGGGGGCAGCAGTGGGAGGGCTTCTGGTGTCCTGGCCCCACTGCTGGACCTCCTGATGGCACCTGGTATATTTTGGCCGCTGTGTGACAGAGTGTTGTACTAGATGGGCCATTGGCCTGATTCAACGTTGGCTTCTCTTATGTTCTTATGTTCTTACTTTCTGAGCTACTGACATTAAAGTTGTGAGCAGGTGATCTGGCTACTGCATCAATTAGTTTGCTCTGGAGTCATCCTTCCTGAGCGAAGACAAAAATGTGTGAGCCAAAGCCTAAAAAACTGTGTTCTAGCTCACACTAACTCAGCTTAGAGGGAACACTGGTCGTGTCCAAAAATACAAAATTTCTGGAACATGCTTTTACCAAAAATTGAAGATATTACTGGAGTGCGAATTCCTATCTCCCCAGAACCTATTTTACTCAACTATTGGGAGAATGATTTATTTACTTCTACTAAAACTGAACTTGTATTTTTAATGTTAATTGCGGCTAAAACTTTAATACAGCCTTTAAAACGGAAAAAGTCCCATCACTTAAGCAATGGTTCGCAAAACTTTGGGACATAATAGTTATGGACAGCATCACAATTGTTACTTACGGAAACCCCTTTGAGATAATCTAACTTTACATTTTTCACCTACATCACTAATGTTGATAATGATATTAGTGCCTTACCTGCTAAATCTGCAGACTTTGTATTTCACTGATGAGTTTATGTAATGTTTTAAGCCGTTTGAAGTTATTTATGTATTTTCTATTGTTAATATTCTGTACATGATTCTTACGAGATATGACGTTATATCTATTGAAGATGTTGCATAATTTTGTAATTTTTAAAAAATAAAGTTATTAAAAATTATGACATTTTAATTTCACCTTTTAAAAAATAACTTTCATTACAGGAAAGTTATACATAACAAGAATTATCTTTCGTCAGCGTTTGTGAATTATGTCAAACTGTACATAGTTGAATGTTTAAAAATATATTCCTTAAAAAATTATGTATACAGGAGAACTGGGAAGTAACAAGCAGCAAGTTTATAATTACCAACAAATATTTTTAAATATATTTAGATATAGGTTGAAATCTCATTATACCAGTTGTTCGTCTTATGATATTTGAAAGAATGATACGCTGAGTAATCTATAAAGGGAAGCCATTTGTCTAATAAATTAGAATTACAGTTACCTGAAGTAGATTCAGCGGTTGAAATATGATCAGCTGTTTTGTCCATGGTAAAAAATCCCCACATTTTTACACACCATTCTGCAATTGAAGGAACAGAAGTCTTCTTCCAGCGAGAGAACTATAATTAGCTCTTGTCATATTTTAGGTATTGCCATTTAATGTCACATATGATTTTGGTTCCGTTTTATAACCATTTCTGTGCAATGGTCATGCATGCAGGTATCAATTTTGCAATGGCAATATGTCTACCAAATTTTGTTAACATGGTTGTGGGAAAGATAGGGCTTCATCCCAACTATGGAGAAGCGACAAAATAAACTCGAGTGTTCAAATGGAACCATTCTTGTCAAGAAATCCAGTTGCATCCTTAAACTAAAAGATAAGCTCATGAAGTTCTAGGTCAACCAGACACATCCAAGTCACAAACATGTCAATGCCTAACTGACATGTCAGAAGCCATAACTTCCAAGGAGCAGCATGTTTGTCTCTGCAGATGTGTGGATTTGGGGGCAAATACTCAGTTTGCTTGGCGCTTGTTTCAGACACAAAATGTATAACAAGAGAACGATGACAATGGTACGTAACACTGTAGTCTTTTACATGGAAATGCCTCATTGTTCCTATTTTACTTGCAGGTTGAGAATAAACACCATGCCAGGCTGTTGTGGTATAGTGGTTCGAGAAAGAGTCCCCAATACAGTGCCCCCATCGAAACCTTTCCTGGGGCCTGCGAGATCTTTTTAGAAAGGGGACGGGGCCAGGTAGAGCTTTTGTTGGAAGAATTGGGGCCACACAGGAACATACTGCCATTGCTGGTGGAAATGCCCAACTATATATTCTTTTTGGTGTGATGTCATAAAATAAATTAATGAAATTATGAAGAAGAAGAAGAAGAAGAAGAAGAAGAAGAAGAAGAAGAAGAAGAAGAAGAAGAAGAAGAAGAAGAAGAAGAAGAAGAAGAAGAAGAAGAAGAAGAAAAGAGGAGGAGGAGATTGGATTTATACCCCGCCCTTCACTACCCAAAGGAGTCTCAGAGCGGCTTACAAACTCTTTTCCCCTTCTCCTCCCCACAACAGACACCCTGTGAGGTAGGTGGGGCTGAGAGAGCTCTTTCCAGAACTGCTCTTTTTCAAGAATAGTGGTGCCAGAACTATGATTTGCCCAAGGTCACGCCAGCAGCTACCAAGTGGAGGAGTGGGGGAATCAAACCCGATTATCCCAGATTAGAGTCCGCTTACCTAATCACTACACCAAACTGTGTATATGTCCTAAACTATCGCTCCTTAATCTGTGAGAGTCTGGATGGGGGGTCAGAGACCCACAAAGAACTCATCTCGGTTACAATAGCATCACTTTGGAAATCTCCTCTGCTTCCAACTCTCCCCTTACGGCACGACAAAATATGGGACTGATTCATCCTAGCCAAACTCACTGACATTACCCAATCAACACTGACAGCTCTGTCTTCTTCCTTATCATGCTTTGTTGCCATATGGTCATGAGCACTCCACTTTATGGCAGAAAAGAAGCTTCTTCCATCTAAGTCTGGTATAGTGGTTAAGAGCACATACTCTAATCTGGGAGAATCGGGTTTGATTTGCCAATCCTCCACTTGCACCCACTGGATGACCTCGTGCAAGCCATAGTTCTGTCGGGGCTGTTCTTGAAAAAGAGCAGTTTCTGTCAAGAGCTCTCTCAGTCCCACCTACCTCACAGGGTGTCTGTTGTGGGAAAGGGAAGGGAAAGGAGTTTGTAAGCCACTCTGGGACTCCTTTGGGTAGTGAAGGGGGCGGGGTATAAATCCAATCTCTACTTCTTCTTCTTCTTCTTCTGCCTCACATGGTGTCTGTTGTGGGGAGGGGAAGGGAAAGGAGTTTGTAAGCCGCTTTGAGACTCCTTTGGGTAGTGAAGGGCAGGTTATAAATCCAAACTCTTCTTCTTCTTCTTCTACCTCACAGGGTGTCTGTTGCAGGGAGGGGAAGGGAAAGGAGTTTGTAAGCCACTCTGAAACTCCTTTGGGTAGTGTTGATTGGGAATCCAATCAACAACAACAACAACAACAACAACAACAACAACAACAACAACAACAATAACAATTTCTTAGCTTTCTTGGATTCACTTTTGACTGACTTCTTGTCTTACTTGGATGTTTAGCCTCTTATATCTGACACAGTTCCGCTAAATGTTTTATCAATTTTTTCATGGTACTTCTCCTCCTCCAATAATCTACAATTAGCATCTTGAACTGTTTTGTACCTCTAAATAAGTTTGTGTTAACGTATTAGTTCTATAATGATTGACTTACACATATTCACGGTTGTTAGGCTGTACTTTTTATCCTCAGTGTTGCTCTTCGTTACATTTTACAGTTTCACCACAATTTTTGATTTAAAAAATTGCTTCAGCACAGCTGCCACTATAACCTAAATGTTAAAACAAGACTCCATTTGGGTTAGGGAGGGCTGCCAGAGTCCAGAGGAAGGTGGAGTTTCCCCCAGAAACTAGAGATCAGGTCCCCTGGAGAAAATGGCTGCTTTGGAGGGTGGACTCTGTGGCATTGTACCATGCTGAGGCCCCTCCCTTCCCCCAAATCACAAGGCGTTTCCCAACCCCTAACCCTAACCCCCAAATCCCGAGACACTTCCCAACCCCTAATCCTAACCTCCAGATCATGAGGTGTTTCCCAACCCCTAATCCTAACCCCCAAATCATGAGGCATTTCCCAACCCCTAAGCCTAACCCCCAAATCATGAGGTGTTTCCCAACCCCTAACCCTAACCCCCAAATCATGAGGCGTTTCCTAACCCCTAACCCTAAACCCCAAATCACGAGGCGTTTTCCAACCCCTAACCCTAACCCCCAAATCACGAGGCGTTTCCCAACCCCTAACCCTAACCCCCAAATCACGAGGCGTTTCCCAACCCCTAACCCTAACCCCCAAATCCCGAGGCGTTTCCCAACCCCTAACCCTAACCCCCAAATCACGAGGCGTTTCCCAACCCCTAATCCTAACCTCCAAATCATGAGGTGTTTCCCAACCCCTAATCCTAACCCCCAAATCATGAGGCATTTCCCAACCCCTAACCCTAACCCCCAAATCATGAGGCGTTTCCCAACCCCTAACCCTAACCCCCAAATCATGAGGTGTTTCCCAACCCCTAACCCTAACCCCCAAATCATGAGGCGTTTCCTAACCCCTAACCCTAAACCCCAAATCACGAGGCATTTCCCAACCCCTAACCCTAACCCCCAAATCACGAGGCGTTTCCCAACCCCTAACCCTAACCCCCAAATCCCGAGGCGTTTCCCAACCCCTAACCCTAACCCCCAAATCCCAAGGCGTTTCCCAACCCCTAACCCTAACCCCCAAATCATGTGGCATTTCCCAACCCCTAACCCTAACCCCCAAATCACGAGGCATTTCCCAACCCCTAACCCTAACCCCCAAATCCCGAGGCATTTCCCAACCCCTAACCCTAACCCTCAAATCATGAGGCATTTCCCAACCTCTAACCCTAACCCCCAAATCATGAGGCATCTCCCAACCCCTAACCTTAACCCTCAAATCATGAGGCGTTTCCCAACCCCTAACCCTAACCCCCAAATCATGAGGCGTTTCCCAACCCCTAACCCTAACCCCCAAATCATGAGGCATCTCCCAACCCCTAACGCTAACCCCCAAATCATGAGGCATTTCCCAACCCCTAACGCTAACCCCCAAATCATGAGGCGTTTCCCAACCCCTAACCCTAACCCCCAAATCATGAGGCGTTTCCCAACCCCTAACCCTAACCCCCAAATCATGAGGCATTTCCCAACCCCTAACCCTAACCCCCAAATCACGAGGCGTTTCCCAACCCCGGGGGCCGACAACCCTCGTTTGGCATCATTTCCCATTCATCGCAGTGGCATATAAAGCACGTTGGCACACCATTACTGTTGGGCTTTTTTCCCTCGGCTCCAAAGCTGTCATTTGCGATGCAAGGGAACTGTCTGTCGAATTGGCCGTTCGTCCAAATTTGAGAACCATAACAGAAAACTTAGCAATTATGTGATGTGTTTGAGCGTTTAAAAGTGAAATAACTTAATGGGAATTAATCCTTGCGACAGGCTCCTTAGGTAGGACAGTGTTTATTGCCCCCGCATCACCGATGAGGGAGGGAAAGAGAAAGTTGCCTCGGGGCATCTTCTGAATTCATGGAGCAGGCCGGTTGGACGTGTTCCCCGCATTTCGCTCTGCTTCGCATTGATAATGCCTAGAATCCTGGAATCCTGTCTCTGTAACGATGGAGTTCATCTCTGCATTGTTTCCCGCTGTTTTCAGTTTTCGGTTCCTTTCATGCCTTTCCTGTGGATTTTTCCTCACAAGGAACCCACAGGCACATCGATCACGCACACTGGAACACTGACACTCTTTCAGGTATGCACTCGTGTGCATGAGCGCATCACTATTTCCTTTCCTTTGACCTGAAAAACCAAATCCGGAGGAACAATGGCACATGGATGGCACAGTATTAAAAAATCCAGCTTATTGAAACAATAAACAATGAAGGATTTATTTATGTTTTTGGAAACAGTTTGTTTTGTTTCTTCAGTAAGGATTGCTGATGCACATGGAAGGCCTTGGCCTCTATGCCCTGTTGTTGGCTGTCTAGAGGAACTGGTTGGCTACCGTGTGGGGAAGGATGCTGGACTAGATGGACCACTGGTCTGATCCAGCAGGGTTATTCTGATGTTCTTATGAAGGCCTCAGCCCGGAAAATCTACAACAACTAATATTTATGTACAGTGCCACCCTATTACTGGCACAGAACAGCCCTCTTGAATAGTTCAGTTTTGCATAGTTTGTGGGAAGCCGAAAGGGGGGGAGCTTTCCTGACCTCCTAGGGCAGGCTGTTCCACAAAGCAGAAGCCACAACGGAGATGGTGTGTGTAAGTGCAGCTGGTTTTTTTATCATTATTAGCTGCTGTAGATTTTCCAGGTTGTCTGGCCGTGGTCTTGGCATTGTAGGTCCTGATGTTTCACCAGTAGCTGTGACTGGCATCCTCAGAGGTCTAACACAGAAAGATGGAGTACTCTCTGTGTCAAGGTGAGAAGAAAAATGGTAGGCAGGTAATTTATATCTACTCAGGAAGGTGGGGTAGGGCTGAGTCATTATAATGTAGGAGTTCCCCAGGCTGTGAAACATGCTAAGGGAGGAGCTTTCCTGAGGAGGTTCTTTTGTCTATGGATTGGCTGTTTCCTGAGGAGGTTCTTTAGCATGTGGAATTTTAATTTGAAATGTAGTTGTAAGCCATTTCAGGCAGGGCTCTAAAGGGGTGGCATAGAAACATGCTAAACAAATACATAGATAAAATAAAAACAATTTGCTACCGAGTTTCATACATTTGTGCTCGCTGATCGCTATTCTACTGCACTTTTCCCAAAGCCGATGCATTTTAGAGTCAGGGCTGGGCTGGGCTCTGGTACATCCGCACCGCCGAACAGTTTGGTTGTTCATTCCGCACCACATCACTCCTCCCTGATATATTATGCCTGCCTTCTTCTCTCGCCCACATCAAACGTTCATAAAAAATCATTAGCGGTGTTTTCAGACTCTTCAAAAAGGCATCACCCCTTTTATTCCGTCGCGGAAAGGGAAGAAATCTGCCGCGAACCTCTCTAGCTTTCATCCGGAGCTTCGCCCACTTTAAAATAAAACCAAGCCCACAGACAGCCTAAACATATAAACCATCATATATTTATAAAGTGCAGGAATAAATCAAACAGAATGTGGGTCGGGCGACCCGAAAACTTCTTCCGAAGAGCAAGATTCTTGCTAGGTTGCATATGATATTGAAAAGGGGGAGGGGAGGGGGAAAGTTCCTTGTCTTTGAGTCGGAGGAAGGCGATGAGTTGTGATTAAAAGGACGATTGTAATAGCGATATTTCCCCTGGCGTTAATAAAAGCGTGGTCCGAAACGATCCCAGGTAACCGTTTGTGACATCGGCGTTATTAAATGATAATCAAGAAAGGAGGTATTGCTGGCCAAACGTTAAGCACTAACGATCGCTGACGCGCCGCAAACACGGGGGTGAACAAACAGATATATTTATGTCATGGCCCGAGAGCCGGACTCGTTTTATTTATGACTTCTGCCTTCAGCGGAAGTGCCAGGGGTTTGGAACAGAATATGACGGGAGAGCATGCATCCTGCCCACCCCCTCTGCAGAGTTTGGAAGTCTGTAGCAGCCTCTCTGGTAATTTTACCTAGTTGAGGTATCCCCAGCATTGCGCCTGTGGGAGGCATGGTACTTGCGGACATCGTTCCTGGCGTCCACCAAGTATTTTTAGGAAGTGGGCAGGGCCAGGTGTCGCTTTTGCCTAGCAAGGCTTCTGATTGGCCATTGGAGATTTTATTGGTTAAGAACATAAGAACACAAGAGAAGCCAATGTTGGATCAGGCCAATGGCCCATCCAGTCCAAAACTCTGTGTCACACAGCGGCCAAAAATACCAGGGGCCATCAGGAGGTCCAGCAGTAGGGCCACGACACTAGAAGCCCTCCCAATGTTTATCCCCACAAGGACCAAGAATACTGAGCATCACTTGCCCCAGACAGAGTGTTAAGAACATAAGAACATAAGAGAAGCCAATGTTGGATCAGGCCAATGGCCCATCCAATCCCAACACTCTGTCACACAGTGGCCAAAAATACCAGGGGCCATCAGGAGGTCCAGCAGTGGGGCCAGGACATTAGAAGCCCTCCCACTGTTGACCCCCCCCAAGCACCAAGAATACAGAGCATCACTTGCCCCACCGATGGACCTTTGCTCCATATGCTTATCTAATTCTCTCTTGAAGCCGTCCATGCTTGTAGCTGCCACCACCTCCTGTGGCAGTGAATTCCATGTGTTCATCACTCTTTGGGTGAAGAAGGACTTCCTTTTATCTGTTCTAACCCGACCGCTCAGCAATTTCATGGAGTGCCCACGAGTTCTTGTCTTGTGAGAAAGGGAGAAAAGTACCTCTTTCCCTACCTGCTCTATCCCATTCATAATCTTATAAACCTCGATCATGTCACCCCTCAGCCATCGTTTCTCCAAGCTAAAGAGCCCCAAGCGTTTTAACCTTTCTTCGTAGGGAAAGTGTTCCAACCCTTTTTATCATTCAAGTTATCTGTTTGTGCAGAGCAGCTGCCACCACAGCACAATTGCCTCCCCTGTATGGCAGCAGCAGTGTTCCCTCTAAGCTGAGTTAGTGTGAGCTAGCTCACAGATTTTTAGCCTCTGGTTCACACATTTTTGTCTTCGCTCAGGAAGGGTGGCTCCCGAGCAAACTAATTAATGTGGCAGCTGAATCGTTCCCTCACAACTTTAATGCCAGTAGCTCACAAGGCAGAATTTTTGCTCACAAGACTCCGCAGCTTAGAGGAAGCACTGGACAGAAAGTAAGCCACTGCAGCTCTTCTGGAGCTGCGTGACACAGGGTGTTGGACTGGATGGGCCATTGGCCTGATCCAACATGGCTTCTCTTATGTTCTTATGCCCTCATATAGGGTCCAACCCAATCACGCCTCCCGTGGAAGCCATTTTGCGACAGCCATTTTGCGACTCAGCCTACCATGTTGTGTCCGAATTCCAAAGATGTCTGCAGGCGCGACAAGGTTGGGGACCTCTGACCTAGCTGTTCTGATACAAAATTAGAGCCAGCATGGAGTAATAGGTAGAGGGGCAGAGCAGGAGCCTGGGAAACCAGGGTTTGAATCCTTACTTCGACCACGGAAGCTTAATGGGTGGCCTTTGGGCTCGTCACAAAACTCTCAGCCTGGCTTACCTCACAGGGCTGTTGTTGTGAAAAAGTGGAGGAGGAAACAGTGATCTAAGCTGCTCTGAGTCCCAACTGAGGAGGAAAAAGTGTACTCTAAATGCAACAAAGGACTTTTTTTTTCACACATCATGAAGAATTTAGCTTATCTGAGTCAAGAGGAAAGGCAGGGTAAAAATACTATAATAAACAAGCAGTCATAGAATTGGAAGGTATCCCAACAGAAAGTCTGGCTTGTCCAAAGGAAGGGATGATTTCAGTATATGTTTTGATTCACTTGCTATTTTGCAGTGACTGAAATTGTCCTGCTTTGCATCCAGGGTAAGTGTATGTTAGTTAGACCTGCCCATCAATCAACATTCTGTCTGGCCCAGGAAACCCAGAAGTCCAATTATTACAATAGCACTTTGGGATCCTGCCAATGATTCTGTATGGATAAAGATATGGAGCAGGGGTCCATGACTGGCTATTAGCCTCAAAATCTAGATGGGACACTCTGTCTGGGGCCATGATGCTCTGTCTTCTTGGTGCTTGGGAGGGACTACAGTGGGAGGGCTTCTGGAGTTCTGGCCCCGCTGGTGGACCTCCTGATGGCACCTGGGTTTTGGCCACCGTGTGACACAGAGCGTTGGGCCATTAGCCTGATCCAACATGGCTTCTCTATGTTCTTAAGAGTAGAGATCTATGAGTGGCTATTAGCCACAAGGGATAGATGGAACACTGTGTCTAGGGCAGTGATGCTATGTATTCTCAGTGCTTGGGGGGCCACATTGGGAGGGCTTCTGAAGTTGGTGGACCTCCTGATGGCACCTGGGTTTTGGCCACAGTTTGACACAGAGTATTGGGCCATTGGGCTGATCCAACATTGGCTTCTCTTATGTTCTTAAAAGGTTGGTTTCATCCAGCTTGACCTATAGTAGTAATAATGCCTCCTTCAAACTAAGTATGTTGAAGTGACTATCTATGCCTCCATACATGTGTACATTCAACCCAGTGCTCCATTCTCAAGCGGATGTCTTAGAGTTGTATTACACATGGATATTGAAAGCTATCATATTAAGTGATAACCTTTGTTGGTAAAATGGCCGTCAGACATATGAGCCAGTGTGGTGTAGTGATAATAATTACTACCATTATCATACAGCATTGTGTGTAGTATAGCCAGGAGATCCTAAGATTGTTTTGCAGCCAGAACTTCTAGCTCTTTTAGTGCTATGCACCACTAGGTGGTGAGCTAGACTTGTTTTTAAGGCAAGAGATGTTTCTGAGGTGGTTTGCCATTGCCAACCAGTTTTCATTCCCCACTCCTCCACTTATAGCAGCTGGATGACCTTGGGCAAGCCATAGTTCTGTCAGAGCTCTCTCAGCCTCACCTATCTCACAGGGTTTCTGTTGTGGTGAGGGGAAGAGAAAAGGAGTTTGTAAGCCGCTTTGAGACTCCAAGTGAAAGGCAGGGTATAAATCCAATATCTTCCTCCTCCTCCTCCTCTTCTTCTTCTTCTCCTCCTCCTCTAGGGTCAAAAGTTCTGGGTTGAGAAATACCTGGAAATTTTTTGGGGGGTGGAGCTGGGGGAGAGTGAGGTTTGGGAAGGGAAGGGACCATCTCAGGGTATAATACCAAAGAGCCCACCCTCCAAAGCAGCCATTTTCGCCAGGGGAACTGATCTCAATTAACTAGAGATAAATTGTAATAGGAGGAGCTCTCCAGGTGCCGCCTGGAGTTGGCAACCCTCCTCTTGTCCTGTCTCACAGTGCCTTTGGGAATGAGACCGAGAGGTGCTGTTTCCATTCTATTTTGCACGCGGTCTGAGAATCCTCCGGGAGAGAGAACTTTGCACATCCTCGTCATGTTAGATGTTAAATTTGCTGTTCAGCCCCTGTCTATAAGTCTGGCCCCTACCCACCATTCCAAAGTACTTGAAAAGTGTGCCGGCAGACAGAAGTTCATACCCTGAATAAAACTTTGTTGCTTTTTAAAATAAAATAAAATAAAAAAATACCCTGAATAAAACTTTGTTGCTCTACAAGCATGGACAGTTTCAAGAGGGAATTAGATAAACATATGGAGCAGAAGTCCCTCAGTGGCTATTAGCCACAGGGTATAGATGGGAACTCTCAGTCTGGGGCAGGTGATGCACTCCTTTCTTGGTGCTGGAGTGGGCAGCAGTGGGAGGGCTTCTAGTGTCCTGGCCCCACTGCTGGACCTCCTGATGGCACCTGGTATATTTTGGCCGCTGTGTGACAGAGTGTTGGACTAGATGGGCCATTGGCCTGATTCAACATTGGCTCCTCTTATGTTCTTAAAGGTGCTGCTGGACCTTCAATTTGTTCTACCGTTTCAGACCAACATGGCCGACCACTAGGGGCGTCCAAAAAAAGAAATAATTCGACCCGATTGGGATTTGGCCCGAATCGGGCAGAATCAATTTCAGTGGCAGAAAGACTCCCGCATGTCAATTTTGGCAGTACCAGCCGATTCCAGAGTCTTTCGGCCAGCCAAATGTCAATTTTGGCCCTATTATATCCTATGTGTCATTGAAGTCAAAGGCGAACAAAATAGGGCATATTCTGGGGGCTGGAGAGGAGGCAGTTTGAGGGAGAGGCTTCAAACTCATAGGGTAGCTGCTGTAACCTCTCCCCAAGATACCCACCAAGCCTCGAGAACATTGGACCAGAGGGTCTAATTCTATGGGCCCCAAAACAGGTTGCCCCCATCCCCTCCATTGTTCTCTATGGTGGGAAAAAGTTACTTTTTCCCACAGTGCTGTTAGTGACTCTGTGGGGGGGGAGGGGTTTGATGGAGAGGCTCCATATTTTCAGGGTAGCTTCAGGAGCCTCTCCCCACATAAACCCCCATGTCCCAAAGCAATTGGACCAGTAGGCTCAATTCTATGGACACCCAAACAGGTTACCCCCATTACCTCCATTGTTTCCAATGGGGAAACCCAGCCAGCAGCACTTAAGGCAGGCAAGCAGGCAGCCACCCAGCAGTCAGACTCTCCCAGAGAATCTCAGGGAGAGTGAGCTGTCTTGGGAGGTGCTTGTTTGCCATGAGAACAAGTGGCACACATCAGAACAAGTGGCACTGTGGCACTGTGGCACTGTGGCACTGTATACATTGATGGTGCAACCGCATTGGAACACTCACACCACACAAACCTTGAAAATGATATTTATAGCACTGGAAAAAATGCAGAAAAGGGCAACTGCAATGATAAGAGGAGGACACTTTCCCTATGAAGAAAGGTTAAGGCACTTGCGGATCTTGGCTTTCAGAAACAATGACTGAGGGGTGACATGATAAGAGGTCTACAAGACTATGCATGGGGTAGAGCAGGTAGAGAAAGAAGTACTTTTCACCCTTTCTCACAAGACAAGAACTCGTGGGCACTCAGTGAAATGGCTGACCAGTCAAGTTAGGAGTTAGAACAGATGAAAGGTTTTTTGGTTCTTACAGGTTTACGACTTTAAAAAGTTCTGCTGGTTGCTGTTGCTTGGGGGGGAGTTGGTGTGTTGTTTTTTTCCCCCTGTCTGCTCCAACCTCCGTATGTTTGTCAAATTCCATCTGGAAGCTGTTCATGCCAGCCATCGCTGCCACTACCACCACCAGCTCCTGTAGCAGTGAATTCCATGTGTTAATCACTGTTTGGGTGAAGAAGGGCTTCCTTTCATCTGCGGTTGCCTTTTTCTGTGTTTATTCCAGTGCTATAAATATCCTTTTTGAGGTGTGTGTGATGTGAGTGATCCAATGAGGTTACACCATGGGGATTTATGTGGGGAGAGGCTCCCAAAGCTACCCTGAAAATCTGGAGCCTCTCCCTCAAACCCCCTCCCACCCAGAGCCACTAACAGCAACGTGGGAAAAAACTAACTTTTCCCCCACCATAGAGAACAATGGAGGGGATGGGGGCAACCTGTTTGGGGGCCTATAGAATTGGACCCCCTGGTCCAAAGTTCTTGAGGGTTGGTGGGTATCTTTGGGAGAGGCTCCAGAAGCTACCCAGTGAATTTGGAGCCTCTCCCTCAAACCCCCTTCCCTCCATCCTTCAGAATATACCCTTGCCTTTGACTTCAATGGCCCATAGGATATAATGGGGTTGCAATTTCGGCAGCAATTCGGCAGCAAGCCAATTCAGATCAGAGAATCTGAATCGCCCTCAGCAGCCCGAAAGGTGCCCCAACAGGCCATTTTCAGGGGTGCATTCGGTTTGGACGAATTGAATGCACCGACCACCTTAAGCACGTGAGCCGGTCCAGGTTTGCAGGGGAGAGGGGCCTTCATGAGTCAACCCATCCACTTCACTTAACAGAGCGACCTTTGAAAGGTCAGATCTCCATGGGGAGGGGCACGATCCTTCCTCTTAAAACAAGAGCCTTGAATTGGCTTACCCCCCTCCGCTCCTTTGATCAAGCCAAATTTCTTCCCATTTGCTGATTCATAAATACACAAAAAAAGGGGAAACGAAGTAAATAAATCAGGGCTTTGAAATCCTTTTTGGAAAGCTTTTCATAACCGTCTCTCCCCCCCCCAACCCCCAGGCTGGCATTATCCCTCCCCCCCTTCAGGCGCACAGCATGTGAGAAGGTAAGAAAACACCTCTTTCAAGTTATCCCTCAGGGGGGTTTTGTTCTTCCCATTCAAGGGATCTAAACATAGAAAGAAAGGGGGAGGGAGTAAAAAGTCAAAGGAGACGAGAGGGAGAGGCAGACACCCCGAGAAGAGGTGGACTTGGAGGGGGGGGCAGAGGCCCTCTAAAAGCACCCTTCAAATTACATAAGACACTCGGATCTCGGAAACGGCTTCCTTTTAACACAAAGGTACAGCAAAGTCATTGATGTCTTTAATCACACCGCCTTAATCACACGCTGGGTCGGTTTGCTCAGTCTGTAATGTACCACTTGACAGTTATTTACATAATGGATCACTTTATGCACATCTTTCACGACGCTGCCGGTTCCCAAGAACATTAAACAAGGAAATGTACATCTTCTGGATACCCTGGGATGAGACAGCAGGAAAGAGAAGGGGTCCGGTCTCCTCCGCATCACACTTGAAGCTTATTCTCAAGGGCCCTGGTGGAGAGAGCCGTCATGTCACCGCTGACTTTTGGCAAACCCCGTGGGGTTTTCAGGGCAAGGGACGCTCAGAGGTGGTTTGCCGTCATCTGCCTCTGCATCCTGACCCTGGACCAGGCCCGTAGCCAGGATTTCTTCGTTTGGGGGTGTCATGACCCAAGCAGATTGCCACCTTCAGCTGCCACCACTCTGGACTGAGGGTTCCTTAGGAAGGCCCAGAACACCCTCCCAAGCCCAACCAAAATGCCCCCTTTAAGCCGAGAACTATAGGCGTGATGACCAGGCAAAGAACATTAAACAAATGGTTTATTAATACAGTACTGGGGCAAGGAAAACAGGACCAGGTGCTTTAAAATACATAACAGTGTTCAAAGACAAAATAAATCAAATCTAACATGACTACCTATTTCTCTCTGACTGGTTACTATTCCTTTATACCAGCCCTGTGCCAGTACTCACTCTGTCCCAAGTAAGGGATCTTTCTCTCAGACCAGTCCCCTCAGTTTTATTCTGTGTGAGGCAAGACCGCAGAAGAGACAAGAAGAACACAGTTTTCACAGTTCACAAAGCTTAAGTCAGAATTCCCTCACAGAATCCCTAGACACTGATTGGCTGTGACCATCGTTAAGCCTTGTGGGGGTTGTAGGCTGTCTGCTTTCCACTCCCACACCAGTCTGCTGGGGCCTAGTCCTGCACAGATAATGACAGAGGGGTATTTAAATTGTTTTAAGGGAGCAGTTAAATTACAGTTAATTAAATTATTCTGAATGCCTGCCTTTGAAGGGGGGAGGCTCTGAGCCTGTTTCCAGCCCTTCCTTTCAAGGTTTGGGGCAACAAGCGTGTCAAGAGAAGAAGAGAGCAGAGCCAGTTTGGTGTAGTGGTGAAGCATGTGGACTCTAAGCTGGGAGTATCGGGTTTGATTCCCACTCCTCCACTTGCACCTGCTGATGTGACCTTGGGTCAGTCACAAGCTCTGGCACAGCTGTTCTTGAAAAAGAGCAGTTTCTGTCAGAGCTCTCTCAGCCCCACCTCCCTCACAGGGTGTCTATTGTGGGGAAGGGAAAGGAGTTTGTAAGCCACTCTGAGACTCCTTTGGATAGTGAAGGGCAGGGTATAAATCCAATCTCCTCCCTCCTCCTCCTCCTCCTCCTCCTCCTCCTCCTCCTCCTTCTCCTCCTTCCTCCTCCTCTTCTTCTTCTTCTTCTTCTTCTTCTTCTTCTTCTTCTTCTTCTTCTTCTTCTTCTTCTTCTTCTTCTTCAATTTCTGGGGGGGAACAGCTCAGAGGGCATTTAATTGCCTTCAGAAGGCATTTAAATGCATTTTGAGTTCCCTTCCACAGGGCAAGAAAGCTCAGAAGGGCGCCTTCAATACAATTTCAACAATCCCTCTTTTTGCTAGCCCAGTATTACCCAGGTCATGGTTACAAATAAGCTTTCTGGCATGGCTATTTGTGGGGTGGGGGCTTTTGATTAAGGGGGCAGGCCCCCGAAATGCCCCACTGTGGCTACAGGCCTGCCCTGGAGGTCTCCCTTCCTGGAAGGTCTGCCTTCCAAGTACTAATCAGGGCTGACCCTGCGTAGCTTCCGAGATCTGATGAGATTGGGCTAGCCTGGGCCATGGTGGATGAATGCCCTCCTGGAAGCTAAACAAAAAGTGGGAGGGAAGGGTGTAGACCACCCAGAAGAAAATGGCACAGGGGGTTAACTGAGCTGGTTGCTGCAAGCCAGCTCACACCAGCCAGTTGCACCCTCTTCCTGCAGCGCCACAAAACCCACAATGGTGCCAGACACTTAATGAGCTGATACTGGTCTTTGTTCTCACATGGCCTCTGAGACCCCAACCTTCTGCTCGTCCCTGGCTGCTGGTGGACCTCTGGGGCACCAAATCACCAGGTCACTTTCCTGTAAGGTATGTAGGCGGTCCACCTAGGGTTGCCAACCTCCACGTGGGGCCCAGACTTCTCCCAGAACTACAACACAAAGAGGAAAGCCTTTGTCTCGCTTCCCAGCTTGTTCGGCCCTGCAGGGCAACTGGTCGGCCATCGTGTGGAACAGGATGCTGGACTAGATGGGCTGCCAGTCTCATCCAGTGGGGTCTACTTCTTATGTTCTTTATTTATTTATTCAATTTCTACTCCGCCCTCCCTGCCAAAGCGGGCTCAGTTCTTATTTTGTCCATGAGTATCCACTGCATCATCATATCATCAGAACCATACCTAGCAGTGTCATGTCCTTGACCAAGCCACATGGGTCTTGACTGGCTATTGGAAGGAGGAGGAGGAGGAGGAGGAGGAGATTGGATTTATACCCCGTCCTTCACTACCCAAAGGAGTCTCAGAGCGGCTTACAAGCTCCTTTCCCTTCCCCCTCCCACACAACAGACACCCTGCGAGGTAGAAGAAGAAGAAGAGATTGGATTTGCACCCCGTCCTTCCACTACCCAAAGGAGTCTCAGAGCGGCCTACAAGCTCCTTTCCTTCCCCTCCCCAGACACCCTGTGAGGTAGAAGAAGAAGAAGAGATTGGATTTATACCCCGTCCTTCACTACCCAAAGGAGTCTCAGAGCGGCTTACAAGCTCCTTTCCCTTCCCCTCCCCACAACAGACACCCTGTGAGCAATGCTCCCTCTAGACTGTGGAGTCTTGTGAGCAAAAATCCTACTTTCTGAGCTACTGGCATTGAAGTTGTGAGCGAGTGATTTGGCTACTTCATACATTAGTTTGTTCTGGAGCCCTCCTTCCTGAGCGAAGACAAAAAAAAAATGTGTGAGCCGGAGGCTAGAAAACTGTGAGTGGGCTCAGACTAACAGCTTAGAGGGAACACTGCCTGTGAGGTAGGTGGGGCTGAGAGAGCTCTGAGAGAACTGCTCTTGAGAGAACAGCTCCAAGAGAACTTGTGACTGACCCAAGGTCATGCCAGCAGCTGCATGTGGAGGAGTGGGGAATCAAACCTGGTTCTCCCAGATTAGAGTCCATGCTCCTAAACACTACACCACACTGGCATGTGTAAGACTGCAAATGTCCCGGCATCTCAAGTTGAAAAGATCTCAGCTAGCAGAACAGGGAAGGATCCTTGTCTGAGCTCTTAAGAGGAAAAAGAAGAAGAAATGAGGCTAAGGAACAGCCATGAAACAATAAGCAAGCAAGGAAAACAACTATATTAACATCAACTTATACTCTTGGGAATGTGCAGTGCAAGGACTGAGAGGGCAAAGAAGACATTTGAGAACTGACCCAGCTGCTGGGAAGATGACTAAAGGGAACCTTCAGATTTGGAGGCACCAGTCCTCTGAATCCCAGAGCCAGGAGGCAACATCAGGGGGAGGCCACGGTGTGAAAAAGGAAGAAATGAAGAGGGGAATAAAACCTAACCCAAATATTGGAATCAAGCACCGATTGTTACGTCAGCTCTGACCTGCTATTTGCATCTGTACTTTCTGGACCAAATTTGGGAGGCACACAACAGAAATGATAAAAGGGTAAAACGATAAAAGGGTTGGAAAACTTTCCCTATGAAGAAAGGTTAAAGTGCTTGGGGCTCTTTAGCTGGAGAAACGACGGCTGAGGGGTGACACGATCGAGCTTTACAAGATTATGCAGGGGCTAGAGCATGTCGAGAAAGAGGTACTTTTCTCCCTTTCTCACAAGACAAGAACTCGTGGGCAGTCCATGAAATTGCTGAGCAGTCGGGTTAGAACAGATAAAAGGAAATACTTCTTCACCCAAAGAGTGATTAACATATGGAATTCACTGCCACAGGAGGTGGTGGCAGCTACAAGCATGGACAGTCTCAAGAGGGAATTAGATAAACATCTGGAGCAGAAGTCCATCAGTGGCTATTAGCCACAGGGTATAGATGGGAACTCTCAGTCTGGGGCAGGTGATGCACTCTATTCTTGGTGCTGGAGGGGGCAGCAGTGGGAGGGCTTCTAGTGTCCTGGCCCCACTGCTGGACCTCCTGATGACACCTTGTATATTTTGGCCGCTGGGTGACAGAGTGTTGGACTAGATGGGCCATTGGCCTGATTCAGCATTGGCTTCTCTTATGTTCTTATGTTCTTATGACGGCGCCCAGAAGCACAGCCTCAAAACAACGTGGTGGGAGAAACCGTCCCGAACGGAGATCGCTTTCCGGCCCTCCTCAAAAGCAGCATGAGCGGAAGCCTCAGCCCAGCCCTCTCCCGGGAGGAAAAGGGTTAACCCATGAATCTGCCGCCTTTAAAAATAAACTCAAATTACCGAGTACAGTAAAAAAAAAAGAGGGGTCTATTTCCAGTTGTGTCAAACAGCTGACTTTGTGTCTATGCACACTTCAATTACAGGAACCAAAAGCGTCTGCAGTTCACATTATTTGGGGGGACCAAGGAATTTCCCTGCCAAAGAACGGAGAGAGATGGATGCCGTTATGGACCAACTGTTCCGTGCAGCTGTCTGGTGAAGTCCAGCACATCCACACTGCAATTAATGAGCGTGGGCGCATTGCAGTACATTAAAGCGCCCTAACCGAGGGAAGCACAGTTGGGTAAAGTTGCCAAAGGGAGTGATACTTCGGAAAGAGATCTCGCTTATTGCTCAATTTGCGAGCCCATTAGAAGGGAGGATGACTCCGGCGCCACTCCCCCCCCCCCCGTTCACATCTCTATGACGGCTTTATAATGGCTTTAAGAAAAGGCGCAGATGAGACTGTAGATCTTATGCCTGCGTTCGTGTTTAGGGCGCAACTGGGATCGTGCCTTTTGTTTTGGAATTCAGCTTGTAAACGTCTGACTTGACAGCCTCAGTCAGACTGCTTAGCGTACAGTCGATCGGCAGTCAATACAGGGGGCGTCAAACTCATTTGTTATGAGGGGCAGATCTGATGTAAGTTGGACTTTGTTGGGCCGGGCCATGGGTAAAGGTAAAGGTTCCCTTGCTCGAAAGCCAGTCGAATCCGACTCTAGGGTTGCGGTGCTCATCTCCGTTTCAAAGCCGAAGAGCCAGTGCTGTCCGAAGACTTTTCCGTGGTCATGGGGCCGGCATGACTAAACACCAAGGCGCACGGAACGCTGTTACCTTCCCACTGAAGTGGTACCTATTTATCTACTTGCAATTTCTTGCTTTCGAACTGCTAGGTTGGCAGGAGCTGGAACTAGAGACGGGAGCTCACTCCGTCATGCGGCACTCTCGGATCTCGAACTGCTGAACTACTGACCTTCCACAGCCTGCAGTTCAGCGTCTTAACCACTTGAGCCACCACAGCTCCTTGGGCTGGGCCATGCGTGCCATCAAATGTAATGCCAGGTAGCAGAGATATAAACTTTCTAAAGGACACAAACACAAAGGTGTTTTTTTTAACTTAAAATAAAAACATGCTTAAAACGTTAGCACTCTTGCGATATTTTGTTTATTTAACAGTGTCTGATAACTGGCACCTCTTGCTCTGAATTATGGCAGCAAAATGTCTGTGCTGTTGCAGTCTTGAGTACGCTGTTCAGGTGTGCGTACCTGTAAGTTTGCAAAGCTACGATGACGCAGCAGCAGCAGAACTGGGAGCAGAAGAGAGCTGGTTTGGTGCAGTCTGTATAGGAAAAGACTTTCCTGGTTCGTTCATACTAGGCCCAAATGGCTCAGCTGAGAACATGTCCCTGTGACTTTTGACACCTGCACAAATGGCATGCACAAATGCCAGGCCTAGATATCCATTTCAAAAGCCACTTTGGCACCTCTGAGGGGAAGACCAGACATTGAGACTCCTCCCCAAACTTCAAAGCCCAGCCTTCAGGAGCATAGGCATGTTGGCTAGCCACACCTCTTAATTCCCTTGTGATTGGATAAATGGCCATATTCAATTGTGACGGAAGAGGAAGGGAGTGTGATCACCCTATGAGAGAAGACACAGAACTCTCTTGGAAGGAGGGTCCCTTTCTAAGAGTTAGTCACTGTTTGGATTACAAACCTGCAACATGGAATTTGACTAGTGGGCAGTGAAGCTGGACTTACTTGCCCACAGCAAACATGGTTTTCCTCTTGAAGATTCCCTGGGCAATGGACTTTGTTCTACCTGGTCACTGGACCAAGGATTGGTAACTATGGTATATTTTTATGTGTAGTAACAGCTGGACAAGCTTAGATTCTTTGTTTATACCTCTGTTAGTCTCTTGTCATATAACTGCTTTGCTTAATTAAGATCTTATACAGATTAATCTCATCTGATTGTGAGTTGTTCATGTATTGTAAATGGGAACTCCAAGCCTAGATCTAGAGCCTAAGCTGCTCGCCTAGAAAGCTACTACTGTGTGTTAATTATCTGCAACTCTAGCCCAGAGCTGATAAGTTGTTAATTCCCAGAAACCTAGCAGGAGGTGGGACCCATACTCCTGTCTGAGTTGGGAACGTCCTTAAATAGGTCCTGGTGGCAGAATACTATGACTCCAAGATCTCTCTCTTGGTCAAGCTTATACCCTGAATTAAACTTGGTTGGTCTTCAAGGTGCCATGGGACTCAGTCTTTGTTCAGTTAGCTTAGTTTCAGTAGAACTATTGGTCTGCTGTAGAACAAGTCCAGTAGGCCCCTTAAAGACCAACAAGATTGTTCTGAGTACAAGTTTTCAAGAGTCAAAACTCCTTATCTGAGAAAGAGGTCCAAACCTTGAAAGCTTATACTTGCCCAAACCTTGTTGATAATTAGTTTGTTAACATATGTCTCTTTTGCTGGTCTTTGACTGTAGAACATAAGAACATAAGAGAAGCCAATGCTGGATCAGGCCAGTGGTTCATCCAGTCCAACACATTGTTACACAGTGGCCAAAAATACTAGGTGCCCTCAGGAGGTCTGGCAGTGGGGCCAGGACACTAGAAACCCTCCCACTGTTGCCCCCCACCAAGCACCAAGAATACAGAGCATCACTTGCCCCAGAGTGAGAGTTCCTATCTATATCTTGTGGCTAATAGCCACTGATGGACCTCTGCTCCATATGTTTATCTAATTCCCTCTTGAAGCCATCCATGTAATAAATGTCTGTCTATCATCATTATTATCATATATGATCTATCTTATCATCTATCACCTATCATCTAAACATGTCTCTATCTCTAAGGAAGAAGAAGGAGGAGGAGGAGGAGGAGGAGGAGGAGGAGGAGAACATTGGATTTATACTCCACCTTTCACTATCTGAAGGAGTCTCAGAGTGGCTTACAATCACCTTTCCCTTCCCCTCCCCACAACAGACACTCTGTGAGGTAGGTGGGGCTGAGAGAGCTCTTTCCAGAGAACAGCTCTGAAATAACTTGTAACTGACCGAAGGCCACACCAGCAGCTGCATGTGGGGGAGTGAGGAATCAACCCCAGTCCTCCCAGATTAGAGTCCTCACTCCTAACCACTATACCAAACTGGCACCCTTGTGAACATGAGAAGACAATACCATCCTTTCTGCCATCCTTCCACCTCTTTGGGCAGGGGCCGTGGCTCAGTGGCAGAGAATCTAAATGACATGCAGGAGGTCCCAGGTTCAATCCCTGGCATCTCCAGGAGAAAGGATCAGGTTGCAGGCGATGTGAAAGGTTGCAGGCGATGCATGTCGGCACCAACGATGTGGGGAAATGCAGTCGTGAGGTCCTGGAGGAGAAATTTAGGCTGCTGGGCAGGAAACTCAAGGCCAGGACCTCCAAGGTAGCCTTCTCGGAAGTGCTACCTGTTCCACGCGCAGGGCCGGAGAGACAGGCACAGATCAGGAGTCTCAATGCGTGGATGAGACGGTGGTGTAGGGGGAAGGGTTCAAGTTTGTTAGGCACTGGGATGCTTTTTGGGACAAGAGGGAGCTGTACAAAAGGGACGGTCTCCACTTGTCCCAAGAAGGAACCAGGCTGCTGGCGCTCAAAATCAAAAAGGTGGCAGAGCAGTTTTTAAACTGAATAATGGGGGAAAGCCGACAGGAGATGAAAAGTCTCTGGTTCGGGATGGCTCATCTCAAAGAGATGAAGGGGTAGCTATTACTTTTGTACAAGGAAATGGATTACAATTGTCCACTGAGACTGTGGCTAATGATAGGAACTGCCTGGCAAGGTCTCGAGGCAGCAAGAGGAAGGCTGTGGGCTTAACAAACGTGGGAAACTATAAGTGTTTATACACAAATGCTAGAAGTCTCCGAGGGAGTTGGAATGCTTGGTGTTGGGGGGGGAAATAGACATTGTGGGTATTTCAGAAACTTGGTGGGATGAGGAAAATCAGTGGGATACGGTGATTCCTGGTTATAAATTATATCGGAAGGATAGGGGGAAAGGGTTGGAGGTGGGGTGGCTCTGTATGTCAGAGAGGGTATACCATCCAGTAAGATTGAGAGGGTAAGAGAATTGGATTCCCTTCTGGAAATGCTATGGGTTGAAATAGTGGGTCCAAAAGGAGGCTTAACAGTGGGAGTTTGTTATCGCCCACCAGATCAAAAGATAGAGGAGGATTATAAAATGATGAATGAATTAAAGATAGCGGCTAGACGAAATAACTGTGTTGTAATAGGCGACTTTAACTACCCACACATTGATTGGGTCAATATGAGTTCTAGTCGGGAAAAAGAGATTGCGTTCTTAGACACTCTCAATGACTGTGCTGTGGAACAGATGGTCACAGATCCTACCAGGGGAGAGGCGATCCTGGATTTGGTCCTAAGTAACACCCAAGACCTGGTGAGAGATGTAAAAGTGATTGTACCACTTGGAAACAGTGACCATAATGTCATTGAGTTTAACATTTGTACAGATAGGGAGTTACCCAAAAAGACTGACGCAACCACTTTTAACTTTAAAAGGGGTAACTTCTCTGGTATGAGGGGACATGTGAGGAAGAAATTGAAAGGAAGAGTGGAGAAGGTCAAAACCATTGGGGAAGCTTGGAGACTATTTAAAAAGACAATCCTAGAAGCTCAGAAAAAATATATACCGCAGGTTAGGAAAGGTACAAATAGGTATAGAAAAAAGCCTGCATGGTTAACAAATAAAGTAATGGAAGCTGTAAAAGGTAAGAAGGATTCCTTTAAGCGGTGGAAAGCTAGTCTTAGTGAGGTTGATAAAAGGGAACACAGACTATGGCAAATAAAATGCAAGTCTGTGATCAGGCAAGCAAAAAGGGAATATGAGGAGCATATCGCAAAAAACATAAAGACCAACAATAAAACTTTCTTCAAATACATTAGAAGTAGGAAGCCAGCCAGGGAGGCAGTGGGGCCCTTGGATGACCAAGGGGTAAAAGGAGTAGTGAAGGATGATAGGGAAATGGCTGAGAAGCTGAATGCATTTTTTGCCTCTGTCTTCACTGTGGAAGAGGAGAAGTGTTTGCCCACTCCAGAAGCACTGATTTCGGGAGGGGGTTTGAAAGACCTGAATCAGATTGCGGTGACAAGAGAGGAAGTCCTCCGACTGATGGACAATTTAAAAACTAATACATCACCAGGCCCGGATGGCATTCATCCGAGAGTTCTGAAAGAACTCAAATGTGAACTTGTGGCTCTCCTGACAAAAATATGTAATCTTTCTTTAAAATCTGCCTCCATTCCTGATGACTGGAAGGTAGCTAATGTCACTCCCATCTTTAAAAAGGGCTCCAGGGGAGATCCAGGAAATTACAGGCCAGTCAGTCTGACATCGATACCGGGTAAGTTGGTGGAAACTGTTATTAAGGAAAGAATTAGTAGGCACATTGATGAACAAAAACTATTGAGGCAGACTCAGCATGGGTTCTGTAAGGGAAGATCTTGTCTCACTAACCTGTTAGTGTTTTTTGAGGAGTGAACAAACATGTGGACAAGGGGGACCCAATCGATATTATTTACCTTGACTTCCGGAAAGCTTTTGATACAGTTCCTCATCAAAGGCTCCTAAGTAAGCTCAATAGTCATGGGATAAAAGGACAAGTCCTCTTGTGGATCAAAAACTGGCTTATAAATAGGAAACAGAGAGTGAGTATAAATGGGAAACTTTCTCAGTGGAGGGTGGTAAGCAGTGGGGTACCACAGGGATCAGTACTCGGTCCCATGCTTTTTAACTTGTTTATTAACGATTTGGAATTGGGAGTAAGCAGTGATGTGGCTAAATTTGCAGATGACACGAAGTTGTTCAGGGTGGTGAAAACCAGGGAGGATTGTGAGGCACTCCAAAGGGATCTGTTGAGGATGGGTGAGTGGGCATCAACGTGGCAAATGGGGTTCAATGTGGCCAAGTGCAAAGTGATGCACATTGGAGCCAAAAATCCTAAATATAAATACACGTTGATGGGGTCTGATCTGGCAGAGACTGACCAAGAGAGAGATCTTGGAGTCGTAGTGGATAACTCGCTGAAAATGTCTACACAATGTGTAGCTGCAATAAAGAAGGCCAACGCTATGCTGGGGATTATTAGGAAGGGAATTGATAACAAATCAGCCAGTATCATCATGCCCCTGTATAAATCATTGGTGCGACCTCATTTGGAATACTGTGTACAGTTCTGGTCACCACATCTCAAAAAGGATATTATAGCATTGGAAAAAGTGCAGAGAAGGGCAACTAGAATGATAAAAGGGTTGGAACACCTTCCCTATGAAGAAAGGTTAAAATGCTTGGGGCTCTTTAGCTTGGAGAAACGACGGCTGAGGGGTGACATGATCGAGGTTTATAAGATTATGAATGGGATTGAGCAGGTTGAGAAAGAAGTACTTTTCTCCCTTTCTCACAATACAAGAACTCGTGGGCACTCTATGAAATTGCTGAGCAGTCAGGTTAGAACAGATAAAAGGAAATACTTCTTCACCCAAAGAGTGATTAACATATGGAATTCACTGCCACAGGAGGTCGTGGCAGCTGCAAGCATGGACAGTTTCAAGAGGAAATCAGATAAACATATGGAGCAGAAGTCCACCAGTGGCTATTAGCCACAGGGTATAGAATGAGAACTCTCAGTCTGGGGCAGGTGATGCACTCTATTCTTGGTGCTGGAGGGGGCAGCAGTGGGAGGGCTTCTGGTGCCCTGGCCCCACTGCTGGACCTCCTGATGGCACCTGGTATATTTTGGCCGCTGTGTGACAGAGTGTTGGACTAGATGGGCCATTGGCCTGATTCAACATTGGCTTCTCTTATGTTCTTATGTTCTTATGTTCTTATGAAAGACCTTAGTGTCTCAGTGGTAGAGCATCTGCTTGGCATGCAGAAGGTCCCAGGTTCAATCCCCGGTATCTCCAGTTAAAAGGACCAGGCAGTGGCTGACGGGAAAGACCTTGGCCTGCGACCTTGGAGACTCACTGCCAGTCTGAGTAGACTATACGGATAATGCAGAATCAGTGGTCTGATTCGGTGTAAGCAGTTTCATGGGTGTGTTTGAGTGTATGATCCATGAGTAGCTCACCACAAGGCATATTAAGGCACAGTTGAGTGAGACACCAGTTGGAATCCCGGCACCTGCTGACACCTGAATGCTTTATAAAGAGAGGCTCCAGTAAAAGGAGCTCTCGGATCAAGCCCCGATTCATTCCCAAGGAGTAAACCTGACTTCAACTGCCGAGACACTGCGTCAACTTTGTCTACATTGGCGGAATACGCAAATTCGCGGCCCGTGAACCGATAACTTTCTAATTAAATGGGGAAATGAATAGCTGGCTTATTTTGTTCCTTAAATTTGTCTCTGTTTATTCCTTTTTTTTTCTCTCTCCCTTCTTCTTTAAAATTTCCTTCAATTGTGCGCTTTGTGCAAATTAAGGGGTGGGGGAGATTGGATCTCATGTGCCTTCCGCTTCTAAATTGTTTCCATTTATGTTCTGTTCTGAAATATAATGAGAGGCGCATTTTGAGTTTGAAAGGTTCCGCTTTTAAATGTACTACTTCGGGCCTGTAATCAGAGACTATTTTGAATACGTGGCACCTAGCATACATATGAATATGCTAATCAGCTAAACTTAATAGTTCTCATTTGTATTAATGCAAATGAGGGGAATGTACTTTCCTCCAAATATTTCTCTCTCTCTCTCTCTCTCTCTCCTTGATATTTATGGAGGAAACCACAAAAAGACGCCATCCCAACCTCCACTCCAAACCGCGACGTGTTCTAACATTTCCGCAGGATGCCTTAAAAGGGCGTGTTTGATTTCGGCTTAATCTAATTTCCTCAAACAGAATTGCATCTAAAGGCAATATAAAGTTACAATTTGTTCCATGTCAAATAATAAAAATGGCCTTTAAATTTTACATGAATTTGACCTTTTGGATTTTTGTGTTCAATTAAAATGTTGCTCGTAGTGGGAGAGCCATAAAGAGCGTTGCGTATTAGCTTAGTCCTGAACTCAGGTGCTTAATCAAGAGTTATTCCTCCTGCCCCCGTTGTATGTATTTTTTACTATTGTAACGTAGGGTTTTCTTTTTCAATATTGCCGTATCCTTAAGACTCGGCGAAGGTCACGATGTAAAATTAAAAAGTGGAAAATTGAGAAGTGAACTTTTCTCGCGGCCCGGTTTTCTGCCGAGCATTTTGGAGGCCCTCTTTGAAGGACCAGGCTATCGGCGTGGAGTCACAGGAGCAATGGAGTGGCAAGAGCAAGCTGTGACACTGTTGTTTAAATCACACGGAGGCAAAAAGTTGTTTCAAAGGGATAGTGTGACATTTAGGGCAACTTCGCACATTAGGCAAAGACAAGCAACGGGTTCACCTCAAAGACCAGAACTATATGTTTGTCAGGCTCGGGTTGATTGGCCATCTGTTATATGCCGAGTACATCATGTGAAATGCTGGCCTGGATGAATCACAAGCTGGAGTTAAGATTGCTGGGGAAATGATCAATAACCTCAGATATGCAGACGATACCACTCTGATGGCAGAAAGTGAAGAGGACCTAAAGAGCTTCTTGCTCAGGGTGAAAGAGGAGAGCGCAAAAGTGGGCTTGAAGCTCAACATCAAAAAAACTAAGATCATGGCCTCCGGCCCCATCACTCCTTGGCAAATAGAAGGGGAAGTCGTAGAAGTAGTGACAGACTTCACATTCCTGGAATCCCAGATCACTGCAGATGGTGACAGCAGCCATGAAATGAAAAGACGCCTGCTCCTTGGGAGGAAAGCTATGGCAAACCTAAACAGCATGATAAAAAGCAGAGACATCACCCTGCCAACAAAAGTCCGCATGGTCAAAGCAATGATATTCCCCGTAGTCATGTGTGGCTGTGAGAGTTGGACTATAAGGAAGGCCGAGTGCCGAAGAATAGATTCTTTTGAACTGTGGTGGTGGAGAAGACTCTTAAGAGTCCCTTGGACTGCAAGGAGATCAAATCAGTCAATCCTAAAAGAAATCAATCTTGACTGTTCCCTGGAAGGCCAGATCCTGAAGCTGAAGCTCAACTGCTTTGGCCACCAAATGAGAAGGGAGCATTCACTGGAGAAGACCCTGATGCTGGGAAAGATTGAAGGTCAAAGAAGAAGGGGATGGCAAAGGATGAGATGGTTAGACAGTGTCATCGATGCAACGAACATGAAATTGAGCAAACTTCAGCGGACAACGGAAGACAGGAGGGCCTGGCGTAATCTGGTCCATGGGGTCGCGAAGAGTCGGACTCGACTGTGCGACTGAACAACAACCTGTTGTATTACTGTCTGAAAATTCCTGATGTATTTTCCCTTTGCTTTGACCCAGCTCACCCTTTTCTCCTAAGAGTGTATTTCACACATCTTATCATCTACCCTCACCTGCCACCAGTTTCCAGAGAGGAGGGGAGTGCGAGTGTGTCTGGCTTGCCGCTGTAATTCTTCTAAGAGGCCCCAACGAGACATCTTTTCACACGGGAAGTTGCCCTTGGAGAAAAGACTTTGGTTAGCTAGAGGCGGACCCTATATTTCTCATGGTCTGCATAGATTGCTGACATGTACGGATGGAATGTGTGATTGTTACTATACACACCTTTCCCACTGTCTTGCCCCAGTTCTGACAAAAGTATTCATTCCCTGAACATCTCATATCTTCTAATAAAACTTTCAGCCACAAAACTGTGTGAAGAAGAGTGACTTGACTGGGACCTTGACAATGTTATAGCCAGCATGAGTCAGATCAGGGTCCCCCAAACCCAAGTCTGATATTTCCACAGCCAAACATCACAACAGAGAACCAAACTGACCAAGCATTGGGGCTGTTTCAGCTGGGGAAAATGGTACAGGGGGGGGAGCTGAAACCCCTCCTTCCCCCACACCACTGTCCCAAGGTGAATTGGGCCCCAGCACATTTGGGAACTTTGGCACTCCAGTGTAATGTTTGGATTCAAAAAGGTCAGAGACGGATCAGAGGAACCCGGATTCGACTCATGCCAAATGTTACATCCAGCTTGTTCTGTACGGGCACTGCATCTGACAAAGGAGTTGCAGGCAATCACTACCACTGTGTATGTTTGTTGCATTCCAAAAGTGTGAAATAGTCATTTGATCACTCTTTAATGAAGGAGGATGAGGAGGAGGAGGAGGATGATGAGGAGGAGATTGGATTTATACCCCGCCCTTCACTGGGAGTCTCAGAGTGGCTTACAAACTCCTTCTCCTCCCCAGAATAGACACCCTGTGAGGCAGGTGGGGCTGAGAGAGCTCTCTCGAGAACTGTCCTTGAGAGAACAGCTGTGCCAGAACTATGGCTTGCCCAAGGTCATCCAGCGGCTGCAAGTGGAGGAGTGAGGAAATCAAACCCGGTTCTCCCAGATTAGAGTCCGGGCACTTAACCATTACCCCAAACTGCTCACACCAACAAACTTCTTAAAAGGGACCTTCTGTCTAGCATTCCTTTTAAAGGATGAAGAAGATCTTTTCCCAGGCGGAGGAATCACAACATCTAGACATCCTCAGCAAATAGGAACACTTTAGGATTACCAACCTCCAGGGGGAAACTGAAGATCTTCTGCAATTACAATTAACTACCAGATGACCAAGATCTGTCCCTCTGGAGAAAATGGCAGCTTTACAGGATGGACTCAATGGCATTATACCCTGCTGAGGTCCCTCCCCTCCCCAAACCCCGCCCTCCTCAGGCCCCACCCCCCAAATCTTCAGGTATTTCCCAACCCGGAGCTGGCAGCTATGGAACACATGGATTTGTCTAAGCATGGGATTTCTCTCCTCCTGGCTCACCAGAAGCTTCATTTTACAACTTCAACTGAGTAAAGCTTAAGAACATCAGAAGTGCCCTGCTGGATCAGACCAGTGGTCCATCTAGTCCAGCATCTTGTCTCACACAGCAGCCAACCAGTTCCTCTGGAGGGCCCACAATATGGCAGAGAGGCCAAGGCCTTCTTCTTATGTAAAGAATATAAGAAGATCCCTGCTGGATCAGACCAGTGGTCCATCTAGTCCAGCATCCTGTCTCACACAGCAGCCAACCAGTTCCTCTGGAGGGCCCACAATATGGCAGAGAGGCCAAGGCCTTCTTCTTATATAAAGAATATAAGAAGATCCCTGCTGGATCAGACCAGTGGTCCATCTAGTCCAGCATCCTGTCTCACACAGCAGCCAACCAGTTCCTCTGGAGGGCCCACAATATGGCAGAGAGGCCAAGGCCTTCTTCTTATGTAAAGAATATAAGAAGATCCCTGCTGGATCAGACCAGTGGTCCATCTAGTCCAGCATCCTGTCTCACACAGCAGCCAACCAGTTCCTCTGGAGGGCCCACAATATGGCAGAGAGGCCAAGGCCTTCTTCTTATGTAAAGAATATAAGAAGATCCCTGCTGGATCAGACCAGTGGCCCATCTAGTCCAGCATCCTGTCTCACACAGCAGCCAACCAGTTCCTCTGGAGGGCCCACGATATGGCAGAGAGGTCAAGGCCTTCTTCTTATGTAAAGAATATAAGAAGATCCCTGCTGGATCAGACCAGTGGCCCATCTAGTTCAGCATCCTGTCTCACACAGTGGCCAACCAGTTCCTCTGGAGGGCCCACAATATGGCAGAGAGGCCAAGGCCTTCTTCTTATGTAAAGAATATAAGAAGATCCCTGCTGGATCAGAATGGTGGCCCATCTAGCCCAGCGCTGTCTCACACAGTGGCCAACCAATTCCTCTGGAGGTCCCACAACAGGACAGAGAGTCCAAGGCCTTCTCCTTATGTAAAGAATATAAGAAGATCCCTGCTGGATCAGAATGGTGGCCCATCTAGCCCAGCGCTATCTCACACAGTGTCCAACCAGATCCTCTGGAGGGACTGCACAGGGCATAGAGTCCAAGGCCTTCTTCTTATGCAAAGAATATAAGAAGATCCTTGGTGGATAAGAACAGTGGTCCATCTAGTCCAGTATCCTGTCTCACACAGCAGCCAACCAGTTCCTCTGGAGGGCCCACAATATGGCAGAGAGGCCAAGGCCTTCTTCTTATGTAAAGAATATAAGAAGATCCCTGCTGGATCAGACCAGTGGCCCATCTAGTCCAGCATCCTGTCTCACACAGCAGCCAACCAGTTCCTCTGGAGGGCCCACAATATGGCAGAGAGGCCAAGGCCTTCTTCTTATGTAAAGAATATAAGAAGATCCCTGCTGGATCAGACCAGTGGCCCATCTAGTCCAGCATCCTGTCTCACACAGCAGCCAACCAGTTCCTCTGGAGGGCCCACGATATGGCAGAGAGGCCAAGGCCTTCTTCTTATGTAAAGAATATAAGAAGATCCCTGCTGGATCAGACCAGTGGCCCATCTAGTCCAGCATCCTGTCTCACACAGCAGCCAACCAGTTCCTCTGGAGGGCCCACAATATGGCAGAGAGGCCAAGGCCTTCTTCTTATGTAAAGAATATAAGAAGATCCCTGCTGGATCAGACCAGTGGCCCATCTAGTCCAGCATCCTGTCTCACACAGCAGCCAACCAGTTCCTCTGGAGGGCCCACGATATGGCAGAGAGGCCAAGGCCTTCTTCTTATGTAAAGAATATAAGAAGATCCCTGCTGGATCAGACCAGTGGCCCATCTAGTCCAGCATCCTGTCTCACACAGCAGCCAACCAGTTCCTCTGGAGGGCCCACAATATGGCAGAGAGGCCAAGGCCTTCTTCTTATGTAAAGAATATAAGAAGATCCCTGCTGGATCAGACCAGTGGCCCATCTAGTCCAGCATCCTGTCTCACACAGCAGCCAACCAGTTCCTCTGGAGGGCCCACAATATGGCAGAGAGGCCAAGGCCTTCTTCTTATGTAAAGAATATAAGAAGATCCCTGCTGGATCAGACCAGTGGTCCATCTAGTCCAGCATCCTGTCTCACACAGCAGCCAACCAGTTCCTCTGGAGGGCCCACAATATGGCAGAGAGGCCAAGGCCTCTCGACATGGCAGAGAGGCCAAGGCCCACGACATGGCAGAGAGGCCAAGGCCTTCCTCTTATGTAAAGAATATAAGAAGATCCCTGCTGGATCAGAATGGTGGCCCATCTAGCCCAGCGCTGTCTCACACAGTGGTCCATCTAGTCCAGTATCCTGTCTCACACAGTGGCCAACCAGTTCCTCTAGAGGTCCCACTGTAGCACAGAGGCCGAGGCCTTCCACTCATGTGGCCTCCTGGCTCTGGGGTTCAGAGGCTCTGAACATGGAGGCTTCTTTTAGCCAGCATGGCTAGTAGCCACTGATAGACCTCTCCTCCTGGAATCTGTCGAATCCCCCATTAAAGCTGTCTATGCTTCTGACCATCCCTACATCCTTTGGAAGCGAATTCCACTTTTTAATCGCTATTTTTAAGACAGGGCGTGAGCGAGAGCGTGGGCTTGTGCGGGCAGGGGCCGTTCCGAAGAATCTGTCAGAGCCGCTCAGCAGCACCATTAGAATTCAGAGAGCTCCAAAGTAATTACAAAACAGCTGTAATGGAAAATTGGTAGTCAAACCCATTTTCCACCAACTAGAACACTGAATGGGCTCCATTATGCTCCTAATTCTCATTAACTTAATTTGCATAGGAAACAATGAAAGAATACCTAATGAGCTACGGGCAGATGGAAGGCAGATCGATACCCTCCGAGCCGAGGTCCAGCCCCCTAATTAAGAGACAAGTCGCAAAGAGGGGGTTCGGTTTACCTTTACGCTGAGGGTTGAAGACCACCAATGGATAGAGCGCTGAAAAGGGAGGTGGCCTACGGTCTCCCTTTTGACCTCATGAGTCAATGCGGGAAACACACGTGGGATGAGTCATGGAATCATAGCATCATAGGGTCGGAAGGGGCCATGCAGACCATCTAGTCCAACCCCCTGCCCAATGCAGGACCAGCTTAGAGCATCCCTGACAAATATTCGTCCAGCCTCTTCTTGAAAGCTGCCAGTGAAGGGGAGAGCTCACCACCTTCCGAGGCAGCTGATTCCACCTTTAAACCGCTCTGACTGTAAAAACGTTAGACCAACATTTGAGTCAGTGTTCCCTCTAAGCTGAGTTAGTGTGAGCTAGCTCACAGTTTTTTTAGCCTCCGGCTCACACATTTTTGTCTCGGCTCAGGAAGGGAGGGCTCCAGAGCAAACTACCTTATGCAGCAGCCAAATCGCTCGCTCAGAACTTCAATGCCCAGTAGCTCACCAAGTAGAATTCATGCTCGCAAGACTCCACAGCTTAGAGGGAACATTGCCAGTGGCACCTTTAAGACCAATAAAGTTTTGTTCTGGGTTATACCCACAAAGCCCTCGACAGCAATAGAACTTTATCGGTCTCAAAGGTGCCCCCACTGGACTCAAACTCTGTTCTGCTGCCTCAGACCCACACAGAGACCCCACCCTGAATCTACTATAATTCTTACTACAGCTCTGCAATTTAGATCAGCGTCACTATTCCCGTTTTGATTTGAGTTCCTCTGCTTCTTACAGGTACAAGTCCGACAAAGGGAGATCTGACTCTTGAAAGCTTATACATACCCTGGGAACCTTGTTTGTCTCTAAGGTGCGACTGGACTGAAATCGAGCTGTTCTTCTGCAGATTAACATAGCTACTGGGTAGCTGTTGTTGTTGTTGTTCAGTCGCACAGTCGAGTTCGACTCTTCGCGACCCCATGGACCAGATTACGCCAGGCCCTCCTGTCTTCCGCTGTCCGCTGAAGTTTGCTCAATTCCATGTTCGTTGCATTGATGACACTGTCTAACCATCTCATCCTTTGCCATCCCCGTCTTCTTTGACCTTCAATCTTTCCCAGCATCAGGATCTTCTCCAGTGAGGGCTCCCTTCTCATTTGGTGGCCAAAGTATTTGCGCTTCAGCTTCAGGATCTGGCCTTCCAGGGAACAATCAGGGTTGATTTCTTTTAGGATTGACTGATTTGATCTCCTTGCAGTCCAAGGGACAAGAGTCTTCTCCAGCACCATAGTTCAAAAGAATCTATTCTTCGGCGCTCGGCCTTCCTTATAGTCCAACTCTTGCAGCCATACATTACTATGGGGAATACCATTGCTTTGACCATGCGGGCTTTTGTTGGCAAGGTGATGTCCCTGCTTTTTATCATGCTGTTTAGGTTGGGTAGCTGCTACCCTCTAAATGATATGGATAACCATCTTCAAGTACTTATAGAATCATAGAATCATCGAGTTGGAAGGGGCCATACAGACCATCTAGTCCAACCCCCTGCCCAATGCAGGACTAGCCTAAAACATCCCAACCTCTTCTTGAAAGCTGTCAGTGTTACGAATTAAACGGTAAATCAAGCCTATACATTGCCATGTTAAGCTTGACTCTGAATGAGGCTCCTCAGATGTCGCATTGCTATTGGTCGGTCTCTGCGAAACCTCCTGTAAATACCAATCACTGTGCGAGATTGTTGCAAAGAGGAACGGTCCTGATTGGCCTTTATCCCTGCAATGCCATTGGTCTTTAACTTGTTATGGGTGTGGCTTGGACAGCCCGGGAGAGTTTAAAAGAGGGAGCTGTGCTCCCCTTGTTGTCGCACATTCCTGAGTTGGTGTTGCCGTTCAATAGAGCTGAAATCACTTGTTGAGCTTATTCCGTTGTTGAGTCTCATACTTAACAGTCAGCTTCTTGAAAGCTTCTTGAAAGCTCACCACCTCCCTCGGCAGCTGATTCCACCTTTGGACCACTCTGACAGTGAAAAAAAAATGTTTCCTAATATCCAGCCGATACCTTTCTGCATGTAACTTAAACCCGTTGCTTCGAGTCCTCTCCTCTGCTGCCAACTGGAACAGCTCCTTGCTCTCCTCCAAATGGAAGCCTTTCAAACATTTAAAGAGAGCAATCATGTCTCCCCTCAGTCTCCTCTTCTCCAAACTAAACATTCCCAAGGCCCTTCGCCTTTCCTCGTAGGGCTCAGTCCCCAGACCCCTGATCATCCTCGTCATTCTCTTCTGCACCCTCTTGATTTTGTCCACATCCTTTTTGAAGAGAGGCCTCCAGAACTGCACCCAGGACTCAAGGTGCGGCCCGACCCAGGCAGTATACGGAGGGACTATGACCTCCAGTGATTTCGACGCCATGGCTTTTGCTTTGGTTCCTTGCACATGTGAACTGGCTTGTGTCCAATTGCAGGTCGTACACAGGCATGAGCATACGTGCGCGGTCATCTCCCGATGGCAGAATTCCCCCCTGACCTGGATAGCCCAGGCTAGCTGGACCTCATCGGATCTTGGAAGCTAAGCAGAATCAATCTGGATTAATATTCGAATGGAAGAACATCAAGGAAATCCAGGATTGCTACACAGGGGCAGTGAACGGCAACCCACCTGTGAACATGTCTTGCCTTGAAGACCCGTGGGGTAACCTTAACAGGGGTGCAACTTGATGACAGTTTCTGCCACCATGGGTGAATTAGCCATAGATTTGCTCATTCATTCATTCATTCTCTCGTTTATTTATTTCAGACTTTTGTGTGCCATCTTTCAGTTAGGGCCTTCAAGAAGAAGAAGAAGAAGAAGAAGAAGAAGAAGAAGAAGAAGAAGAAGAAGAAGAAGAAGAAGAAGAAGAAGAAGAAGAAGAAGAAGAAGAAGAAGAAGAAGAAGAAGAAGAAGAAGAAGAAGAAGAAATTGGATTTATACCCGCCCTTCACTTGGAGTCTCAGAGCAGTTTACAAACTCCTTTCCCTTCCCCTCCCCACAACAGACATCCTGTGAGGTAGGCGAGGCTGAGAGAGCTCTGAGAGAAATTGCTCTTTTTCAAGAACAGCTATACCAGAGCTTGTGACTGACCCAAGGTCACATCAGCAGGAGCAAGTGGAGGAGCGGGGAATCAAACCCGGTTCTCCCAAATTAGAGTGCACGCACTTAACCACTACACCAAACTGTAAAAAGACTTTAAAACCAATTGCTTAAAAACAGTACATGTAACAAACCAGCAATTAAAAACCAACAAGTGGCAGTATCTATCTACGCAATTTGATCAAGGTACAATATCTCTCTACACACTTTTATTGTGCCCTTCCTCCAAGGGGTTCAGGTCAGCATACCTATTCTCCCTTCCCCTTTAATCCTTACAACAACCCTTTAAGGTAGGTTAGCCTGAGACAGAAAGGAATTGGCTCAAGGTAAACCCAGCGAGTTTCATGGATGCATGAGGATCTGAACCTGGGTCCTAGTCCAACAACAATTGGGATAGAAGAGGAGAGCGCAAAGGATGGCTTGAAACTCAACATAAAAAAACTATGATCATGGCTTCCGGCCCCATCACTCCTTGGCAAATAGAAGGAGAAGTCATGGAAGCAGTGAGAGACTTCACATTCCTAGGATCCCAGATCACTGCAGATGGTGACTGCAGCCATGAAATTAAAAGATGCCTGCTCCTTGGGAGGAAAGCGATGGCAAACCTGGAGAGCATAATAAAAAGTAGAGACATCACCCTGCCAACAAAAGTCCATATGGTCAAAGCAATGGTATTCCTAGTAGTCATGTATGGATGCAAGAGTTGGACTATAAGGAAGGCCGAGCACCGAAGAATAGATTCTTTTGAACTATGGTGCTGGAGAAGACTCTGGAGAGTCCCTTGGACTGCAGGGAGATCAAATCAGTCAATCCTAAAAGAAATCAACCCTGATTGTTCCCTGGCAGGCCAGATCCTGAAGCTGAAGCTCAAATACTTTGGCCACCCAATGAGAAGGGAGCGATCACTGGAGAAGACCCTGATGCTGGGAAAGATTGAATGTCAAAGAAGAAGGGGACGGCAAAGGATAAGATGGTTAGACAGTGTTATTGAGGCAATGAACATGAAATTAGGCAAACTCCGGAGGACGACAGAGGACAGGAGGGCCTGATGTGATGGGGTCCGTGGGGTCGCGAAGAGTCGAGCTTGACTGTGCGACTGATCAACAAAAATGTACAGGTGTGAAAGTGGGACAGTGAAGAAAGCTCAGGAAGAAAGTTGGTTCCTTTGAAATGTGGTGTTGGAGGAGAGTCTTATGGATACCGTGGGCCACCAAAAAGACAAATCAATGGGTTCTAGATCAAATCAAGTTTGAACTCTCCCTAGAAGCCAAAATGACTCAACTGAAGCTTTTGTACTTTGGTCATATTTTATTTATTTATTTATTTATTATTTTCAATTTATCTCCCGCCCTTCCTGGATAGACAGGCTCAGGGTGGCGTACGACAGGTTAAAATACAATAAAACACGGATGCATAAATGCAACATTATAAAATTCACATAACAAACAGTGTGCCTACAAAGTGCAGTTCAGTGCGGATGGCGATTGCTGTATGGTGGTCCAATGTAGCTGAGCCAGTATCCTTGGTAGTTCTTAATGCCATTAACCTGAGGGCCGTGGCGATTCAGCTTTTAATAGTTCATCAGTGGCAGCTCTTAATCGAAGGCCTGGTGGAAGAGCTCCGTTTTACAGGCCCTGTGGAACTGTCGGAGGTCCTGCAGGGCCCCTGATGTCTTCTGGGAGCTCGTTCCACCAGTGTGGAGCTGCCACTGAGAAGGCCCTAGCTCTGGTAGAAGAAGAAGAAGAAGACATTGGATTTATACCCCGCCCTTCACTGCCCAAAGGCGTCTCAGAGCGGCTTACAAACTCCTTTCCCTTCCCCTCCCCGCAACAGACACCCTGTGAGGTAGAAGAAGAAGAGGAGATTGGATTTATATCCCGTCCTTCACTACCCAAAGGAGTCTCAGAGCGGCTTACAAACTCCTTTCCCTTCCCCTCCCCACAACAGACACCCTGTGAGGTAGCAGAAGAAGAGGAGATTGGATTTATATCCCGTCCTTCACTACCCAAAGGCGTCTCAGAGCGGCTTACAAACTCCCTTCCCTTCCCCTCCCCACAACAGACACCCTGTGAGGTAGAAGAAGAAGAGGAGATTGGATTTATATCCCGTCCTTCACTACCCAAAGGAGTCTCAGAGCGGCTTACAAACTCCTTTCCCTTCCCCTCCCCACAACAGACACCCTGTGAGGTAGCAGAAGAAGAGGAGATTGGATTTATATCCCGTCCTTCACTACCCAAAGGAGTCTCAGAGCGGCTTACAAACTCCCTTCCCTTCCCCTCCCCACAACAGACACCCTGTGAGGTAGCAGAAGAAGAGGAGATTGGATTTATATCCCGTCCTTCACTACCCAAAGGAGTCTCAGAGCGGCTTACAAACTCCTTTCCCTTCCCCTCCCCACAACAGACACCCTGTGAGGTAGCAGAAGAAGAGGAGATTGGATTTATATCCCGTCCTTCACTACCCAAAGGCGTCTCAGAGCGGCTTACAAACTCCCTTCCCTTCCCCTCCCCACAACAGACACCCTGTGAGGTAGAAGAAGAGGAGATTGGATTTATATCCCGTCCTTCACTACCCAAAGGAGTCTCAGAGCGGCTTACAAACTCCCTTACCTTCCCCTCCCCACAACAGACACCCTGTGAGGTAGGTGGGGCTGAGAGAGCTCTAACACAAACTGTCCTTGAGAGAACAGCTGTGCCAGAGCTTGTGACTGACCCAAGGTCACATCAGCAGGTGCAAGTGGAGGAGTGGGGAATCAAACCCGGTTCTCCCAGATAAGAGTCCGCGCACTTAACCACTACACCAAACTGTCTCTATCGGGTGTCTTTTGGACCAGGGAGAGTCAGGCGGTTCTGTGACCCCGACCTCAGTGCTCTCTGGAGGACATATGGGGAAAGGCGGTCCCTCAGGTAGGCAAGCCCCTGACCATACAAGGCTTTAAATGTCAAAAACAGCACCTTGAAGCAAATCCGGTATGCTATTGGCAGCCAGCACGATGCCTTCAGCACAGGCTGGATGTGCTCTCGTATAGAAAGACCCATCAACAGCCTGGCTGCTGCATTTTGCACCAGCTGCAGCTTCCGGATTTGGGACAAGAGGAGATGAGAGTCACTGGAAAAGGCAGTAATGCTGGGGAAAGTTGAAGGCTGCAGGAAAAGAGGAAGACCCAACGTGAGATGGGTTGACTCCATCAAGGAAGCCGCGGCCCTCCATTTGCGAGACCCGAGCAAGGCTATTAACGAACGGGCATTTTGGAGGGCATTAATTCACAGGGTTGCTGTAAGTCAGAACACACCTGAATGCACCTCATCTGACATGCTAACCGCAATACCACACTGGCTCAATAATACCATATATCGAGACGTCATACCACATTGTATCACCTTAAACACTACGTTTTGCTATTGAATCACTGCACGTATGTATCTGGAGGCGTAAAACAGAAATTGAGCAGACATAAATGTTTGTGTGTGAATCAGCTGGTTAGAGCCAGTTTGGTGTAGTGGTTAAGTGCGCGGACTCTAATCTGGGAGAACTGGGTTTGATTCCCCACTCCTCCACTTGCAGATGCTGATGTGACCTTGGGTCAGTCACAAGCTCTGGCACAGCTGTTCCTGAAAGAGCCGTTTCTGTCAGAGCTCTCTCAGCCCCACCTACCTCACAGGGTGTCTGTTGTGGGGACAGGAGGGGAAAGGAGTTTGTAAGCCACTCAGAGACACCTTAGGGTAGTGAAGGTAAAGGTAAAGGTTCCCTTGCTCGAAAGCCAATCAAAACCGACTCTAGGGTTGCGGTGCTCATCTCCGTTTCAAAGCCGAAGAGCCAGCGCTGTCCGAAGACGTTTCCATGGTCATGTGGCCGGCATGACTAAACACCAAGGCGCACGGAATGCTGTTACCTTCCCACTGAAGTGGTACCTATTTATCTACTTGCAATTTCTTGCTTTCGAACTGCTAGGTTGGCAGGAGCTGGAACTAGAGACGGGAGCTCACCCCGTCATGCGACACTCTCGGGTCTCGAACTGCTGAACTACTGACCTCCCACAGCCTGCAGTTTAGCGTCTTAACCACTTGAGCCACCGCAGGGTAGTGAAGGGCGGGGTATAAATCCAATCTTCTCCTTCTCCTCCTCTGCATAAATTAGTCTGCTCTGGAGCCATCCTTCCTGACCTAAGACAAAGGTGTGTGAGCCGGAGGCTTAAAAAACTGTGAGCTTAGAGGGAACACTGCTCTTAACACCCCTAGATTATGCTATATTCAAAGAATATAGAATGAAGAGAAGAATTCAGGAAAACATTCCCAACAACAGTTTCAGCAAGCGAGCGAGCTTCCTTGGAAGATGCTGGCATCTCTTCGGGGTCTTCAGGGCAATACAGATAAAAAAGGACTGCCTGGGGCCGTTTCAGCGGAGCGTATCCTACCCCAGTACAGACGTGCATTAGTTCCCCATTCCTCCAATTTTTATAATTGCCAATGCCCTCCGAACGCAAGACCCAGAGCATCTTGAGCGAGAAAATGACGGGTTTCTGTATATTTTGGCTCCGACAAATGCCATCCTGTGAAGCTAATCATATTTGTTTAATTAAAGTAACACATCTGTGTAGTAAATAGCCTGTGAGCGGTCAGTAACATAATGCCGTACAAGTACAGCAATAATTGGATAATGTAATGAAATGCATGGAAGGATCTTTTTTTTTTTTTTTAAGAAGAAAATATAATGAGATTTCATCGTTTTGTACACACAGGTAATTAGTTCTTAGAAATATGAGGAGAGCGGCTGATCCGCAGATTCGAGCTATCAGCAATTAATTCAAACAATCCGAGGGATGAGGTACAAAGAACGGGGGACATGGGTTAAAGTCCGCAGAAGTTCCAAGGGAAGAGAGGTCTCGGTCAGAATTTAAATGGATAAACAGACAGGGGCGGGAAGGGTTAAAGCACAAGGGTCTTTCCCTTCCCTCACAGAGGGCCACGGTTGATTGCAGGGTCCTTGGCGTAGTTGACGCATGAATACGCATGACTCGATGTGCATGTACGTGGCGTGTGCACATGGGAGGAGGCCCTAGAGAATCGTTGCACGTTAGGTGACATCAGAGGAAAAGAATGCTTTGTGGTGCCCCATGCGCATCACTGGCCCATTCACACATGCAGCTCCTGGGTAACATGAAGGGATAAGCATGCGTGTGCCAGTGTTCCCTCTAATCTGAGTGAGTGTGAGCTAGCTCACAGTGTTTTAACCTCTGGCTCACACATTTTTGTCTTAGCTCAGGAAGGGATGGCTCCAGGGCAAACTAATTTATGCAGCGGCCAAATCACTCACTCACCACTTTAATGCCAGTAGCTCACAAAGTAGAAGTTTTGCTCACAGGACTCCATCGTTTACCGGGAGCATTGGTGGGGAATGGCCCAAAGGGTCAGCCAAGAAGAACGTAAGAACATAAGAGGAGCAAGTGCTGGATCAGGCCAATGGCTCATCCAGTCCAACACTCTGTGTCACACAGTGGCCAAAAATACCAGGTGCCATCAGGAGGTCCAGCAGTGGGGCCAGGACACAAGAAGCCCTCCCACTGTTGCCCCCCCCCCCAAGCACCAAGAATACAGAGCATCACTTGCCTCAGACTGAGAGTTCCTACTTATACCTTGTGGCTAACAGCCACTGATGGACCTCTGCTCCATATGTTTATCCAATTCCCTCTTGGAACCGTCCATGCTTGTAGCTGCCACCACCTCCTGTGGCAGTGAATTCCATGTGTTAATCCCTCTTTGGGTGAAGAAGGACTTCTTTTTATCCATTCTAACCCAACCGCTCAGCAATTTCATGGAGTGCCCACGAGTTCTTGTCTTGTAAGAAAGGGCGAAAAGTGGCTCTTTCTCAACCTGCTCTATCCCATGCATAATCATATAAACCTCGATCATGTCACCCCTCAGTTGTTGTTTCTTCAAGCTAGAGAGCCCCAAGCGCTTTAACCTTTCTTCACAGGGAAAGTGTTCTGACCCTTTTATCATTCTAGTTGCCCTTTTCTGCCCTTTTCCCAATGCTGTAATATCCTTTTTGAGGTGTGGTGACCAGGTGTGGTCATCTGGAGATCAATTGTAATTCCAGGAGATCTCCAGGCACCACCTGGAGGTTGGCAACACTAGGAATATCTGTCAATGAAGCCACTTGAAGCCAATCCACCCCCCCCTTTGGAGGAGAAAAAAAAGTTTTAAACAAAGTTTCCCTCTTTGTATAGAAGCATAATCAACAGAGTTTCAAATCAGTGGAAGGTAACCATTTTGCCGCAGAGCCGGGAGCCCTGGATGCATTCAATAACCTACAATTAAGCCCGAAAGTGTAAGGGAAATGTGAAATATTGATCTGAAAATTTGAAGATTACGGCACTCTGAGGCAAAATGAGACATTTGAATGGTATAATTTCCACCAGTGAAAATAGAAGGCGGTGGAAATTTGAAAGCCCCTTCCGACCGATCATCTGTCACACGTCGCCGAGCCATTAAATCTGCTTTGACAACGTTTATTTATTTATATAAAACCACCAGCTCCCTCCCCAAACTCCCAAGGTGTTTAACCATCAAGAGCAAACCAATCCATGAAACAATTAAAGTAAAGGGATTGTTAGAAACAATTCACGGCGTAAACGTCATGTCACAAGACGTCCTGCTGTATACCGCGTTGGTCAGGCCTCAACTGGAGGCCTGTGTGCCGTTCTGGAGGCCTCACTTCAAAAAGGATATGGACAGAATGGAGCGGGTGCAGAGGAGAGTGACAAGGATGATCGGGGGCCTGGAGACCAAGAAGCCCTGCGAGGAAAGGCTGCGGGACGTCTTGGGAATGGTCAGTCTGGACAAGAGGAGGCTGAGGGGGGGACAGTTTTCCTTGGTGGTTTTGTTGGAAGTTCCGGATGTGATGTCCCCTGACTCGGACCTCCAGACTGAGTGGCAGGAGAGACTAGATAGCTAGATGGGCACATTGACCTTTCTTCCTATATCTACTCTTCTGCCATGGTCCTCTTTGATAGGCAGATTGTAATGTCAGGGACCAACTTCCCTTTATCTGTCTGTCTGTCTGTCTGTCTGTCTGTCTGTCTGTCTGTCTGTCTGTCTATCTATCTATCTATCTATCTATCTATCTATCTATCTATCTATCTATCATCTATCATCTATCATCTATCTATCTATCATCTATCTATCTATCTTCTATCTATCTATCTATCTATCTATCTATCTATCTATCTATCTATCTATCTATCTATCTATCTATCTATCTATCTATCTATCTATCTATCTATCTATCTATCTATCTATCTATCTATCTATCTATCTATCATCTATCTATCTATCTATCTTCTATCTATCTATCTATCTATCTATCTATCTATCTATCTATCTATCTATCTATCTTCTATCTATCTATCTATCTATCTATCTATCTATCTATCTATCTATCTATCTTCTATCTATCTATCTATCTATCTATCTATCTATCTATCTATCTATCATCTATCTATCTACTCTATCTATCTATCTATCTATCTATCTATCTATCTATCTATCTATCTATCTATCATCTATCTATCAAACTTGTACCCCACCCTCCCTACATAGCAGGTTCAGGGCAGCTTCCAACAAGCATAAATGCAATTAAAAGAAAACACAGCACATAAAACAAATACAAAACACAAAGTGCAAATGCAAAGTGCTGGTGGCAGTTAAAACTCACTCAGGTGGTGCATTTACAGAAAAGGTTTCCACTTCCCAGTTGTTCTAAGATGTCTTTTTGCTCAAAACTTCTTATGGCATCAGCTTGAGGTTAAAAAAACCCTGCGGGCTGGGTTCTACGACAGCGGCGGCCCCTAATTGTATGCCTGGTGGAAGAGCTCCATCTTGCAGGCCCTGCGGAACTGTAAGAGGTCCCGCAGGGCGCTGATCTCCTCTGGGAGCTCATTCCACCAGGTAGATTACGGCACTCTGAGGCACTGAAAAGGCCCCGGCCCTAGTGGTAGCTAGCCTAGCCTCCTTCAGGCCAGGGAGGGTCAGCTGATTTTGAGACCCAAACCATAGTGCTCTCTGGGGTACGTACAGGGAAAGGCAGTCCCGTAGGTATGTCAGATCCGTAGGTATGTCGGACTCTGAATGAAGACTTGCTCTCCACCAGCAAGCACGAAGAGAGGGGCATGCTTTCCTCTCTTGGCACCATGAGGTAGATGGGCCTCTTGCCATCCGCCTCCATCCTTTAGCTAGTAAGTTAGTACTCTATCACATCCCTGCTCTTTCCTATCCAAAGCGTACTTCTCAAATGAAGTGAGAAGTATTTCTCTTCTAAACTTGCAGTGTGGCTCTGTGTAGCTCTGTAAGCTGAGTAACCTGGCGACGTGACGCTCCTGCATTTGTAGCTTTATTTAAGCACTCTGCTAACTAATGGTGACTGGACCAGTTGACCTCAATAGGTTTGTCACAGGAAGCTGATTTATACCGAATCAGACCGTCAGCCCCTCCCCAAATGAAAGGACAGCCCCCTGTGTCTCTGTGACACACATGACGCCGGCTTATACTGAATCAGACCACTGATCCACCACCATTCTGAGTTTGCTTCAAGGGGCTGGTTCTTACCTTTAAAGCCCTATATGGTCAGGGGCCGACATGCCTGAGGGACCGCCTTTCGCCATATGTACCCCAGCGAGCACCGCGCTCAGGGTCACAAAATCGGTTGACCCTCCTGGGCCCCAAAGATGTCAGACTGGCAACAACCAGGGCCAAGGCCTTCTCGGTGGTGGCTCCATACTGGTGGAAAGCTCCCAGAAGAGATCAGGGGCCTGCAGGACCTTTTACAGTTCTGCAGGGCCTGCAAGACGGAGCTCTTCCACCAGGCTTTTGGCTAGGGAGCCACCACCACCACCACCACCAAACAACAACAACAACATCATCATCATCGCTATGCCTGACTCCACCATTACAGCCTGTTCCAGCTGCATATAGATATGACTAGTGGCAAAGCCCATTGCAGCCACAATGCAAGATGTTTTGGAGGAGAGGGAGCAGAGGGGCCAGGCTGGACGGTAGCCCTTTTCACAGGGAAAGGTGGTGTGGGGGCCTCTGGAAGTCTTTCCCCGCCCGGCTGCCTCGGTGGGCAAGCGGGGAAAGGTGGCACAGGGGCTGTGGCTCTCCCTGTCCCTGGTTACCTGCAGATCGGAGCGGCCATCCCAGAGGCAGACCCCTTCCGTGGCTGATGCCAGGGTCAGCATTGAGGTGGCAGCAGTGCATGAAAGGGAAGTGGCCAGGTTGGCAGGCCCTCCCCCTGGGCGATCCATGGCCCTGAAGGGTGGTGGTGGCAGGGCGTTTGAGGGAAGTGGCCTGGCAGGCAGGCCCTCTTCCTGGGCCAATCCATGGCCATGAAGGGGAAGTCCCTTCTGACGACATTGGGGTTGAGTAGCGGCAGGTGGCTGCGGCTGATGAAGTCTGCCACAGAGGTGCCCGGAGCAGGCTTTGGTGTTGTGTTGGCTGCTGACCATCTGCCCGGCTACGTGCAGGCATCAATGGGCAACAGGGACCCCGTTGGGCTGCTGGAGCCTCCAATTCGTCCGTCGCCTCCCAGCACAGTGAGGGAGTGGGCAGCGGTTCGGTCAGAGGGTGGGTGGGACTTAGACAACACATGGCGATTGCGAGCCCTTGTGATTGACAGGCCTCCGGGCGAAAGGCTGTGGGAGCGTGTTATCAGGAGTCACACGAAAACTCAATTATATATAAGGAGAGATAAAGATCAAGAAGCTGATGAACAAAGCGGGCCGGAGATCATATTAACATAACTGTTGCCGCCATCCCTAATGTATTCGTTTACAACCAGCTAGCACTTTATGATATCGGATTGTTTTGAGATGGCTTTATTTCTGTCATAATTGTTCTAATGTTTTATCTTTTGTAAGCCACCCTATAAAGTACTGAGACCGAGGCATAGCGTAGAGATTTCAGCTCATACTTTATTCGTGCATAGGAGAACTTGAGATAACGAGCAGGGCCCATGGCCCGCTTATATTCCTGTTCTTAACCACACCCAACACCCACACCCATGATAGGTTTATTTACAAACAACTCCCACCATTGGTTCCTTTTAGGATCCGGGCGGGCCGATTGGCTAATTCTTGGATCCTCTGCTTCTATTGTCTTAGGATGTGAAGCTCAGCCTGTCCGCGTGGCCATGTGCGAGCCCAAACGCATGCGCGGTCTCCCTTGGTACACAACACACCTTGAGCCTGCTTCAGTGGGGAGGTCGGGGTATAAACTGAATAAGTAAATAAATAAATCCGTACGTTCAGACTGGCAGAGGCTCTCTAGTGTCTTTCACACCACCTTTTATCTTAGTTTTAAACCGGAGATGCCGAGGATTGAACCTGGGACCTGCCGCATGCTAAGCAGATGCTCTACCACTGAGCCACCGGCCCTTCCCTGTCTCCCATCCAAGTACCAACCCTGCTGAGCTTCTGAGCTCCAATGAAATCAGGCTAGTGAGCAAGAGAACAGGCACTCTTTTTGTTTGTTCCATTAAGGTAGGTGGGGGGCGGGTTGCAGTTTGGGAGAGCACGATGCTTTTTATTTGCCCGTCCACCACGGCAATACGAGGCCTCTCCACGGAACCACTTTCGACATCCGGAAGGTTGTTTCAAGGACCGCATCTCTGACGCCTGGACAGCCCGCCAAGGCATCATGTTGATCGATGCAACAAAAGACCCCGGCGGGAGACGTGTAACCGTGCAGGCACCTGGAATCTGAAACTTAACAGCTCCTTGTGGCCACTCTTGCCTCGAAAGCCCCTTTCAGCCACTCCTTATCTGCCTTCTTCAAGCAGGTCCTTCTCGCAGTGGGCGGCCTGCCACTCCGGCAGCCAGGTGGCCGGGCCGCCGGCGAGCCACGATAAACGTCTTTGGTGGAAATTTGCATCGCTTTTGTTCTCCCTCCCCCGTCTCTCTGCCGTTCCCCTGAATTCGCACAGACAATGCCAACTGGAAAAAAAAAACGGCAAACAAGCAAGCAAACAAACAAAAAAAGAAAAAAAGAGAGAGATCTGAAACTTTCTCTAAAGGCAGCCTCGCCCCCTTGAAGACAGTCCCCCCCCCGGAGCTACGCTTTCTTGTTATTTTTTGCTTAACTCCTCTGCTTTGCCATTGTCTCCTTGCCTTTGTACTTTGATGTTTCTTTGGGGACTCTGGGGAAAGGAACAATAAGCAAACAGTGAGAGGCATTTGCAGAAGGTTTTCTCTCCCCCCCCCCGCCTTGCATGGAAGAGGCCTGTGGAAACAGTCAAGGGGAAGAAAGAATGAGAGGCAGGGTGAGTAACGGAGCGGGAAGAGGCTCACCCAAGGAGGCCCGGACATTTGCGAGAGGCCTCAACAGGAGGCTGCGGTAAAGTCTAAGGCTGGTTCTGCACTGGCTTTTATAGAATCATAGGATGTTAGAGTTGGAAGGGACCTTGCAGGTCATCTAGTCCAACCCCCTGCGCTCTGCAGGAGCATAGCCAAAAAAGAGCCCTACAACAGACCCAAAAGATGGTCGTCCAGCTTCCGCCGGAAAATGTTCAGCGAGGGAGCATCCACCACCTCCTGAGGCAGTCTGTTCCACTGCTCAACCACTCTGACACTTAGGAAGTTTCTCCTGATATTGAGCCGGTATTGACTCCCTTGTCATTTCCACCCGTGAAGACTGCCATCATGTCCCCTCTAAGCCTTCTCTTTCCCAGGCTAAACAGACCCAGCTCTTTCCGCCTTTCCTCGTAAGACTTGGATTCCAACCCTCTCACCATCCTGGTTGCCATCATCTGGACACACTCGAGCTTGTCAACATCCTTCCTAAGGTGTGGTGCCCAAAACTGGACAAAGTATGGGTTTTGTTATTTTATATTATTATTTTATTTTATATACAGTATTTTATATATAGTTATTTTATTTTATATACAGTATGAGTAGTGTTATTTTATATTATATGGGTTGTGCTATTTTAAATTGTGTTTTAATGTAGTTTTAATTGTATTGTATTTTATACTTTTGGAACCCACCCTGAGCCTGTTAAGGGAAGGGCAGGATAGAAATCCAAATAAATAAATAAATGAATTTTTTTAAAAAAAATTATCAGGTTTTATGGTAGCTTCCACACTCCGTGCCACGTTTGATTCAATGGTACCTTCTGCATAGATTTATGGTCATTTTAGGAGCCATTTTAGGAGCCATTTAGGTGGCTCAAGTGGTTAAGATGCTGAACTGCAGGCTGTGGAAGGTCAGTAGTTCAGCAGTTCGAGACCTGAGAGTGCCGCATGACGGAGTGAGCTCCTGTCTCTAGTTCCAGCTCCTGCCAACCTAGCAGTTCGAAAGCAAGAAATTGCAAGTAGATAAATAGGTACCACTTCGGTGGGAAGGTAACAGTGTTCTGTGCTCCTCAGCGTCTAGTCATGCCAGCCAGATGACCATGGAAACATCTTCGGACAGCGCTGGCTCTTAGGCTTTGAAACGGAGATGAGCACCGCAACCCTAGAGTTGGATTCGACTGGCTTTCGAGCAAAGGAACCTTTACCTTATGGCCATTTTATGGCTGTTCAGGGGTGACTTTGCAGTCAATACAGTATTGCCCTGAGATACTGAATGTGGTTTTGAGCTGCATTTTTCCCTTCCCAGTTGAGAAAATGTGGAGCGAATGCTATATGCAGAATCGCCCTGAAGCTGTGTCTGCAAGGTGAGAATTAGACCATTTCCACAGTAGCGAAATTCCCTGCATTGATGCTTCTAAAACTGGGCCTTATGTGCAATTTTCTGCAGTAGATTTTTCCTTACCAGGCGCAAACCCGAAGTTTTCTCCTTCTTACCCAACGTTTTCGGAACACGCTAAAACAGGGGATTCTGAAAAAGCTGGGTAAGGAGGAGAAAACTTCGGGTTTCCACCTGGTGAGGAAACATCTACTGCGGAAAATGTCACATACTGTCCAGTTTTAAAAATGTCAATGCAGGGAATTGCACTACTGTGGAAATGGTTGCAGTATAAAGAGAACATCTTGTCCCTGGTTGGAGATAAGCAATAGCTGATCACCAGACACCATTCCGAAGAGTAAGAACACAAAGAGGGGGTACTACAATAGATCTTGCAATGCAGATAGACAATGGATGACCACCAGATATCATTCTAGTGGATAAGAAAACAAAGAGGTGTTAGAACATAAGAACATAAGAGAAGCCAGTGTTGGATCAGGCCAATGGCCCAACCAGTCCAACACTCTGTATCACACAGTGGCCAAAAATACCAGGGGCCATCAGGAGGTCCATCAGTGGGGCCAGGACACTAGAAGCCCTCTCACTGTTGCCCCCCCCAAGCACCAAGAATACAGAGCACCCCTTGCTCCAGACCGAGAGTTCCTACCTATACCTTGTGGCTAATAGCCACGGATGGACCTCTGCTCCATATGCTTATCTAATTCCCTCTTGAAGCCGTACATGCTTGTAGCCGCCATCACCTCCTGTGGCAGTGAATTCCATGTGTCAATCACTCTTTGGGTGAAGAAGGACTTCCTTTTATCCATTCTGCTCAGCAATTTCATGGAGTGCCCACGAGTTCTTGTATGGTGAGAAAGGGAGAAAAGGACCTCTTTCTCAACCTGCTCTATCCCACGCATAATCTAATAAACCTCGATCCTGTCACCCCTCAGCCGTCGTTTCTCCAAAGGTTAGGGTGTTATTAGAGTTGACCTCACAATTCTCCAAGGGAATTCCGGTGGACTGCTGAGTATCTGAGATCCCCCAAACTCTTTTGCTGCGGAGCCATTGTTTCAGAACTTCCTGATTCTACAGATGCCCGGAGAATGGCGGTTTTTAATTTATATTTATTTACATTCCCAGGGACCATTTATTTCAGGGTTTTCTATGAGAGGTATCGCGAGGACCACCAGATTAACAAAAAAGGTCCTATTAGAGTAGACTTTGCAAGACTGCTAAACAGTCAGTAGCCACTGGACACTGTTCTGGTGAATAATATTGATTGATTGATTGATTGATTGATTGATTCGATTTATATCCCACCCTTCCACATGGGCTCAGGGTGGCGAACAAGAGGCACAAGGCCATAATCAACGCTAAAACATAGAGGCAAAGCCATAGATAAATAGTAAGACTATAAAACAATAAATAATCCACTATCACTAAAACAGTTAAAACAGCGGCCGACAAAAGAGAATTTGCAAGATAAAACCCATACAGTTCCACACTCTCATAGCACCTTTATCTCTGCTCCAATAGTGTCCTGACAGAGCTGTAGTCCCATAAATAAGAACACAAAGCAGTGGCATTACAATGGACCGCGCAATACCTCTCGTATAGCGACCTGAAACAAACGGCCCCTAGCAATGTAAATAAATATAAATAAATAGGGATTAAGAACTGCCGTTCTCCCAGACATCTGTAGAATCAGGAAATTCTGAAATAATGGCTCCGTACCAAAAGAGTTTTTTGGGGGGTCTCAGATCCTCTGCGGCACACCAGGATTCCCATGGAGAAAAGGGGTACTATTAACTCTAATCATGGTTTTTGTCTTGCCATCTGTTTCTGTCAATGGGAGGGCACTTCAGTCCTTGGAAGGGAGGGGAGAATTGCCTCTGCTTCTCTCCTCTCCCCGCAGACCCCCACGTTGCCCGTTATGTTATGTTATGTTATCAGTGCCGCTAACCTTCACCTTGAACCTGGAGATCTCCTGGAAGAACAGACTACAGAGTTCCATTTCCTTGGAGGAAACGGCTGCTTTGACGGGCGAACTCTATGGTCTGACACCTTGCTGAAAGCCCCTCCCCTCCCCGAACGCTGCCTTCCCCGGGCTCTGCCCCAAATCTCGGCAACTGTATTGCTGTTCACAAAGGCCTGCTGAATCCCAGGAACCAAGTATTGTTGGTCACACACAGTTGGAGGGCCAGGTGGGGAAATGCTGTTTTGCTCTGCTTCTATATCTCACAGCATTAGGGTTGTCAGGTCCCAACCAATTGGGGGTGGGGATTTACCAGGAACAGCAGGAAGGCTCGTTCAATATATAGTGACATGTCCGTGTGACCCGGAAGAGATGCGATCACAGCTGGGATGTAAGGGCGATGCTCTGGTATTGGATTGGATTTATAACCCCGCCCTTCACATGGAGTCTCAGAGCGGCTTACACATTCCTTTCCCTTCCCCTCCCCACAACAGACACCCTGTGAGGTAGGTGGGGCTGAGAGAGCTCTGAGAGAACTGTCCTTGAGAGGACAGCTCTGACAGAACTATGGCTTGCCCAAAGTCATCCAGCAGCAGTGAGTGGAGGAGTGGGGATTCAAAACCGGTTCTCCCAGATTAGAGTCCGTGCATCGAACCACTAAACCAAACTGGCTCTCGCACTTAACCATTACACCAAACTGTTCCTTATGTTCCAATTCTCGCAGCCATACATGACTACTGGGAATACCATTGCTTTGAGCACGCGGACTTTTGTTGGTAGTGCCAGGAATGTGATTGCCAACTTCCAGGTGAGGCCTGGGGATATCCTAGAATTGCCATTGATCTCCAGCCTGGAGAAAATGGCTGCTTTGGAGGGTAGAATCTGTGTCATTGTATCGCTCTGAGGTCCTAGCCCTTCCCCAAACCTCATCTTCCCCAAAGTCCACCCCAAAATCTCCAGGAATTTCCCAACCTGGAGTTGGCGACTCTAGCCACTGCCAGTCCAAGTATGGCATTAGAAGGGCCAGCATTCTCATCCAGGGCAAAGAAGTGGTATAGGTTCAAAGCAAGGGGAAGACACAATGACCCTCATAATTCTGTAGCGGCCTACCTCTGTCCTTCCTTTGTTTGAGAATTCTCCTTCCGAGTCCCGTTTTTATTTCCAAAAAAAAAAAAAATCTAAAGAAAAGAAGTAATAAACAGCAAGTGATTTATTTGTGTGGACAAAATGATTTGATGTTGTTCCTTGTTGACAGAATGATCTGTCCGGAATTACATTCTATTGATAAAACTGTGAAGAAATGCCATTCATCGACCGCACAGAGTTAGGGGCTGGCAAAAATGCATTTGTCCAGAGAATATGGGATTCCCCCCCTCCCCTGAGCTGTCAGACATTTCCAGGGAGCTGAGCAACCTCATGTCCGCAACTGCAGAGACATCTGCTCTGTCTTTTCCTTCTGCCTTTAACCCTTTCGAGGATTTTCCGGCACATATTTGGTATTGTGTCCAGAACATGGGAGGTGGTAGTTCCTCCTCTTTTCTGCTCTGGTCAGGCCTCACCTGGAGTCCTGTGTCCAGTTTTGGGCACCACACTTTAGGAAGGATGTTGACAAGCTCGAGCGTGTCCAGAAGAGGGCAACCAGGATGGTGAGAGGGTTGGAATCCAAGTCTTATGAGGAAAGGCTGAAAGAGTTGGGTACGTTTAGCCTGGGAAAGAGAAAGCTTAGAGGGGACATGATTGCAGTCTTCAAATATCTGAAGGGCCATCATGTAGAAGATGGAGCAGATCTCTTCTCTCTTGCTCCGGATTGCAAGACTAGATCTAACGGGTGGGAATGACAAGGGAGTCGATACCGGCTCAATATCAGGAGAAACTTCCTCACTGTAAGAGTGGTTGAGCAATGGAACAGACTGCCTCGGGAGGTGGTGGATGCTCCTTCGCTGGACGTTTTCAAGTGGAGGCTGGATGACCATCGTTCAAGTATGTTGTAGGGCTATCTTTTGGCTACGCTCCTGCAGAGTGCAGGGGGTCAGACTAGATGGCCTGCAAGGTCCTTTCCAACTCTAACATTCTATGATTCTATGATTCTATCCAGGCATAGTGCCTTGGAATGTATTTCAGGCCCATTCAGGGTGCATTTCGTAGAAAAAAAAGGTGCAGGAGCTTATTAGCATGTCTCATTAGCATAACTTATTGGCATATGCCACACCCCCTGACATCACTGGAAGTGTATCAGAAGGCAACACCCACAGCTCAGTCTCCACTGGACTGTTTTGGATTGCTAGTTATGGGGGGAGGACACACAGATCTGCCGTCACAGAGGAGGAAGAGCTTGTACCTGAATAAACCTTGGTCTTAAAGGTGCCACTGGACTCTTTTGGATGGCCAGCAAGCGCAGGAAGGTGTGTGGCTGCTTGTGGATTGAGGAGAGCAGCATGGATTCTAAGGGTAGGAGTTAGATAACTCGTGGTCTGGAGAGCCAGTCTGCCCCTCAGTTGCCTTCTGTCATGGTCCCCAGCACGCCCCTGATCACCCCTCCCCTTAATTAAAGCATGTCCACTATGAGCGTGTCCAGAAGAGGGCAACCAGGATGGTGAGAGGGTTGGAATCCAAGTCTTTTGAGGAAAGGTCAAAAGAGTTGGGTACGTTTAGCCTGGGAAAGAGAAGGCTTCGAGGGGACACGATCGCAGTCTTCAAATATTTGAAGGGCTGTCATGTCGAAGATGGAGCAGAACTATTCTTTCTTGCTCTGGATTGCAAGATGAAATCTAACGGGTGGAAATGACAAGGGAGTCAATACCGGCTCAATATCAGGAGAAACTTCCTAACTTTAAGAGTGGTTGAGCAATGGAACAGACTGCCTCGGGAGGTGGCGGATGCTCCTTCCCTGGACGTTTTCAAGCGGAGGCTGGGCGACCATTGTTCAGGTATGTTGTAGGGCTATCTTTTGGCTCTGCTCCTGCAGAGTGCAGGGAGTTGAACTAGATGACCTGCAAGGTCCCTTCCAACACTAACATTCTATGTTTCTATGTTCCCCTCCTAATGCAGTCCGACCCTGCTAAAATTGGGATCTTGGTGGCCAGCAGAGACTTAATATAAATCTGTTAATGGCTACTATCCATGGTGACTGAGGGGAACCTCCAAATTCAGTAATACTAATCCTCAGTGTCCCAGAGCCAGGAGACAACATCAGGGGAACACCTCAGCCTCCATGCCTGGTTGTTGGCCCTCCAGAGGAATTGTTTAGCCACTGTGTGAGACAGGATGCTGGACTAGATGGACCCTCACTGGTTTGATCCAGGAGGGCTCTTCTGAGGTTCTGAGGGAAGGCCTCAGCCTCTATGCCCTGTTGTTGGCCCTCCAGAGGAACTGGTTGTCCACTGTGTGAGACAAGATGCTGGACTAGATGGACCACTGGTATGGACCACTCTATGCCACGTTGCTGGACCTCCAGAGGAACTGGTTGGCCCCTGTGTGAGACAGGATGCTGATCCAGCAGGGCTCTTCTTACATTCCAATGTTAAGATCTGCACTGGGGACTCAAGAATATGCTATGATAAAAATAATGAAAGGAGGAGGAGATTGGATTTATACTCCACCCTTCACTACCCAAGGGAGTCTAAGAGCAGATTACAAACTCCTTTCCCTTCCCCTCCCAACAACAGACATCCTGTGAGGTAGGTGGGGGTGAGAGAGCTCTGAGAGAACTGTCCTCAAGAGAACAGCTCTGACAGAACTATGGCTTTCCCAAGGTCATCCAGCAGCTGCAAGTGGAGGAATGGGGAATCAAACCTGGTTCTCCCAGATTAGAGTTTGTGCACTTAACCACTACACCAAACTGGCTCTCTTTGTGGAATAACCTGTTTCACATGCACATGCATACAAGTCTAGGCCTTTAACTGACACTCTTAAAAACCTGGTCACTCCAATGGTTGTGATTTGAACAGCTGGATTGGTTTGGGAGAAAACTGCCTGCTCAGCTCCAGGAGAGAGAACAGCAAAAACAAAATACCTTTCATGGGCTTTGCCCCTGCTGTCTCTACTCCCGTGATGCACAGTTCTTCAAACTGACGATTGAGGTGACATTATTACGGCGTTTTTCAGATTCCGTCATCACTAAGGTCAACTTAAAGGATCTCATCCTCCCATAAAAGGAATCATGTTCCACAACAGTAATGTACTTGCGACTGAAATACATCACGAGCCTCTCTTTTTCTCAGGCGGAAACCACCTTCATCAAAGTGGTAACCTTAGACTGCAGGCGCTAAGAACAGAAGAACAGAAGAGAAGCCATGATAGATCAGGCCACTGGGTGCCATCAGGAGGTCCACCAGCGAGGCCACAACTCCAGAAGGCCTCCCACTGTTGTTCCTCAAGCACCATGAATACACATGCCCCAGACAAAGTGTTCCATTTATATCTTCTGGCTAATAGCCACTGATGGAGCTCTGCTCCATACGTTTATCCAATCCCCTCTTAAAGGTGTCTATGCCTGTAGTCACCACCACTTCTTGTGGCAGGGAATTCCACTTGTTAACGACTCTTAGGCTGAGTTCAGACTGGCAGTTTGCCCCGCTATAGCCACGTTTCAGCGACATTTTAAACGAGGATTAAAGGGGGCGTTCACACGGGCACATCCGCCTGGTGTTCCCCACCCATAGGCAACCCGTGCTGTTCTGCTTCACTCCCGCGTTTAATAGATACCTCATAAAAGTGGTAGAAAATCCCCGAAGAGTGCCTTTATGCCGTGTTTGTCCACTTCCCGGAAGTGTGAACGCTACGCGGAAAAGCCGGGAGCAACCCGCATTGCGCATAAGGGAGCAGCAATATGATTGGCTGTGCTCCGCTCTACTGCCCAATGCGGTGCCAGCGCAGTGGGATCCTCCCCAAATCGGCTGGATGCCTATGCGTGTATGGGCGCATGGGCGCATGAGCACTCATGTGCTCATGCGTCCATGCACCCATACACACATAGGCATCCAGTCGATTTACCAGGAAAAAGCCATTTACAGCCGCACCTCCAGGCCAGCACTGAACACTCCCGCGCGCCTCCTCCCGGTATGCTCCTGCATCAATCTGAGCTGTGTGACCGCGGAACCCCAGAACAGTTTGTTCCGGGGCTTTTTTGCCACTCCCATTGCAAATTGCCAGTCTGTCCTCAGCCTTTGGGTGAAGAAGTGTTTCCTTTTATCAGAAGAAGAAGAAGAAGAAGAGTTGGATTTATACCCCACCCTTCACCTGGAGTCTCAAAGTGGCTTACAATCTCCTTCCCTTCCTCTCCCCACAACAGACACCCTATGAGGTAGGTGGGGCTGAGAGAGCTCTGAGAGAACTGCCCATGAGAGAACGGCTCTGGAGAGAACTTATGACTTACCCAAGGTCACCCCAGCTGGCTGCATGTGGAGGAGTGGGGAATCAAACCCAGTTCTCCAGATTAGAAGATGCTGAACTGCAGGCTGCGGAAGGTCAGTAGTTCAGCAGTTCGAGACCCGAGATTGCCCCATGACGGAGTGAGCTCCCATCTCTAGTTCCAGCTCCTGCCAACCTAGCAGTTCGAAAGCAAGAAATTGCAAGTAGATAAATAGGTACCACTTTGGTGGGAAGGTCACAGCGTTCCGTGCGCCTTGGTGTTTAGTCATGCCGGCCACATGACCACGGAAACGTCTTCGGACAGTGCTGGCTTTTCGGCTTTGAAACGGAGATGAGCACCGCAACCCTAGAGTCGGATTCGACTGGCTTTCGAGCAAGGGAGCCCTTTACTCTTAACCACTAGCCCAAACTGGCTCTAAGCCTACTGCTCATTAATTTCATTGACTGCCCTTGAGTTCTTGTATTGCGAGAAAGGGAGCCAAGTACTTATTCCTCTACCTTCAGTAAACCATGCATAATTTTGTAATCCTCCATCACATCTATCATGTGGCATTCACTGTCAGAGGATGTAGTGATGGCCACAGAAATCAACAGCTTGAAAGTGGGGTTAGATAGATTCATGGAGGATAATCCTATCAATGGCTACTAGCCATGGTGACTGAGGGGAACCTCCACATTCAGAGGCACTGAACCTCTGAATCCCAGAGCTGGGAGGCAACATCAGGGGAAGGCCTCGGCCTCTCTGCCCTGCTGTTGGTCATCTGAAGAAATTGGTTAGCCACTGTGTGAGACAGGATGCTGGACCAGATGGACCACTATTCTGATTCAACAGAACTTTTCTTATGTTCTTGTGAAGGCCTCAGTCTCTATGACCTGTTGTTGGATCTCTAGAGTAACTGATGTAGTTTATTAGATTTCTACCCTGCCCTCGCAGCCTAGGCCAGTTCAGGGAGACTTACATAAAAACAACATAACATTTACAATAATGTGGAATAAAAATTAAACAGCATCAATTAATACAAATGATACAAATTCTAATGCAAATAACAATTTGCCAATGTGTAAGACAGGATTCTGGACTAGATGGACCACTGGTCTGATTCAACAATGTTTTTTCTGATGTTCTTATGAAGGCCTCAGCCTCTATTACTTGTTGTTGGACCTCCAGAGGAACTGATTGGCCACTGAGTGAGACAGGATGCTAGACTAGATAGACTATTGGTCTGATCCAGCAAAGCTCTTCTGATGTTCTTATGAAGGTCTCAGGCATTATGCCGTGTTGCTGGCTCTCCAGAGGAACTGGTTGGCCACTGTGTGAGACAAGATGCTGGACTAGATAGACCACTGGTCTGATCCAGCAAGGTTCTCCTGGTGTTCTTATGAAGGCCTCAGCCTCTATGACGCATTGTTGGCCCTCCAGAGGTACTGGTTGTCCACTGTGTGAGACAGGATGCTAGACTAGAGAGACTGCTGGTCTGATCCAGCAAAGTTCTTCTGATGTTCTTATGAAGGCCTCAGCCTCTATGGCCTGTTGTTGGCCCTCCTGAGGAGCTGGTTGGCCACTGTGTGGGACAGGATGCTGGACTAGATGGACTGTTGGTCTGATCCAGCAGGGCTCTTCTTAGATTCTTGTGAAGGCCTCGGCCTCTCTGCCCTGTGATTGGCCATCCAGAGAAACTGGTTGGCCACTGTGAGAGACAGGATGCTTGACTAGATGGACCACTACTCTGATCCAGCAGGGCTCTCCTTATGTCACCCCTCAGTCATCATTTCTCCAAGGTAAAGAGCCCTAACCTCTTTAACTTTTTCTTCGTAGGGGAGGTATTCTGTCCCTTTAACGACGTTGCCCTTTTCTACACCAAATAAGTGTTCTCCTCTAAGAATAGTCTCCTTGGCTTGTTTAATGGGGAGATTCAATTAAAAAAAAAAGTTCTTTCCCTTTCTTCCCTTCCACCCTCTTCCCTGCCAACCCTCCGTCCTCTTTTCATTTCATATCCAATCAATATTATTTGACAACACACGGGTCAGCCGTGATGGCAGCATGGAAATTACAAAAGAAACCATTGTTTGGTTTGAAATTAAGGGCTAGTGGGATCAATAGTACATTTGAAAATTGATATCGATCATGCCATGTGTATGTATGGAATGTGGGGGGAACGAGACTCGGGGCGACGTCCCTTCCCAGCGAACGCGACTTCTGCTTCATTCCGGCAAAGCCGATGAAATCAACCTAAAAATTATACACAGAGAAATCTTCTCTCTTTTTTAAAGTAATCGGGGAGGACGGTGGAGAGAGAAAACTATTGACGTCCCATAATTGGATTTCCCCACTTACGGCAGTAACGGGGTGGGGGGGAATGTTTTTTGTCCTTATTTTGCTCGGTTTTGATGTCGGGCGATTGTTTTTCAAGGCCCGCATTCTTTACTCAAAGGTTTCGCGCGGCGCTTGGGCCGAAAAAAGAGGGGGGCGCGGTAAGAGTGGCGTCAACAAACGCCAGCCGCTTCAAACACGCTGGGAATTGCAATAGTCATTGTTTAGCACGTCGGAGAAGTATTGTGTGACAAATTGATTTGGAGTCATCATTTGCTTAAAAAGGCAGTAAATGAAAGTTTATGAGAAGGGGCCGAAATAACGACGTGAAATTGTCCATCCAGAACTCCTGATGGTGATCAGTAAAATGAAATAGATTAACTGCTTTGTTTTCTCTCCCCACACCACCCCCCTTTTCCTTTCAACGCACATCTCTGCGACGGCACTATAATACGATAGCATAATAGGAAGACACGGTGGGAAATAATAATAATAATCCTGGACCCAACGTGAACCGAAGATTTATCTACTTTTCTGTTATCCGCTATCATTTATTTATTTATTCGGTGAGTTTCGATGCCACTTTCCTCCTTGAGCATTGGACTCAAAGCGGCTTCCAAACTGTAAAGCCCTAGATAGTCAAGAATAAGAGCAGGGCTTTTTTTGTGGATGAAGCCCAGCAGGAACTCATTAGCATAATAGGCCACACCCCTGACAGCACAGCGCATTAACACATTAGGCCACGCCCCCATGTAACCAGAAGTGTGGTCATCCAGCCATGCCCACCTTTTGCTTCTTATTCTGTTTACCTTGTTTGCTGTCAAAACCCCAGGGCTTCTTTTTGGAGCATGTTAGGCCACACACCCCTCATGTAGCCAATCCTAATGAATTTCTGCAGTTGGGTGTGGCCTATAATGCTAATGAGTTCCTGATGGGCATGGCCAACTGGGGGGCCAGCCGGAACTCCGTTCCTGTGTGTTCCTGCCCCAAAATAGCCCTGAATAAGAGTATGGGCTTTGGAGAGTCAACGCTCCCTTCCTCAGATGCTGATGTCGTCCTTCTATGGAAGTGATTCCCTTTATATCAAAATCTCGAACCTCATGCAACTTCCATACGATTACGGTTGCCAGGCCATACAATTGAGGCTGCCTGGCAACTCACAGGAGAGTTGGGGGCAGGAACATGGTGGTGGGGAGTATCATGGGTATGATGATGTCACTTTAGGGAATCTATGGCTTTACATAAGAACATAGGAGAAGCTGTGTTGGGTCAGGCCAATGGCCCATCCAGTCGAACACTCGGTGTCACACAGCAGCCAAAACCCAGGGGCCAACACCAGTGGGGTCAGAACTCCAGAAGGCCTCACACTGTGCCCTCCCAAGCACCAAGAAGACAGAGCATCACTGCCCCAGACAGAGTGTTCCATCTCTACCTTGTGGCTAATAGCCACTCATGGACTTCTGCTCCATATACTAATTCAATCCCCTCTTGAAGCTATGCTTGTAGCTGCCACCACCTCCTGTGGCAGTGAATTCCATGTGTTAATCACTCTTTGGGTGAAGAAGGACTTCCTTTGGTCTCTTCTAAGCTTACTGCTCATTAAATTCATGGAGTGCCCACAAGTTCTTGTATTGCGAGAAAGGGAGAGAAAGTACTTCTTTCTCTACCTTCTCTAGTTCGTGCATAATTTTGCAGACCTCGATCATGTCCAGTGTTCCCTATAAGCTGAGTTAGTGTGAGCTAGCTCACAGTTTTTTTAGCCTTCAACTCACACATTTTTGTCTTAGCTCAGGAAGGATGGCTCCAAAGCAAACTGATTTGTGCAGCAGCCAAATCACTCACTCACAACTTTAGTGCCACTGGCTCAAAAAGTAGAATTTTGGTTCAAAAGACTCCATAGCTTAGAGGGAACACTGATGTCACCCCCTCAGTCATCGTTTCTCCAAGCTGAAGAGCCCTAACCTCTTTAACCTTTCTTAATAACGAAGGTGTTTCATTGCCTTAATCATTTGCCCTTTTCTGCAATGCTATAATAGCCTTTTTGAGGCGCAGTGAACAGAACTGTACATTTATACAAGATTTACCATAGAGTTTCCAGTGATTCCTAGAGCTACCCAATGTCACTTCCAGGTGGTTCTCATGCTTGTGACACCACCATTTTTACTTATTTATCCCCCACCACCATTTGAAGTGGCAGCAGGCAACAGGAGCTCTGAGTGGGAGATATCTTGACCTGACTGGGATACAACTGCCTACAACTCGGGAGAACTCTACCAGAATGTCCTGTGACGGACTTACCTTTGAAGCGCCCTCCTACCAGCCTTGACCTGACGCAGCTTATAAAACCCCAGGTTGAATATGCATGACCAGAGCATCATTAAACCTTAAATCATGAACAATCTTGTTCAGTTATCAGGGAAGTCTAGGACAAGTCAATAAGGGACCTGTCAGAAAGACAGTACTTTATCCAATTGAGAGCCAGTTTGGTGTAATGGTTAAGTGCACAGATTCTTAACTGGGAGAACCGAGTTTGATTCCCCACTCCTCCACTTGCAGCTGCTGGATGAACTTAAGAACATAAGAACATAAGAGAAGCCAATGTTGAATCAAGCCAATGGCACATCTAGTCCAACACTCTGTCACACAGTGGCCAAAAATACCAGGTGCCATCAGGAGGTCCAGCAGTGGGGCCAGGACACTAGAAGCCCTCCCACTGCTGCCCCCCCAAAGCACCAAGAATAGAGTGCATCACCTGCCCCAGACTGAGAGTTCCTATCTATACCTTGTGGCTAATAGCCACTGATGGACTTCTGCTCCATATGTTTATCCAATTCCTTCTTGAAGTCATCCATGCTTCATGCTTGAAGCCATCCATGTAGCTGCCACCACCTCCTGTGGCAGTGAATTCCATGTGTTAATCACTCTTTGGGTGAAAAAATACTTCATTTTATCTGTTCTAACCCAACTGCTCAGCAATTTCATTGAGTGTCCACAAGTTCTTGTATTGTGAGAAAGGGAGAAAAGTATTTCTTTCTCAACTTGCTCTATCCCATGCATAATCTTATAAACCTCGATCATGTCACCCCTCAGCTGTCATTTCTCCAAGCTAAAGAGCCCCAAGCGTTTTAACCTTTCTTCATAGGGAAAGTGTTCCAACCCTTTTATCATTCTAGTTGCCCTTCTCTGCACTTTTTCCAATGCTATAATATCCTTTTTGAAGGGTGGCGATCAGAACTATACACAGTATTCCAAATGAGGTTGCACCAATGATTTATACAGGGGCATGATGATACTGGCTGATTTGTTTTCAGTTCCCTTCCTAATAACCCCCAGCATAGCGTTGGCCTTCTTTATTGCAGTTACACACTGTCTAGACATTTTCATTGAGTTATCTACTATGACTCCAAGATCTCTCTCTTGGTCCGTCTCTGCCAGTTCAGACTCCATCAATGTGTATTTATATTTAGGATTTTTGGCTCCAATGTGCATCACTTTGCACTTGGCCACATTAAACCCCATTTGCCACATTGACGCCCACTCACCCATCCTTGACAAATCCCTTTGGAGTGCCTCACAATCCTCTCTGGTTCTCACCATCCTGAACAACTTCGTGTCCTCTGCAAATTCAGCCACTTCCCTGATTACTCCCCATTCCAAATCATTAATAAACAAGTTAAAAAGCATCGGACCGAGTACTGATCCCTGTGGTACCCCACTGCTTACCACCCTCCACTGAGAAAGTTCCCCATTTATGCTCACTCTCTGTTTCCTATGTATAAGCCAGTTTTTGATCCACAAGAGGACTTGTCCTTTTATTCCATGACTATTGAGCTTACTTAGGAGCAAGCCATAGTTTTGTCAGAGCTGTTCTTGAAAGAGCAGTCCTCGAAAGAGCTCTTTCAGCCTCACCTATCTCACAGGATGTCTGTCGTGGGGAGGAGAAGGGAAAGGAGTTTGTAAGCCGCTCTGAGACTCCGAGTGAAGGGCAGGTTATAAATCCAATCTCCTCCTCCTCCTCCTCCTCTTCCTCTTCCATTGTACAGTCTGGTTCAAACAATTCAGCATCTCCTGGGCTAAAGATCCACAAAGAGTTTTGAAGACATCATTTGTTTCACGTAGAAAGTCTTTCAGTACAATGTGCAGACACGTTTTGCTTTTTTGTTCCCAGATTTGCAGGGGTTTTGTCTGTGTTTTTTTTTTAAGCACTTAGTACCTCCAGTTTACTTAGCAATATCTAACACTGAGACCCGGGATCCTGCTGATTGAAGATGTATTTATTGGAGAGAACTTGCTTTAATAATAGGTATCACTTTGCCTCTTTCATACAGGAAGCACAGAGCAGTTATAGCCACAAACCTGATTAGCTGAAGGAGCACTCTTTTTGGTCAGGGCCTGCTGCCAGCCGACTAATAATAAGGTACCTAGTTCTGCAAGAGAGTCCCCTGAGAAAAACGCCCGACTCTTTCAGCTTCCCTGGAAATCTTCCTGATGGTGTTCCTGAGGAAATACCTCCCAGTTCACTTCGAACTGCATTTTAGGGGATGGTAACTCAATGGATTTACAGCAACTCTTGGCAAAAAATCAAGTCATCGTATGAATGTAAGAAGAACCTTGCTGGATCAGACCGATAGTCCATCTAGTCCAGCATCCCATCTCACACAGAGAACAACCAGTTCCTCTGGAGGGCCAACAACAGGGCACAGAGGCCGAGGCCTTCCTCTGATAAGAACATCAGAAGAGTCCTGCTGGATCAGACCAGTAGTCCATCTAGTCCAGCATCCGAACTCACACAGTGGCCAACCAGTTCCTCTGGAGGGCCAACAATAGGGGAGAGAGGCTGAAGCCTTCCCCTGATAAGAACGTCAGGAGAGCCCTGCTGAATCAGACCAGTGGTCCATCCAGTCCAGCATCCTGCCTCACAGTGGCCAGCCAGTTCCTCTGGAGGGCCAACAACAGGGCATAGAGTCTGAGGCCTTCCCCTGATAAGAACATCAGAAGAGCCCTGCTAGATCATACCAGTAGTCCATCTAGTCCAGCATCCTGCCTCACACAGTGGCCAACCAGTTCATCTGAAGGGTCAACAACAGGGCAGAGAGGCCGAAGCCTTCCCCTGATAAGAACATCAGAAGAGTCCTGCTGGATCAGATCAGTGGTCCGTCCAGGCCAGCATCCTGTCTCACACAGAGGCCAACCAGTTCCTCCAGAGTGCCAGCCACAGGGCGTAGAGTCCAATGCCTTCCCCTGATGTTGCATTCTGGCCCTGAGGTTTAGAGAATTAGTGCCTCTGAAAGTGGAGGTCCCCCACAGTCACCTTGGCTACTAGCTGTGGATAGACATCCTCCACGAATGTATCTAATGCCCTTTGAAAGTTGTTTATCTGGACATGTACTGAACCATTCCCAAGGCTATTTTCACCTCACAGAAAATTCACTGCAGAAATCGGCTCATGGGATAGACACCTGGTCAAATAGTGCAGAAATTGGCCTCCATTTAAGGCTGCCAACCCCCCAGTTGGGGCAGGATATCCCTCCCCCCTCCAGTCACCCACTGCCACTCTGAGCATTGGTGGGGGGGATGAAAAAAAAAAAGTGACGCCAACTTCAAAACCATGTAAACTGGTCTAGGAATCACTAGAAACTCTATGGTCTTATGTGGCAGATACCCAGCTTTAGATCTCATTATGCAAACTTCTGGAAGGAGTTGTGAAGTACCTTGAAGTCATGGTCAAGGGACTGAAGGTGAACTAACTGAAGCTTAGTCCAAACAAGATGGTGGAGATGCTGGTTGGGAAAGGAGAACTTTTGGATGGTATTGACAACAGCCTTAGATAGGGTCAGGGGTCATTTCGTAGAAAAAGAGGTGCAGGAGCTCATTAGCATGACTCATTAGCATAACTTACTTGGATATGCCACACCCCTGACATCACTGGAAGTGTGTCAGAAGGCAACACCCACTGCTCAGGCTTCACCCCTAGGGACTGTCTTTCCACTCTGGGGGCTGTCATTCCAGTCCCAGAGTAGCCTATCTGGGCCCAGGAGGAATGCTACACATGCTGCTTCATGCTCCTGCTGGGATCTGGGGGCGGGGCTTGCCACCACCTGTGCTTCTAATTGCCGGAGCTCCACTCCTGCCTGTTCCTGCTCCAAATGACCCCTGGATAGGGTTAAACTTTCTTTAACAGACCAAATTAAGAACTTGGTGGTACTCTGGTACTTGGCCTTGGATAAACAGGTGATCACGGTTGCTAGTAGCACCTTCTTTCGCAAACATGCAGAAGAAACTGCCTTTCGCTGAATCTCTAAGGGTTACCAGATGTGAATCCAGATGTGCTCAAGATGGCATCCGTATTAACTTGCCCCGCAAGGTCAGTTCTGTCCCTTCAGACTGTCAGCGGCTGTCCAGGGTCTCAGGCAGAGGTCTTTCATTTCACCTGCTGCCCAGTCTTTTTACTTGGAGATGCCTGTGACCTCCTGCATACAAAGATGACTCTCTTCCACTCAGCCACAACCCTTCCCCAAAACTCATGAGTGGTCCTTCATTTAGACTCTTCTGGATTAACTATATCGATCTTTTACTTGGAGGTGCCAGGGATTGAACCTGTGACCTCCTGCATACAAAGACGTCTCTCTTCCACTCAGCCACAACCCTTCCCCAAAGCTCATGAGTAGTCCTTCATTTAGACTCTTCTGGATTAACTATATCGATCTTTTTACTTGGAGGTGCCAGGGATTGAACCTGTGACCTCCTGCATACAAAGACGACTCTCTAACACTCAGCCAAAACCCTTCCCCAAAGCTCACGAGTGGTCCTTCATTTAGACTCTTCTAGATTAACTATATCGATCCATGCTCCCACAGCCTCCAGACTGGACTTCTGGGATGAGCTCTAGAAGGGACTGCCTTTGGAGGTGCCTCAGAAGCTACATTTGGTAAATATATAGATAAGCTGCAAGAGTCTTCTTTGGAGGGGGTCTTTGAATGTACAATTCCCCTTCTTCATCAACTGCACTAGGAGGCAGGATGCCGCACTACATGGACCACTGATCTGAATGAGTAGGACCAGAGAGCCAGTTTGGTGTGGTGGTTTAAGAGCATGAACTCTAATCTGGGAGAACCGGATGTGATTCCCCACTCCTCCACATGCAGCTGCTGGCATGACCTCGGGTTGGTCACAGTTCTCTCAGAGCTGTTCTGGAAAGACCAGTTCTGGAAAGAGCTGTCTCTGCCCCACCTACCTCACAGGGTGTCTGTTCTGAGGAGAGGAAGGGAAGGGGATTGTACCTACTCTGAGTGAAGGGTGGGGTATAAAGCCAACTCTTCTCCTTCTTCTCCTTCTCCTTCTTCTCCTTCTCCTCCTTCTATAGTTTGGTGCAGTGGTGAAGTGCGTGGACTCTAATCTGGGAGGACTGGGGTTTGATTCCCCACTCCTCCACTTGCACCTGGCTGGATGACCTTGGGCAAGTCGTAGTTCTGACAAGAGCTGTTCTTGAAAAAAGAGCAGTTTCTGCAAAGAGCTCTCTCAGCCTCACCTACCTCACAGGGTGTCTGTTGTGGGGAGGGGAAGGGAAAGGAGTTTGTAAGACGCTCTGAGACATCTTTGGGTAGTGAAGGAAGGGGTATAAATCCAATCTCTTCTTTTTCTTCTTCCTCTTTTTCTTCTTCTTCTTTGTTGTCATCATCTTCTTGTGTTCTTGCACTGGGCATGTGAAAGAGGAAGGCCAGAGAGAAGAAGAAGAAGAAGAAGAAGAAGAAGAAGAAGAAGAAGAAGAAGAAGAAGAAGAAGAAGAAGAAGAAGAAGAAGAAGAAGAAGAAGAAGAAGAAGAAGAAGAAATAGATGGAGAAGGATAAGAAGAGGAAGAGGAGGAGATTGGATTTATACCCTGCCCTTCACTCAGAGCGGCTCACAAACTCCGTTCCTTTCCCCTCCCCACAACAGACACCCTGTGAGGTAGATGGGGCTGAGAGAGCTCTGACAGAAACTGCTCTTTTTCAAGAACACTTCTGACAGTACTGTGGCTTGCCCAAGGTCATCCAGCAGGTGCAAGTGGAGGAGTGGGGGACTCAAACCCTGTTCTCCCAGATCAGAGTCCACACACTTAATCACGACACCAAACTGGCTCTCGAAGAAGGTTGCATGCAGCAGTTCAGGTGGAGTGGAACAAAGGAAGAACTAGAGACTCAGCCAGTGCAGTGGCTGGGATGACGTCATCGTGCCATGTACCTAGCTTGATGTGAGCAAGAGAAAGCGCTTGAGAATCAACCGAGAAAGAAAGCGAATGAATAAGCAACTTTTTTTTTTTTTTTTTTGCAAAGAGCGCTTAAAAACCACCACAAAGAGAAGGCTTTTTAAGGCATTGCTAAAAAAAAAAAAAGTCCCACACACAAAAAAAAGGGGAGTAATGATTCACTTCCAACTGAAGATCGCTCCGTTCCTTTCAGCTCTGTCTCGTGGAAAGCTCAGCGGGAGATGGCAGAACGCCCCTCGAATGGTCAATTATTGTGAAATAGATGTGATAGATGCAAGCTTTCGGGTAAAGAAAAAAGTAAAAAAAAAAAAGTTCCGGTGTTGGAGAGCTGCAGATAGAAATATTAGCACTCAAACAGAACTCGAGGAGGTGCGGTGAATATTTGTGATCCGCTGTTCCTGATGCAAGACGCACACGGAGGGACACACATGCATCCATCGTTACAGAGAAGGGTCCTCAGACAACGGCCCGTTTGAGAAGATTATCATCAGGCCAATGACACAAGTGGTCACTTCGCCATGCAGACAAATCTCCGACGCTCCAGGGCTTGGGTCAAAGTAGCAGTCATCGGGTCTGCACTCTTTGCATGCTCGAAGCGCCTTGCCACGGGTTAACTGCTTCCAATGGGAGGACCACGAGGGAAGGAGTCAGTTTCTTGGGCTCGCAGTGATTCAGGGTTATACTTATGCAAATGGCTCTGGCTGGAGGAACACAAAGGGTTTCAGCTTAACATCTTGGCAAGAAAATCACAGGCAGGTGAGAGGTTATAAAACCTCTGGACAAGGAGAAGAAAACCTCTTTTCGATCTACTGCTTTTAAGCCCTGTCCAGTTAATGAGGATGCCAATTTGAGCACATCTCGATTCACATCTGGTAACCCTTAGAGAATAACATGCTTTGGGGGGAATGAGCTTTCAAGAGTCAAGTCTCCCTTTGTCACATCTTGAACATGTGGCTGAACAAAGGGGAAGAACCCCAATGTTTTTTTTTAAAAAGAGATAGATTTAGGTGGGTAGCCGTGTTGGTCTGAAGCAAGAGAAGAAGAAGAAGAGAAGAGACTGGATTTATACCCTGCCCTTCACTTGGAGTCTCAGAGCAGCTTACAAACTCCTTTCCCTCCCCCTCCCCACAACAGGCACCCTGTGAGGTAGAAGAAGAAGAAGAAGAGATTGGATTTATGCCCTGCCCTTCACTGCCCAAAGGCGTCTCAGAGCGGCTTACAAACTCCTTTCCCTCCCCCTCCCCACAACAGACACCCTGTGAGGTAGGCGGGGCTGAGAGAACTTCTGACAGAAACGGCTCTTTTTCAAGGACAGCTGTGCCAGAGCTTGTTACTGACCCAAGGTCATCCAGCCAGGTTCAAGTGGAGGAGTGGGGAATCAAACCTGGTTCTCCCAGACTAGAGTCCACACACTTAACCACTATGCCAAACTGGCTCTCTAAACACTACACCAAACTGAAGCAATAGAACAAAGTTGGAGTCCAGTGGCACCTTGAAGACTAACAAAGAAGAAGAAGAAGAGATTGGATTTATACCCCATCCTTCCCTCAGCATCTCAGAGTGGTTTATAATCTCCTTTCCCTTCCCCTCCCCACAATGGATACTCTGGATGTGGTCAGACGGCGTGCCGAGAGCAGTTTAAACTGGTCCGGCTCTGACGTGATTTTTTTTTTTAATCTGGATAATCGCGATCACACTTACCTCCTTATCCTGGCTCACCGCACAGTCACATCGCTCCCCACCATCTACACTACCGACGCATGGGAGCGTGTACCCTCTAGCGCTGAGGGTACAGTTTGGTGTCATGGTTAAGTGCGCAGACTCTAATCCGGGAGAACCGGGTTCGATTCCCTGACTTCTCCACTGGCAGCTGCTGGATGACCTTGGGCAAGCCACAGTTCTGACAAGAGCGGTCCTTGAAAAAGAGCAGTTTCTTCTTTTTTTAGTTCTTTTTAAAATTATTTTCCAAAACTACAAGAAAATATGGAAGGGGAACTATAAACTACGGGAGAAAGTAAAGAAAACCGCTAGAAACCCAAGAGGTGGTGGTCTTATAATGGTTACAATATAAAGCTTTAAATGGTAAAAGAATATAACTTATGTTAAAAATGATCATTGAACAAAAAGCTGATGTCCTTCTAGTCCAGAAAGTCTGACTTAGCAAAACACATTACCAAAGAGTCATTAAATTTATAACAAAAACATAGACTTCAGGCAAAATTAGTAGCTTATATGCCTCTTCTTCCCCTTCTTTCCCTCAAACGATATGCTTCCTTGGGGGCAGCCGCCCCTCAGTCAGAATCTGAGTCTTCTTCTGTAGGTGCTCCATCATCACTTCCCTTGCTGGTCTCCTCTTCCTCTCTTCTCAAGGTGTCAGAATTTCAAACATGCGGTTTCGGTTTCGGCGTTGTGAATGGCGGCCGCGTCTCGGGACGCTCCCGGAGGCGGCTAGCCCACGCGCAGATAGGGGGGGTCTTCGCATGTGCGAGAGACCCTAGTGAGCCTTAGGTTAAGGCTCCGAACCGGGGGCGCTTGGAGAGTGGCCTCTTTACCGGCAGACAGCCGGGAAATTGAGCCTTTCTCCCTGCCCCAATCGGCCCCGCTGCGTCGTGCCCCGTCATGGGACTTAGCAGCGCCACCGATTTCCAGGAGTGAAGACAGCGATATGATTTAATATAAAAAGAAGAAGTGGCATCGAATCGTGAGTGGAAGGTCTATTTTGAAGCGTGAATTTGAATCCCCCGCAAGCGTTTAAGCGTATGGGAGGAGGGAGGAGTCCCCACCCCTTTTGAGAAGCAAGATTTACAAAGGGAGCGCGGAGGGGGAAGAGAGAAAGAAGTGTTGGTGAAAGTACCGTTGGGGTTGCATAGAAGACTACGACCTTATCAGCTTCCTGGGGGTGGCGGCACGAACTTTTTAAAAGTAAACAATAAAACAAAATGTCGACAACGGGGAAGTCCTGCAGAAACCGGAAGAGAAGGGAGGAGGGACTTCCGGTCCGAGTAGCCCCCCCCAGAGCTTGCTGTCAATCAACAGGAAAATGAGATTCTGCGCCCTCTGCTGGAGCAAATGCTGAAAATCAATGAAACCCTGCTTAAAGTGGAAAGTATTCTCATCAGTCGACAGGAACTGATATTGGAAACAACAAGGAAGATGATGGAAATTGAACAGAAAGCGTGGATTCTAAGTTCTCAGGGCGTAAAAGAAGAAGAGAAAGAGGATCTCGGATTTACCTTGGCGAATGTATTGGCACCCCTAACTGGCAGTGAAGCGAAAGAATTAAAAGAAGAGGTGGATATGGCTCCCAAAGCCAATTCCGCTTTTATAAAAGAAATTACTCTGCCAGTAGAAGGGGGGGTCGAGCATAGCAAGCAAGACATTGGAGATCTAATTTTTTGCGAAGTGGTTATGGCGCCCTGGAAATCTGAAAGCTACAAAAGAAAGAAGAAAGATTACATCCTTGAAATGCAAAAACTTCTGAAGAGACACGCCGGCGTGAGGGAAGACGCAGCACTCAAAATTATGATAAGCAGTGAAGAAGACAGCAGCCCAGGGGTAAGAGGTGAAGGAAAGGAAGCCATCAAGGTTAAAAAGGACTTAGCCCATAATTGGAAGAGACTTAAAAGAAGACATCTTAAGGATTGTTTGTGCTGCATCTGTAAGGAGCTGTTTAATTACTAACCCCAATGGACTTTACTAACTGTATTAACAGAATGTCTTTGGACTTTGCAAAGTTAAAAAGAAGATCTTCTAACCATGATCGATGCCGAAAAACGGTACTAAACACTAACTAAAACTAACCCATTTTAACAGAGAAAACTTCACTCCATCCTTTCTCTTTCTCCATCTGTCTACCCCTTCCTTTTCTTATAAAAAGAATAAAATTCTCTCCTCTTTAGGAGAGTTTTGCCAAAAAAAAAAAAAAAAAAGAATTTCAAACATGCACAGAAAGGCTGGGGGGAGGAGGCTGGATTAGAGTAGCTGCACATTATTATAGTGTAGAAATGGAAAGTGGAGATAGCTGGGGGAACAAAGGTAGAGATTTGGTGTCTCTCTTTATCCCTGAGGGTACAGTTTGTGCGAGGGTACAGTTTGGCGTCATGGTTAAGTGTGTGGACTCTAATCTGGGAAAACTGGCTTTGATTCCCCAACTCCTCCACTCACAGCTGCTGGATGACCTTGGGCAAGCCACAGTTATGTCAGAGGTGTTCTTGGAAAAGAGCAGTTTCTGTCAGAGCTCTCTCAGCCCCACCTACCTCACAGGGTGTCTGTTGTGGGGAGGGGAAGGGAACAGAGTTTGTAAGCCACTCTGAGTGAACGGCGGGGTATAAATCCAATCACCTCCTCCTCCTCCTCCTCCTCCTCCTCCTCCGTCCTTCTTCTTCTTCTTCTTCTTCTTCTTCTTCTTCTTCTTCTTCTTCTTCTTCTTCTTCTTCTTCTTCTCTTTTGCCTGCTGGTTTTCTCTCTCAAGAAGACGCCACCAAAACAACAAGGGAGAAAATCAGCCTGGTGGAGTCACCCTCCCAGGTTGCCACCTAAACAAAGATTTCTCTTGGATTTCTCCCCTCCCCTCCCCCCGCCACCACCACACCACCCCTTTCTCATCTCCTCCCTGGACTGTCTGCAAGCCGCCAGAGTGACATTTGTAATATCCTGCCTCTCAAGCTGTCGGCCCGGCTGGGGAGTAATGAAAGGAGTTCGGCGCGTCTCTCGGCTTCCTCGGGAGAGATCAAGACTTCTAATGGGAAAGTTGTGATGGAGATTGTCTGAGCGCTCGTGCCCTCCGCGGAGACGACTTAGTCAATGTCACCGCGCGAGCCATCATTCAGGGATCCTCGCTAAGCCGCTGTGACTGCAGCAACATCCCATCCGGAGTGGGGAGGAACGAGTGACCCAGTCCCGCCGCCTATTTTGTAACAGGAGTCTTCACTCTTAGCAAGGTTTGCTACTCGGAGGGCACCTTCTCACGGGGAGGGACGTCGGCGGTTGGTTCAGTTAAAAATATTGATAAAGCCACCTTTCCCCCCACAACGTTGAGACAGAAGGTGAGTAAGCAGATTGCGCAAAGAAAATACAGAGTGATAAATCAAGCGCCACAAACCGGTCCCCATCGAAATATACTGATACAGGCCAGAAGGGTCGACAATGGAATCCACATACCAAACCAGAACACCCTGCAATAAACTATCACATGATTCGCTGGCTGTGCCCATGTAAACCTGTAATAATGGGTGGGGTATAAATCCAGTCTCTTCTCTTCTTCTTCTTCTTCTTCTTCTTTATACCCTGCCCTTCACTCAGAGTCTCAGAGCAGCTTACAAACTCCTTTCCCTTCCCCTCCCCACAACAGACACCCTGTGAGGTAGGCGCAGGGCTGAGAGAGCTCTTTCCAGAACTGTCCTTGAGAGAACAGCTCTGACAGAACTATGGTTTGCCCGAGGTCATCCAGTAGCTGCAAGTGGAGGAGCAGGGAAGTCCCTCAGCCTTCCATCAAAGGCCTTGGTCTCCGGGCTGCCCCCGATCATCCTCGTCACTCTCCTCTGAACCTGCTCCATAATGTCCATATCCTTTTGGAGTTGAGGCCTCCAGAACGGCATACAAGACTCCAGGCGTAGCCTGACCCATGCAGTGTACAGCGGGACTATGACCTCTTGCGAACCGGATGTGATGCCTCTGTTGTAGCAGTAGCCCTCTCTAGTTTTGTGCAGTGACTGTAGCAATCTTTACTATTATCGTTTCTCGTCACTCTTAATTTATTCACGATATATAGTGCCATCGATGCACACGGCGATGCAGAGAACGGCATCAGCAAAGGTATGCCCCGGGCGTCGGGGTACAACCGTTGAAACAGCAGTGGCGGAATCACCCATTGTCTCCAGGAGCGCATAATTAAGTGGAGTGCAGGGTCATCACGCGAAATGATCACCGTGTGCGAAAGAACACTCGAAAGAGCCGAAGCATGTTATTTATTCAACAGATTCTTTTTTTGGGGGGGAGAAAAAGATATGTAATCATAAAAGTTATTTATATCTTCCTGTTTATCTGTCATGCAGACAAGCACGGCCACATCGAGATCCTTTGTCGAGCAGAAGCAGTCTGATTTATTTATTTATTTTAAAAGCACTTCACCTTACAGTCCAGTGTTAAAACCCGACGAATGGTTCGATCCAGAGCAAAGTTACACCCTTCTATGTTCCAGGATCTGGCCTGGCAGCCCAAAGTGAATATCTATCCCTTTATGAAGCAAAAGTTGGCTTGAAAGTCAACATGAAAAAACCCCGAAGATCGTGGTATCTGGCCCCATCATTCCTTGGCAAATAGAAGGGGAAGTCGTGGAAACAGTGACAGACTTCATGTTCCTGGGATCCAAGATCACTGCAGACGGTGACTGCAGCCATGAAATTAAAAGATGCCTGCTCCTTGGGAGGAAAGCGATGGCAAACCTAAACAGCATAATCAAAAGTAGAGACATCACCCTGCCAACAAAAGTCCGTATGGTCAAAGCAATGGTATTCCCAGTAGTCATGCATGGCTGCGAGAGTTGGACTATAAGGAGGGCCAAGCACCAAAGAATAGGTGCTTCCAAATTATGGTGCTGGAGAAGACTCTCGAGAGTCCCTTGGACTGCAAGGAGATCAAATCAGTCAACCCTAAAAGAAATCAACCCTGACTGTCCCCTGGAAGGCCAGAGACTGAAGCTGAAGCTGAAATACTTTGGCCACCAAATGAGAAGGGAGCACTCACTGGAGAAGACCCTGATGCTGGGAAAGGTTGAAGGCAAAAGAAGAAGGGGACGGCAAAGGATGAGATGGTTAGACAGTGTTATTAGGAAACGAACATGAAATTAGGCAAACTGCAGAGCATGATGGAAGACAGGAGGGCCTGGCGTGATGTGGTCCATGGGGTCGCAAAGAGTCAGACTCGACTGTGCGACTAACAACAACATCATGAATTAACTGTGGAACGCCTTCTGCCCAGGGAAATCTGTGTGTCTCCCTCTCTCGGTGTCTTTCGCCAGTGGGTGAAGACTCTTTTGTTTCATCTGGCATTCCCCTGATCATGGTTACTGGCCCCTTTTCTTGTGTTGTTTGCTTTTCATTGAACAGTAGAAGAAGAGGAGGAGGAGGAGATTGGATTTATACCCCGCCCTTCACAACCTAAAGGAGTCTCAGAGCGGCTTATGATCTCCATTCCTTTCCCCTCCCCACAACGGACACGCTGTGAGCTAGGTGGGGCTGAGAGAGCTCTTTCAAGAACTGCTCTTGAGAGAACAGCTCTGAACGGACTTATGACTGACCCAAGATCACCCAGCTGGCTGCACATGGAGGAGTGGGGGAATCGAACCCGGTTCTCCCAGGATACAGCCCGTGTGCCGAACCACTACAGCGAACTGGTTCTATAATTTGAACTGCATTTTTTTCATTGCTCAAAGGTTTGGATGTATTTTATGCTTGCCGCCTGGTGGACCCTGATCTGGTGGAAAGGCACCCTTAAACTGTTTGGTGAGCCAGTTTGGTGTAGTGGTTAAGTGCACAGACTCTAATCTGGGACAATGGGGTTTGATTCCCCACTCCTCCACTTGCACCTGCTGGTGTGACCTTGGGTCAGTCACAAGCTCTGGCACAGCTGTCCTTGAGAAAGAGCAGTTTGTGTTAGAGTTCTCTCAGCCCCAAGGGAAAGGAGTTTGTAAGCCGCTCTGAGACTCCAAGTGAAGGGCGGGGTATAAATCCAATCTCTTCTTCTTCTTCTTCTACCTCACAGGGTGTCTGTTGTGGGGAGGGGAAGGGAAAGGGATTGTAAGCCACTCTGAGACTCCTTCAGGTAGTGAAGGGTGGGATATAAATCCAATCTCCTCCTCCTCCTTTAATTATTATTATTATTATCATTATTATTATTATTATTAATAATAATAGTAGTAGTAGTAGTAGTATGTCAAGTTCTCCAGATAGTCAGTCAAACACCAGGCTTCATAAGAAGATAGTATTTATTAAAGACCAGTCTTAGAGCTGCATGAACCAGTTCTTCGTCAGTGATGCCAGATAGTACAAGCAATAGCAGATATAGTTCATTCAAACTACCCCTCCCATCTACAAGCCAATGAGTACATTTCACACGTGTGCTAACTAGGAAAGAAAACACCTAGGCCAGTAAATTTCACATGCCAAGGCAGCATGGGACCCAAGGTCAGGCAGATTGATAAGACACACAGCAGAGACACTAATTTACAGAGACTGGAGACTCCAAGTTCCTCCCGCATTCCAGAACAGTGAAAGATGTCTCTCCCCCTACACACACAGCTATGGCAGGGTTACCTGACATAATAATGGTGGTGGTGGTGGTGGTGATGGAAAGTGTCCCCATAGGTTTATCAAGGCAAGAAATGTTCAGAGGTGGTTTGCCAATATCAGGAGAAACTTCCTAACTGTAAGAGTGGTTGAGCAGTGGTACGGACTGCCTCCGGAGGTGGTGGATGCTCCTTCCCTGGATGTTTTAAAGCGGAGGCTGGACGACCATCTTTCGGGTATGTTGTAGGTATGTCGGGCTATCTTTCGGCTATGCTCCTGCAGAGTGCAGGGGGTTGGACTAGATGACCTGCAAGGTCCCTTCCAACTCTAACATTCTATGAATCACCATTGCCTGCCTCTGCATTGCAACCCTGGACTTCCTTGGTGGTCTCCCATCCAAGTACTGACCAGAGCCAACCCTGCTTAGCTTCCAAGAGATGATGAAATCAGGCTAGCCTGGGCCAGCTATATGTTGGTAGAAAGTGTTCTCAAGGGCAGCTACGTATTGATAGGAAGTGCACTCAAGTTGCAGCCAACTTATGGTGACCCCATCGAGTTTTCAATTCAAGAGACGTTCCAGGGTGGTTTTGCCATTGACGGCCTCTGTGTTGCCATCCTGGACCTCCTTCGTGGTCTCCCATCCAAGTACTTACCAGGGCTGACACTGCTTAGCTTCCGAGATCTGACAAAATCAGTCTAGCCTGGGCAGTCCAGGTCAGGGACCCATTACAGTTCCGCAGGGCCTACAAAATGGTGCTGTTCCGCCAGGCCTTTGGTTGAGGCAGTGGTCACCTACCAGCTGGCCTCCCTGTTTGCTGTTGCTGTTGCTGTATGCTGCCATTAACGAGATCTTTATGTCTTGGCTTCAGCTGCAGGAACTGAAAACTGAAATTTGCCGCACCGCCCACTTTAACTTGTTTTAACTGGTTTTGTTGCATGCCGTTGGAAGGGAAAGTCACAAAACTGTGACTGACTTGTTTCAGCCATGTTGTGTGGAAGAACTTACTGGAGGAAAAAAAAAGGCACACAATTATGCTTGGATTGGTTAGCGGCAAAAGGAAACTGGGCCACCAAAGAACACAGTGGCTAGACACCAGAAAAGTTGACACCAGCCTGAGCATGGAATGACCCAAAGAAACAGTACAAGATCAGAAAACGTGGAGAGACTTGGACGATAGAATCGCCAGGAGTTGGACACGACTGAATGGCTAATGACAGCAACATGGTATTAATTTAATGTTTGATTTTTATTAACCGGATTATTTTACTATTGTATTGGGATCTATTGTTGTGACCCACCCTGAGCCCGTTCATGGGAAGGGTGGGATATAAACTAAAAAAAATAAAGCAAGAACAACCATAATGATAACAACTGAGAATCCATAAACATGCAACCCGTCGACCCTTTCGTTCCTCCTCTTTATCGTTATTCCTCCCAGCCGAAACTAGCTCTGTTTTGCTTCTAGATCCCCAATCTTCTGCATCCCCCGAGGCTACCAGACTCCCATTGCATTATAAAGTCCCCTTCTGTGCTGAGCAAAGGGATAGCACCGCAGGCCAGCTGTCAGGCTTTCGGTGGCCGGCAAAGGTTTTTATGAAATTAGACATATTTGTCTCGAGGTTTAGTCGAGAGCATGAAATTCAAATCGGGGTGTTTGGCAGTGTGTAGGCCGGTCCTTTAATATTCAATGACACGACTTCATTGTGGTTTTGACAACGCTTGCTAGGAGTTTGTGCTTACCGCTGGAAATTAAAGCCACGGAAAGAGTTGACAACAGCAGAATCGCGAAACCTCCCATGCTCCGGAGGTGTTTGTTATTCTCGTTTGTTGGATGTTGTTATTGCGCTTGTAAGACCGTCACATTCTATTTAGGAGCCTACTTGAAGTCAGTGTGATACAAGGAAGAGGGAGAGGGAGGCCTAGACGGCTGTTTTGGGTTTGCTTGTTTGTTTGTTTGTTTTTTACCTCTCCCAACATTTATCTCTCAGCAACTCATCTGCATTTCCATTGACTCTAAAACGAAAGAAAATAAGAGCTCTGCCGGATCGGACCGGTGGTCCATCTAGCCCAGCATCCTGTCTCACACGGTGGCCCATCAGTTTCCTCCGGAGGTGCAGCATGGGACAACCTCTAGGTGGGGCATGGAGATTGTCTGGCATTGAAACTGATCTCTGGACTACACAGATTAGTTCCCCATGGCTGCTTTGGCGGGTGGGTTCCATGGCATTGTACCTTGTTGAGATCCCTTTCCCTTTCCCCTCTAAACCCTGCCCTCCTGGGCTCCGTCCCCCAAATCTCCAGGTATTTCCCAAGCCACCTTGGTTTAGTGGATAAGAGCTACAGGCTCTAATTTGGAGAACTGGGTTTGATTCCCCACTGCTTCACATGAAACTAGCTGGGTGACCTTGGGTTAGTCACAGTTCTCTCAGAACTCTCTCAGTCCCACATACCTCGCAGGGTGTCTGTTGTGGGGAGAGGAAGGGAAAGCAGTTGCAAGCCACTCCAAGAATCCTTCCAGGTAGTGAAAAGTGGGATATAAATTCAATCTCCTCCTCCTCCTCCTATCTTTCTCCTTCTCCTTCTCCTTCTCCTTCTCCTTCTCCTTCTCCTTCTCCTTCTCCTTCTCCTTCTCCTTCTCCTTCTCCTTCTCCTTCTCCTTCTCCTTCTCCTCCTCCTCCTCCTTCTCCTCCTCCTCCTCCTCCTCCTCCTCCTCCTCCTCCTCCTCCTCCTCCTCCACCTTCTCTTTCTCCTCCTTCTCCTTCTCCTTGTCCTTCTTCTTCTTCTCCTCCTCCTCCTCCTTCTCCTCTTCCTCCTTCTCCTTCTCCTTCTTCTTCCTGGCTCCTTCTCCCACGAGCAGTCATTTTGTCGCATTCACTTTGTGGCTGTCATGTCAGAATCTGAAAAAAAGTGCCCCCAGGCTCAAACAGGTCCGGTACCCCTGTTCTAAATCTTTGTGGGCAGGGCTTCAGGGGGAAGAGGTGCTGAGACTCCCAAGAGGGAGACAAAGTTTTCAATCGATATCCTGAAGACTCATGAACTTTTAAACATTTTTTAAAATAATTTTGTCGAAGAGGTTTTGGAACTCGGCTCTGGTGCATTCCCCCGGTGGTGGGGGGGGAGGCCTGTTTGTGGGAATACGCGCATGCTCAGAGGTTAAAATGGAAAGTTGCATGGAATATTCTCCAGTCTCTTCCCCTCCCCACCATCCTAGGTTAGCTCTAGTACTTGTAGTACTTATTATGGGGTACTTCCAGGAAAGCATCCTTAAGGTGCAGTCTGCCATCCTCTCAACAACCCTGCAAGGTAGGTTAGACTGCGAGGTCTACAGGCACTCAGCTTCAAGGGTGAGTGTGGGTTTGAACCTAGTTTTCTTCAGACTAGAGTCACCAGCTCAGGCTTGGCTGACTGGAGGGTGGTGCCCGGGAAGGGCGGAGTCTGGATTGGGGATGGAGTTCAGCAGGGATGTGATGCCCGGCAGTCCACCCACTGTTTCATCCAGGGGAACTGGTCTCTGTAGTCTATAGATCAGTTTTTGAGAGCCAGTTTGGCATTGTTATTAAGAGCACGGATGCTGATCTGGGAAAACCGGGTTTGATTCCTCACTCCTCCACGTGCAGCTGCTGGTATGACCTCGAGTCAGTCACAAGTTCTCTCAGAGCTGTTCTCTCAGGAGCACCTCCAAAACATCTCTTGCCTTTAAAAGAACAAGTCTAGCTCACCACCTACTGATGCATAATGCTAATACAGCTATAATTTTTGGCTGCCAGACAATCTTAGGATCTCCTGGCTATACTACACACAAGGCTAGTTTGGTGTAGTGGTGAGGTGTGTGGACTCTAATCTGGGAGAGCCGGGTTTGATTCCCCACTCCTCCACTTGCACCTGCTGGATGACCTTGGGCAAGCCATAGTTCTGCCAGAGTTGTTCTCTCAAGGACAGTCCTGGAAAGAGCTCTCTCAGCCCCACCTACCTCACAGGGTGTCTGTTGTGGGGAGGGGAAGGGAAAGGAGATTGTAAGCCACTCTGAGACTCCTTTGGGTAGTGAAGGGTGGGACATAAATCCAATCTCTTCTTTTCTTCTTTTAATTCCAGTTGAACAAGGCTGCAGAATGATATTCCATAACCAATCAGGTTTGACTAGGGGGACATCCAAAAGGTCAAGGGAAGGCAACGGAAGGAGAAAAGCAGAGGAGATTTAAACAAACAAGCAGGCCTCTTCAAGAGCAGCTCTGGAAAATGGCCAAGCCAAAGTAGGCATGTTTTTTTTTTTCCTTCTGCATTGCAGAAAATGTTTCATAAAAACCTCTGAGTAGATGTTTGTTCAGCTGTGATTACAATCTCTGGGTTGCATCAAGAGGAATAATGGGGTTGACCCGCTGCCAAAATTCCCCTCTGCATGCCCCTTTGAAATGAATGGGAGCCCTACGAGTGCATTACCACTGCTCAAAAAAATGTTTTTGTGTGTGTCACGGCTGCTCCGTGCAGAGACCAAAATGGCGGAGAGCGTCGTGCCAGTCGAGGAAAGCGCAAAACCCATTCACATCACTGTCACAAACGTTTGCCGTTTATTGACCGCTGCCACCACCCGTCTGAGGAACATTTTGGCCAAAGGCAGATCTGCAATTTTCAGTGATGGGATTTTTTTTTTTTTTAAATATCCCATTCATGGCTTTGCATTGCCATGGTGCATGAGAGGCGCTGACGGTTTCTCATTCAGAAGGGCCATCTTTCTCCCAAGTAGGACGTTGGCCTGTTGCATCCCCTTTATGCAACCGGCTTAATTGTGACGATGGCTTCGGCAGCTTGAGGAAAGCATTTGTGACCCTGCTGCTCTTTTGAGGAAAATGTGAAGCAATTTTTGATGGTGGCAGTGGAAAAACACCACGGATATTTTAGAATCATAGAATGTTAGAGTTGGAAGGGACCTTGCAGGTCATCTAGCCCAACCCCCTGCACTCTGCAGGAGCAGAGCCAAAAGAGAGCCCTGCAAGATACCCGAAGGATGGTCATCCAGCCTCCGCTTGAAAACGTCCAGCGAAGGAGCATCCACCAACTCCCGAGGCAGACTGTTCCACTGCTCAATCACTTTTACAGTTAGGAAGTTTCTCCTGATATCTAGCCGGTAACGACTCCCTTGTAATTCCCACCCATTAGATCTAGTCTTGCAATCCAGAGCAAGAGAGAATAGATCTGCTCCATCTTTTACATGACAGCCCTTCAAATACTTGAAGATGGCAATCGTGTCCCCTCTAAGTCTTCTCTTTCCCACGCTAAACACACCCAACTCTTTCAGCCTTTCCTCATAAGACTTGGATTCCAACCCTCTCACCATCCTGGTCGCCCTCTTCTGGACACGCTCGAGCTTGTCAACATCCTTCCTAAAGTGTGGTGCCCAAAACTGGACACAGGACTCCAGGTGAGGCTGGACCATAGCAGAATAGAGCGGAACTACCACCTCCCGTGATCTGGACACAGTGCTTCTGTTAATGCATCCTAAGATTGCATTCGCTTTCTTCACAGGCACATCACACTGCAGGCTCATGTTGAGCTTGTGATCAACCAGAACACCCGGATCCCTTTTAGATGTGCTGCTGTCAAGCCAAGTCCCTCCAGGTGTGAATCACTCTTTGGGTGAAGAAGGACTTCCTTTTGTCTGTTCTAACCTAACCACTCGGCAACTTCATGGAGTGCCCACGAGTTCTTGTATTGTGAGGAAGGGAGAAAAGTACCTCTTTCTCTACTTGCTCTATCCCAGGCATAATCTTGGACAGGAGGCCCCTTCCAACTCAATGATTCAATGATTCAAATCAACTCTGGGTTGGGAAATCCCTGAAGGTTTTGGGCAAGAGCCTGGGGAGCTCAGCGTTTGAGGAAGAGAAGGACTACCATGGGGCATAATGCCATACAGTCTACTCCACAAAGCACCCGTTGTCTCTAGGGAAACTATCTCTGGGGTCAGGATGCCGGCTGTAATTCTGGGGAATCTCTAGGCATCACCTAGAGGTTGACAACTTTACCTGTGATATAGATTAGGCTGAGAGTCAGTAAGAAGGTGAGGGGCATCCAATAATCATTACGGCTGAGTAGGAATTTGAACTTGCACCCTCCAAGTCCTCTTCTGTCTTTGCAACCACTGTACTACACGAGCTCTCCTTTGGGTTCTCTTCTGCTCCAACTGAACCCATAACTCTATTTTTGCATATATATATATTCTTCTTTTGGTTTCTTCTCACCAAATTGGTTCCATAAAATATATGCATATTTCAACCTTACTTGCATGTCAATATATCAGCATGATGCATTACAGGTGCGTTATAAATAATACGCCATTGTGTGTATGAATTGTATCTCAAAACTGTCCGAGGTGGGTAGGCATTACAAATGAGCTGCGCGGCTCACCGCACACACACAAAAAATGGAGACCCGACATCATTTAGAAAAATATAAATGAATAGGAAAACGAAACAAAGTTGGGAACGTTCCCCCCCCCATCCGTATTTGTGTGTTCTCCCGTATGCAAAGTTCTCCAAAGAAGAGTTTAGAACTAAGAACATAAGAGAAGCCAATGTTGAATCAGGCCAATGGCCCATCCAGTCCAACACTCTATCACACAGTGGCCAAAATATACCAGGTGCCATCAGGAGGTCCAGCAGTGGGGTCAGGACACTAGAAGCCCTCCCACTGCTGCCCCCTCCCGGCACCAAGAATAGAGTGCATCACCTACCCCAGACTGAGAATTCCCATCTATACCCTGTGGCTAATAGCCACTGATGGACCTCTGCTCCATACGTTCATCTAATTCCCTCTTGAAACTGTCCATGCTTGTAGCCGCCACCACCTCCTGTGGCAGTGAATTCCATGTGTTAATCACTCTTTGGGTGAAGAAGGACTTCCTTTTATCTGTTCTAACCCGACTGCTCAGCAATTTCATGGAGTGCCCACGAGTTCTTGTATTGTGAGAAAGGGAGAAAAGTATTTCTTTCTCAACCTGCTCAATCCCATTCATAATCTTATAAATCTCGATCATGTCACCCCTCAGACATCGTTTCTCCAAGCTGAAGAGCCCCAAGCGTTTTAACCTGTCTTCATAGGTTAAACTGTGATCTAATCAATCATTTCTTCCAAAGTACTGGAATCCGAGGGCATCCAATGAAGCTGATGTGCAGTAGACTCAAGACGGATCAAAGGGGATGCTAAGTGATTCAAATGTGGAGGATGTAGTGATGGCTGCAGGCATAGACAGCTTTAAAGGGAGCTTCAACAGAATCACGGAGGTGAGGCCTATCAGGGGCTACCAGCCATGGTGACTAAAGGGAACTTCCACATTCAGAGGTAGGAATACTCTGAATCCCAGTATGGTAAAGCTAAAGGTTTCCCTTGCTCAAAAGCCAGTTGAATCCACCTCTAGGGTTGTGGTGTTCATCTCTGGTTTTCGAAGCTGAAGAGCCAGCGCTGTCTGAAGATGTTTCTGTGGTCATGTGGCCAGCAGGACTAAACACCAAGGCACACAGAATGCTGTTACCTTCCCACCAAAGTGGTACCTATTTATCGACTTGCAATTTCTCGCTTTCGAACTGCTAGGTTGGCAGGAGCTGAATCCCAGTACCAGGAGGCAATTTCAGGGAACAAGCCTCAGTCTCTATGACCTGTTCTGCTGAGGTTGGAAGAAGAAGAGGAGGAGGAGGCGGAGGAGGAGATTGGATTTATACCCCACCCTTCATTCGGAGTGTCAGAGTGGCTTACGAACTCCTTTCCCTTCCCCTTTTCCAAGAACAGTTCTGAAAGGACTATAGCTTGCCCAAGGTCATCCAGCAGCTGCAAGTGGAGGAATGGGAAATCAAACCCAGTTCTCCCAGATTAGAGTCCACACACTCAGCCACCACACCAAACAATGGCTGCCGTTTACATTCAGTAACACAGTAAAGATCTTTATCCCGGCAGCTGCTGCGGAAGAAACATTGTTTAAAATCGGATTGGCCAATCAAATCACCAGTGGCCAATCAGAAGCCTTGATGAGCAAAAGCCCCATCTGGCCCCACCCACTTTCTAAAAACACTCGACGGGTGCCAGGAAGGGTGTCAGCAGGCAGCATGGCACCCATGGGAACCCCCTTGGGGACTCCTGATCTAGAGTCATTGGTGGGGCAGTATTTTTGCATTTCTCTCTGCATGTGTGTCTGTGCACCCGTGCCTGGAAGTCATGGTGACCTCTGGCGACTCCTCCTGGGGCATGGAGGAAGTTCAGAGAGGTTGCTTCATAGCCTGCCTCTTTGTCCCAGCCCTGGTATTCCTTGGAGGTCTTCCATACAAGTGCTTGCCCAGGTCGGCCCTGCTTAGCTTCCGAGATCTGACTAGATCGGACTTGCCTAGGCTATCCAGGTCAGCGCTCCTGATCTAGGGTCTTGAAATGCAATTAATTCAGAGAATCCTAGAACGTTAGAGTTGGAAGGGATCTTGCAGGTCATCTAGTCCAAACCCCTGCATTCTGCGGGAGCATAGCTGAAAGAGAGCCCTACGACATACCCGAAAGATGGTCATCCAGCCTCCACTTGAAAACGTCCAGCGAAGGAGCATCCACCACCTCCCGAGGCAGACTGTTCCACTGCTCAGCCACTCTTAGAGTTGGGAAGTTTCTCCTGATATCTAGCTGGTATCGACTCCTTTGCAATTCCCACCCATTAGAGCTCTTCTTGCAATCCTGAAGCAAGAGAGAATAGAGCTGCTCCATCTTCGACACGACAGCCCTTCAAATCTTTGAAGACTGCAATCATGTCCCCTCTAAGCCTTCTTTTTCCCAGGCTAAGCATACCCAACTCTTTCAGCCTTTCCTCGTAAGACCTGAATTCCAGCCCTCTCACCATCCTGGTTGCCCTCTTCTGGACACGCTTGAGCTTGTCAACATCCTTCCTAAAGTGTGGTGCCAAAAACTGGACACAGGACTCCAGGTAAAGCCTGTCCATAGCAGAATAGAGTGGGACCACCACCTCCCATGATCTGGACACAATGCTTCTGTTAATGTATTCTAAGATTGCATTAGCTTTTTTCGCAGTCGCATCACATTGCAGGCTCATGTTTAGCTTGGGATCAACCAGGACACCCAGATCCCTTTCACATGTGCTGCTGTCTTCTGTGCCCATCTCCCCCATACTGCCTGACTGCACCATAGATGGCAATCGTGTCCCCTCTAAGCCTTCTCTTTCCCAATTTAAACATACCCAACTCTTCCAGCCTTTCCTTGTAAGACCTGGATTCCAACCCTCTCACCATCCTGATTGCCCTCTTCTGGACATGCGCCAGCTTGTCCACATCCTTCCTAAAATGTGGTGCCCAAAACTGGACACGGGACTCCAGGTGAGGCCTGACCATAGCAGAATAGAGCGGAACTACCACCTCCCGTGATCTGGACACAATGCTTCTGTTTATGCATCCTAAGATTGCATTAGCTTTCTTCGCAGTCACATTGCACTGCAAGCTCATGTTTAGCTTGGGATCAACCAGGACACCCAGATCCCTTTCACATGTGCTGCTGTCTTCTGTGCCTGTCTCCCCCATACTGCCTGACCGCACTGTAGCCTCATTCATCCTTATAATCATCTAGTGCTGATGTTCAACCTCCAAGCAGTTCCTTTACAAGACCATCAGCCCTTTTTTTTTTTTTTTTTGATCCCATAGAACGATTCATGTTGAAGTCAGAAGGATTAAACAATACGTTATCTCAAACGCTGGTAACCGCTCCAGGTGAAAATCCTACCGTTTGTGAGAGATGCCTTGATGCTTAAGTTATGCAACGACCAGGGGCTGTAGAGCGAGAGAGAGAGAAAAAAAGCTTTCCCACCCACTCCCCTTTTATCATGCCCACTCCTCTAATGTATTATAAATTATTACTTTCTCAGCTGGCATCCCCCCCCCCCAGTCGCTGATACTCTGAAGTGTGGTTTGCTTTCCCTCGAAAGGCTTTAAAAAAGACTGCTCGAGAAATCAGTGGGGTTGATAAATTGCCTGAAGTGGATGGGTGGGTAGCAGAAAGGGAGAGGTGGGAGCGGTGCGTGATCGTTGCGAGGATTTACAGCTGAACGGACATATATTTCTCCCCAAATCGACCTCCGTTGTTGCATTCCTTTCCAGAGGTGTCCGCGACTGGGCTTGCCACCTGCCTGCCTGCAGCGGGTAAGCCCTCACCCTTGGACTCAGTCCCCTGTCCCTGAGAAACTGAAGAGTGGTAGGGAAAAAAATGACCAGAAAATGGCTTCCATTAGGGATTCTCTAGGGATCCCCCATGTCTCTATGGTCTATACCAGAGAGATATGGGGAAATCCCTAGAGCTTCACCAGAGCTACACCCCTGCCCCCAAGAAACTGAAGAGTGGGAGGAGGAGGAGGAGGAGGAGGAGGAGAGGAGGAGGAGGAGGAGGAGGAGGAGAAGAAGAAGAAGAAGAAGAAGAAGAAGAAGAAGAAGAAGAAGAAGAAGAAGAAGAAGAAGAAGAAGAAGAAGAAGGTTACTGTACTTTAGTTAAACTGTTTTTATATGAATTGCTTCTGTTTTTATGCATACTAGTTTCATTGATGATGTAAGCCACCCTGAGCCGCTTAGGTGGGAGGGCGGGATAAAAATCGAACAAATAAAAAGAAGAAGAAGAAGAAGAAGAAGAAGAAGAAGAAGAAGAAGAAGAAGAAGAAGAAGAGGAGGAGGAAGAAGAGGAGGAGGAAGAGGAAGAAGAAGAAGATGAGGAGGAGGAGATTGGATTTATACCCCGCCCTTCACTGCCCAAAAGTGTCTCAGAGCGGCTGACAAACTGTCCTGTGAGGTAGGTGGGGCTGAGAGAACTTCTGACAGAAACTGCTCTTTTTCAAGAACAGCTGTGCCAGAGTTAGTGACTGACCCAAGGTCACATCAGCAGGTGCAAGTGGAGGAGTGGGGAATCAAACCCGGTTCTCCCAGATTAGAGTCCAGGCACTTAACCACTATGCCAAACTGGCCCTCCAAGGATGAAAGGCTCCCGCTGACCACATATCTTGGGGCTCGTTCTCATGGGAAAGTAGTTGCAGGCAAAGCTAACCTACCCCATCACACATACACACAGATATTTTAGCATTTCCACCTGCTCCTGCCGTCTCCCAGAATTTTATGGCAGAGAGGGCCAGAAAGGGATGAGACCAAATGGTTGAGATGGCTTGGAAGTTACAAGGAAACTACAAAGGAAATAAATGAAAGCCTGTATCACCATGACAATCAACAGGGCCCGATTCTGACAGAGGCCACCATAAATTTCGGGGTTGCCGCTACACAGGGGGAGGCAGCGGCAAGCCACCTCTGTTCATCTCTTGCTTTGAAAACCCTACAGGGTCACCATAAGTCAGGTGCACCAAGACACACCAAGGCCTCACCCGGATGACCCAAGTCTAGCCTGATCTCATCAGATTTTGGAAGTTAAGCAGGGTCAGCCGGGGTTAGTACTTGGAGGGGAAACCACATAGAACATAAGAACATAAGAGAAGCCAATGTTGAATTAGGCCAATGGCCCATCTAGTCCAACACTCTGTCACACAGTGGCCAAAAATGCCAGGTGCCATCAGGAGGTCCAGCAGTGGGGCCAGGACACTAGAAGCCCTCCCACTGGTGTGTCCCCCCAGCACCAAGAATAGAGTGCATCACCTGCCCCAGACTGAGAGTTCCCATCTATACCCTGTGGCTAATAGCCACTGATGGACTTCTGCTCCATAAGTTGATCTAATTCCCTCTTGAAACTGTCCATGCTTGTAGCTGCCACCACCTCCTGTGGCCATGAATTCCATGTGTTAATCACTCTTTGGGTGAAGAAGGACTTTTATCTGTTCTAACCCGACTGCTCAGCAGTTTCATGGAGTGCCCACAAGTTCTTGTATTGTGAGAAAGGGAGAAAGGGACTTCTTTCTCAACCTGCTCTATCCCATGCATAATCTTATAAACCTCGATCATGTCACCCCTCAGCCGTCATTTCTCCAAGCTAAAGAGCCCCGAGCGTTTTAACCTTTCTTCATAGGGCAAGTGTTCCAAACCTTTTATCATTCTAGTTACCACCAAGTAAGTCCAGTGTCCCCGTGGAGAGGTACGCAATGGCGAACCACCTCTGAACGTCTCTTGGCTTGAAAACTCTACAGGGTCTCCATAAATTGGTTGGGACTTGACAGTGCTTTCTACCACCAACCCACCTTGAGTTTTAACGAGAAAGGTTAGTAGTGACAACAGCATTGTTGTTGTTGCTTTGTTTGCTCGTTTTTTCTTTGCTATGTTTTTAATGATGGCTCATATTCTCCAGGAACATCAATATTCTTTTGTCAGGATTTTCTCTCCGGGCTGCCACTCAATTGTCTCTCAAACCCGACATGGCCTCCTGCTAATTGGTATGCGCGATAAATATTGTTTTGCTTGGATTTTTTCAATATTTATTTTTTAAAAAATAATAGCAATCAGCCTGCGAAGATCATTTAAGTATTCATGTAATAAGTTGTGGCCTTTTACACCATTTAGGAGGCTGACGATCCCTTGCCTGTTAACGCAAGTTTGCTTAAGCAGGTCAATCTTTGAAGACGCATCTTTGACCTTTCGTCTAATTAATGATTTGTTCATCTGACAACCACAACTGCTTCTGTAAGTGGATGTTTTGTTCCCCCGCCGGAACGGAAATTGAGATCTGCTTTCTTGCCCACCGCCGGTTGAAGTGGGAGACATTTGTAAGTTGTACAAACTTAATGGATAACCACAAGCTCAGAGGTCGCGGAGTTGGCCCCCTCCATTTGTAACAGTAAGCATTCCGTACCTACTCGGGTTCAGCCAGCCCTCTGTCTTTATTTGAATCTGCTTTCTGCCTTACTCTTGGGGCCAGTTTGGTGTAGTGGTTAAGTGCGCGGACTCTAATCTGGGAGAACCAGGTTTGATTCCCCACTCCTCCACTTGCAGCTGTTGGATGACCTTAGGCAAGCCATAGTTCTGTCAGAGGTTTCCTTGGAAGAGCTTTCCCAGCCCCACCTACCTCACACGGTGTCTGTTGTGGGGAAGGGAAGGGAAAGGAGTTTGTAAACCACTCTGAGACTCCGAGAGAAGGGGGGATATAAATCCAATCTCCTCCTCCTCCTCCTCCTCCTCCTCCTCTTCTTCTTCTTCTTCTTCTTCTTCTTCCTCTTCCTCTTCCTCTTCTTCTTCCTCCTAGATATACCAAGGATTGAACCTGGGACCTTCTGCTCACACTGCAGAGGTTTCACCACTGTGCCATGCCTATTTATTTTTATTCATTCATTCATTCATTCATTCATTCATTCATTCATTCATTCATTCATTCATTCATTCAGTTCAATTTGTTAGGCCAACCCTTCCCTGCAAACAGGGCTCAGGGCAGCTTCCATCAAAGCCAAAACAATAAGAATCCATGAAATAACATTCAAAACTACTAAAAACAATATATTAATCAAGCAATACATTACCTGTTCTAAGATGAGTAGACATTCCTATTCCCACCAGGCCCTGGGTAAAGGGTAGAGTTGCCAGCTCCGAGTTGACAAATACCTGGGGATTTGGGGATGAAGACTGAGGAGGGTTGCATTTCGGGACAGGTTCAATGGGGTATAATGCCATAGAGTCCACCTAGCAGAGCAGCCATTTTCTCCAGGTGAACTGATCTCTGTTGCCTGGAAATCACTTGTAATCCCAGGAGATCTCCAGCCACCACCTGGAGGATGGCAACCATGGTGAAGGGGTGTGGAGCAGTGAGTAGGAGGGTACAGGAGTGCCAACTGCCACTGTCCTCAACCGAATTCCTGGCGAAACATCTCTGCCTTGCAGGCCCTACAGGGAGGTAATAGATCCCGTAGGGCACAGATATTCTCTGGCAGAGCATTCCACCAGGCAGGAGCCAAGGTTGAAAAGGCCCTGCACTTAGTCGAGGACAGCTGGACCTCTCTTGGGCCGGGGACCACAAGAAGGTTCTTACTGCCAGAGCGTAATTCATAGCTGAGGCTGGATCTACAAATGCCTGAGAGCGAGACCGCAGAAACTGGAGGTGATCGAGTGGGCTATACCATGCCAAACGACACACGGGAGAGACCATTTCTGAAAATTAAAAGCTCAATGTAAATTGGAGGGGGGGGAATCTAGCATGTGGCAAAGAAAGCTAGTGGAGATGGCTTCTGGCCCGGGGTTGAAGACTCTACCCCAGACTGGTGGTTCTGGAGGACTTCAACATCTGTGCATAACCCCCCCCCCATGGTCTGTTTTAAGGCTTTGAGACTGTCATGGCCTCCATGGGCTTTGTCCCGGATTGCACTGGGCACAACACATGAGAAAACGCACACACTTTATTTAATCTGTGGGACTAAGCAGCGTTCTGGTGTCCTGCACGATAATCCGATCATTTACCGGCTGAAAATTCAATCAGGCATAGCCCCTTGGCCAGCGGTCCAGTTCGGTTAGTCTTCCACCGGAGGTTGATGAGATTACAAGAGGCCTTGGGCTCTTTCGTGACCGTAAGAGGCAGCCCTGTTGAAGCCATGGAACGGGTCTGGTATGCCAAGCTCTGACAAGCTGTAGGCACAGCCAGCCTCCAGTATTGCAACCTCATTTCTGGTCACCAGTCCTCAAAAGGGATATTATCCTCCTTAGTCATTCCCTAGTGTTGATTTATATGCAGTATGTGGAAGAGCTCTTGCGGAGTTTCCAGTCCAAGCAGCAAGGTCACGAAGCTAAGTAGAGGACTGTCTCATTGTAACTCAATGTAAATATATAAAATAAATATATTGGTACAAAAAAAAAGATATTATAGCATTGGAAAAGGTGCAGAAGAGGGCAACTAGAATGATAAAAGGGTTGGAACACTTTCCATGTGAAGAAAGGTTAAAGCGCTTGGGACTCTTTAGCTTGGAGAAACGACGGCTGAGGGGTGACATGATCACGGTTTAGAGAAGAGAGAGATTGGATTTATACCCCGCTTTTCACTACCCAAAAGTGTCTCAGAGCAGCTTACAAACTGTCCTGTGAGGCAGGTGGGGCTGAGAGAACTTCTGACAGAAACTGCTCTTTTTCAAGGACAGCTGTGCCAGACAGCTTGTGACTGACCCAAGAACATCCAGCAGCTGCAAGTGGAGGAGTGGGGAATCAAACTCGGTTCTCCCAGATTAGAGTCCGCACACTTAACCACTATACCAAGATTACAAGATTATGCAGGGGATAGAGCAGTTTGAAAAAAGTACTTTTCTCCCTTTCTCACAGTACAAGAACTCAGGGGGCACTCCATGAAATTGCTGAGCAGTCGGGTTAGAACAGATCAAAGGAAGTCCTTCTTCACCCAAAGAGAGATGAACACATGGAATTCACTGCCACAGGAGGTGGTGGCAGCTACAAGCATAGATGGCTTCAAGAGGGAATTAGATAAGCATATGGAGCACCTATTAGCCACAAGGAGCGTGCCGGAAACATGCGCCGATGGAAACAATGCCGGTTCACCGCCATCGCATCTGATCGAGTTGGGGCACGTCAAATTGTGACGGCACAAATAGCCTCCCCTCCCCTCTGCGTTATCTGGCACGTGTGACTGGGGCCAGAGTTCTGCCACAGTGGAATCAACTGGCCAGGGAGGTGGTGAGTTCCCCCTCACTGGCAGTCTTCAAGCAGTGGCTGGACAAACCCTTGTCAGGGATGCTCTGGGCTGATCCTGCACTGAGCAGGGGGTTGGACTAGATGCCCTCTATGGCCCCTTCCAACTCTGTAGTTCTATGATTCTAGTTACAGTTGAATGGATCATTCCAGCTTGACGTCTCTGGATGATGCCAACAGAATTTTCAGGTAAGCGAAGACTGTAAGCTGTCATTCTTGGCTGGCAAAATCTTGTGGCGACGGAACCACGTCCCCTGTGCTCAAGGATGTCAATGCTTCTCTGGCAGAGGGTTTTTGTTTTCCTAAGCCCCTGAAAGAGGCTGTGATTAAATCATCGATGGGGGGAAAAAAAGAATCCTTGCCGGAGAAGAAAGTGCTGGCTAATTATAAACCTGTCTCTAATCTTCCCATTTTAGGGAAGATTATTGAAGAGATTGCAGAGGAGGCGAGATTATCTGGGTGACACATCTGCCCTTGAACCTTTGTTCAGCCTTTCTTCAAGCCTGGCTTTAGGACAGAGACTAATACCTCTGGCGGATTATCAACATTTACAAATGGATACGCGGTGACGCACCCATCGGGCTGGTCTTTCTACTGCCTTTTAAGCAGGAGATCAGAGGCGAACCCCCAAGTGGTGAACATTCCTTTGAATGTGCCAGCTTCTCACAAAGACATGGGCAGATCCCCCACACACACACCTGTTGGCTCTGTTTTCTAGTCTCTTCTGGAGAATTCCAACATTGGTGGAACATTGCAGCACTACAGAGTGTAACAGAACCAAGAAAAGAAATAAAAGCACCAAGCTAGCTAAGTTGGCAAGTCATGGGGTGATACCTTGGCATGCCCTTCCATGGAATGGACACAAAAAACAGAGGTTGGTCAAGGCAGACTTCATTTCTCCCCATCCCCTGGTCCACGGGTTGCACCTTTTCTCACACTGTCACATCAGTTAACCCTTCCTGTCCCAGCTAGGAGGGTTTCACTTTGACCTATCCTGAATGTGGGTCGCAGCCCTCAGATGTGCTGCCTGGTACCTTCTCCGATCAAATTAGGCAACATGTCTCCAAACCCTTTGTGGCCCAACTTGGAGTATCTAAATAGCCATCCGTCTCCTCCTTCCCCGGCAGGTAGACAAATGGCCGTCTCCATCTCTCAGCAATGAAATCCAAGGGTTTTTTTTTGCATAATTCCCAGGAAAGTATATTTTCTCCAAGATCTGGGCTTCCCTGACTGTTAACTGAGATATCTTTCATTCCTCTATCATCACAAAGGTAAGTTTGTCTTCCTTGCAGGTTTCCTGAGAAATTGGTAGCATCCCAAGCAGTTTTGCTTGTATCCTTATTTTGTGTGTGAGAAACTGTCAATTGGGCTAATACTCCCATACTGCCCTTAGAAGAGGATCAGGGTAAGAGATCTATGACATCCTCATAAAGCTATGCAGAGGAAGATCTAAGGAGGAGGAGGAGGAGGAGGAGGAGGAGGAGGAGGAGGAGGAGGAGGAGGAGAAGGAGAAGGAGAAGAAGAAGAAGAAGAAGAAGAAGAAGAAGAAGAAGAAGAAGAAGGAGGAGGAGGAGGAGGAGGAGGAGGAGGAGGAGGAGGAGGAGGAGGAGGAGGAGGAGGAGGAGGAGGAGATTGGATTTATACCCCGTCCTTCACTTGAAGTCTCAAAGCGGCTTACAAACTCCTTTCCCTTCTCTTCCCCACAACAGACACCCTGTGAGGTAGGTGGGGCTGAGAGAGCTCTTTGGAGAACTGCACTTGAGAGAATAGCTCTGAAAGGTCTTGTGACTGATCCAGGGTCACACCAGCAGCTGCATGTGGAGGAGGAGTGGGGAATCAAGCCCGGTTCTCCCAGATTAAAGTCTGCACTCCTAGCCACTACACCAAACTGGCTCTCCTATATCACGGGGCAATGATAAAATGATGGGAAGAAGATTCACCTACACCATTTTGAGCCAGTTTGGTGTAAAGCCAGTTTGGTGTAGTGGTTAAGTCCATGGACTCTAATCTGGGAGAACTGGGTTTGATTCCCCACTCCTCCACTCGCAACTGGCTGGATGATCTTGGGCAAGCCATAGTCCTGTCAGAGCTGTTCTTGAAAAAAGAGCAGTTTCTGTCACGAGCTCTCTCAGCCCTGCCTACCTCACAGGGTGTCTGTTGTGGGGAGGGGAAGGGAAAGGAGTTTGTCAGCCACTCTGAGACACCATTGGGTAGTGAAAGGCGGGGTATAAATCCAATCTCTTCTTCTTCTTCTTCCATAGGAGGAAGCATTGCACTAAATCTATCTATCTATCTATCTATCTATCTATCTATCTATCTATCTATCTATCTATCTATCTATCTATCATCTATCATCTATCATCTATCTATCTTATCTATCTTTCTCTCTCATCTGTCTATCTATCATCTATCTATCTATCTATCTATCTATCTATCTATCTATCTATCTATCTATCTATCTATCTATCTATCATCTATCTACCTATCTTGCCTGACCAATAGAAATGCCCATTCCCTGCAAAGGACAGCCTGCCCACGGACTGTGTTACCAAGCTATCACGGAAACCGCATTCCTCTCTCAGGTAACAGAAACCATAAGATTGAGGCGTGTCTTGTCGACCCCCAGGTCCAACCACCTGCTCAGAGGCAGGTGAGCACTCGAAGAATAACGTGAGTGTCAGGATGCCTCCGCGGAGACTGTGCTGAAGGGGGATAATCTGATTCTTGCACTGCCTCGAGACAGTCGCCGAGGAGGCAGCTGCAGCTCCATCCTCCCGAAATGGCTGCTGACATGCGCCGCGGAGCTTCAAGGCAAACCGATTGCGCTCGTGGCCCATTAGGACGGGAGCGTCAGGCCCATGCGCTGAATCTGTTCTGGCACCACCATTATCCTCACTAATGATGTTTCCATGAAAACATAAAGATCAAGGAAAGGAAAGGGAATAACAACATCTTTCATTGTGTTGCTGTATGTCTGATAAAGTCATTAGGGAAAACAAGAAAATGGCTTTTTGATGCTGATGCTGCATAAACATGTTTTCCGAGGGAAAATGTTTTCACATTATCTTAAGAGATGAAAGAGTGGAGGGGGAGAGAATAAACTCTCCGGCTGGGGTCTGGGCAAGTCGGAAAAGTTCTCTTTGACATTCAGAGTGGCCCGAAAAGTATGACTGTGGGATAGAACTGCCAATCCCTCAGTGGGGGGGGGAGATAAAGGGAAAAAACAAAACAAAACAGTGGCCTCGTGTACTTACAGGAAGTTCATGCAGGAAGTGACAAAAGGTAGCTCTAGGAATTGCCAGAAACTTTATGGTTTTGCCATAGAATTTACAGTGATTTCTAGAGTTAACACCTGGGATAGTTATAGGAATTGCTGGGAACTCATTGTGAGTTTATCATGGAGTTCCCAATGTTGTACACTGCATTGGTCAGGCCACGCTTGTATTATTGTGCGCAGTTCTGGAGGCCCCACTTCCCAAAGGATGTGGGCAGAATGGAGCGGGTGCAGGGGAGAGTGACAAGGATGATCGGGGGCCTGGAGACCAAGCCCTATGAGGAAGGGATGAGGGACTTGAGGAAGTTCAGTCTAGAGAAGAGGAGGTTGAGGGGGGACAGGATTGCCCACTTGAAGTCTTTGAGGAGGGCAGGGAGCTGTTCCTGTTGGCAGCAGAGAGTAGGACTAGCCATAACGGGATTAAATTAAGGGCAGTGGAACCAGCTGCCTCGGGAGGTGGTGAGCGCCCCCTCCCTGGCAGTCTTTAAGCAGCAGCTGGACAAACTTTTGCTACGGATGCTCTTGGTGTAGTGGTGAATTCCGCAGACTCTAATCTGGGAGAACCGGGTTTGATTCCCCACTCCTCCACTTGTACCTGCTGATGTGAACTTGAGTCAGTCACAAGTTCTGGCACTGTTGTTCTTGAAAGGGAGCAGTTTCTGTCAGAGCTCTCTCAGCCCCACCTACCTCACAGGGTGTCTGTTGTGGGGAGGGGAAGGGAAGGGAGTTTGTAAGTCGCTCTGAGACTCTGAGTGAAGGGTGGGGTATAAATCCAATCTTCTCCTCCTCCTCCTCCTCCTCCTCCTCCTCCTCCTCTTCTTCTACTTCTTCTTCTTCTTCTTCTTCTTCTTCTTCTTCTTCTTCTTCTTCTTCTTCGTCTTCTTCTTCGTCTTCTTCTTCTTCGTCGATAGTGCATTGAGCAGGTGGTTGTACTAGAGGGCCTGCACAGCCCTTTCCATCTCTATGATTCTGTCATTCCTAGAGCTACCCTTTGTCATTTCCTAAATGAACTTCCAGTCAGTAAATGAGACCATATTTTGTTTTAGATCTTCTCCCCTGACACAGTGGCTCCCCCGCAACCCTCCCACTGGTTGCCAGGCACTGCCTTGCAACCCTGCTCTCGGCTATATCTGCCGCTGAATTTGGAATGAGTGAAGTTTCACAGTTCCTGCTTGGGCAAAACATCTAAGAAATCTGGAAGAATCAAAAACAGGGTGGTCCCCCCACCCCCAGCAAGAGTTCTGAACATATCTGTGCTTCGGAACATTTACAGGGTGTTTCCTGCTCTGATGTGATTGTTCAGCCAAAGATCTTTGAGGGCAACCATCTTTTGGGTATGTTGTAGGTATGTAGGGCTCTCTTTCAGCTACGCTCCTGCAGAGTGCAGGGGGTTGGACTAGATGGTCTGCAAAGTCCCTTCCAACTCTAACATTCTATGATTCTATGTTGTAGGTATGTAGGGCTATCTTTCGGCTACGCTCCTGCAGAGTGCAGGGGCTTGGATTAGATGACCTGCAAGGTCCCTTCCAACTCTAACATTCTATGATTCTATAAGGTAGGCAACTTCAGGCTGGGAAGTTCCTAGAGATTTGGGGGTGGAGCTTAGGAAGAATGGAGTTTGGGGAAAGGAAGGGGCTCAGCAGGGATGGGGTGCCCGAAAGCCCGCCCTCTGATGCCGCCATCTTCTCCATTCTGTCATCTGAATATCAGTTTTCATTCCAGGAGAAATCCACTGCTCCAGTGACCAACAAGACCTTGAGCACTGTGTGCAGTTCTGGAGGCCTTGCTTCAGAAAGGACATGGGCCAAATCGAGAGGGTACAGAGGAGAGCGACGAGGGTGATCAGGGGTCTGCAGACTGAGCCCTGTGAGGAAAGGCTTAAGGGCCCTGGGAATGTTTAGTTTGGAGAAGAGGAGATTGAGGGGGGACATGATGGCTCTCTTTAAATATTTGAAAGGCTCTGTTTTGGAGAAGGGCAAGGAGCTGTTCCAGCTGGCAGCAGAGGAGAGGACCTGAAGCGATGGGTTTAAATTACATGTAGGAAGGGATCGGCTGGATATTAGGAAAAACTTCTTCATGGTCAGAGTGGTTCAAAGGTGGAATCAGCTACCTAGGGAGGTGGTGAGTTCCCTTTCACTGGCAGCTTTCAAGAAGAGGCTGGACAAATATTTGTGAGAGATGGTTTAGGCTGGTCCTGCATTGGGCAGGCGGTTGGACTAGGTGGTCTATATGGCCCCTTCTGACTCTATGATTCTATGATTGTCATAACATAAAGGCAGAAACCGGAGTGGAGTTTTTCCCCTGCCCTATCCAGGCCAGATCCCCAGACTTTGCTCAGAAAACTAAAAATACGCTAAATAAAGCAATTCCATGAGAAGCGCAAGAGGAAAGGAAAGACTGGCTTTGCCTTGCTGCCTACACGTTAACAGATCCCCGAGCGTCTGTGTCCTTCGGTCTCTTCAGAAATCGAGATGGTTGGTCGGGTATTGCTGCATTGACCTTTGTAGGAGGACTTCAGACATGTATTTATCCGGCCTATCCTTCAAAGGATTCTGGGAAGATAAGGGGAATGGTATACCTCCTCTCTGCTAACCAACCTTGATCTGGAAATCCCAGATAAAGTAGCATTGCTGCCAGAGCCTACCAGGTCACAGTGCTGTATTGTAAATAGTTTCTAAACATTTCTACTGTAACTTTTACATATATATATATATATCTTCTTGGAATTACTTTACATCTGTTTTGCTGGTCATATCAATCAGTCTGTATCAATCAGTCAATCATCAGTCAATCTATCAAATGTTGACAGAGAGGGAACCAGGCACGAAGAAGAAGAAGAAGAAGAAGAAGAAGAAGAAGAAGAAGAAGAAGAAGAAGAAGAAGAAGAAGAAGAAGAAGAAGAAGAAGAAGAAGAAGAAGAAGAAGAAGAAGAGGAGGAGGAGGAGGAGGAGGAGGAGGAGGAGGAGGAGGAGGAGGAGGAGGAGGAGGAGGAGGAGGAGGAGATTGGATTTATCCCACCCCTGCCCTTCACTCAGAATCTCAGAGTGGCTTACAAACTCCTTTCCCTCCCCCTCCCCACAACAGACACCCTGTGAGGTAGGTGGGGCTGAGAAACCTCTTTCCAGAACTGCCCTTGAGAGAACAGCTCTGACATAACTATGGCTTGCCCAAGGTCATCCAGCAGCTGCAAGTGGAGCAGTGGGGAATCAAACCCGGTTCTCCCAGATTAGAGTCCGCGCACTTAACCATGACACCAAACTGGCTCTAACTAACTAACAATGGCAATTCACAGAATCACAGAGCTAGAAGGGACCTCCGGCGCCATTTAGTCCAGCCCCCTGCACAATGAAGGAAATTCACAAATACCTCCTACCCCACATCCCCAGTGACCCCGTACCATGCCCAGAAGAGGACCAACCCCCCCTCCAGGATCCCTCATCGGGTTGCCAACCTCCAGGTGTTGGTGGGAGATCTCGCAGAATCAAAACTGATCTCCAGATGGCAGAGAACAGTCCCCTCCGGAGAAAATGGCTCTCTGGAGGGTGGACTTTATGGCAGTATATCCCACGGAGGTCCTGGCCCTCCCCAAACCGCACCCTCCCCAGCCCCCTTCATCTAATCCCCCAGGAATTTCCCAACTCAGAGGTGTACAGACAATGCATGTTCATTTTAGGAATGAAACCAGAGGACTGGTCTCTGAATCATAGAATCATAGAATTGGAAGGGACCTTCAGGGTCTTCTAGTCCAACCCCGTGCACAATGCAGGGAATTCACAAAAACTTCCCCCCACATCCCCAGTGACCTCTGTTCCATGCCCAGAAAATGATTTTAAAAATCCTCCAGGATTCCCTGTCAAATTGGCTGGGAGAATAATTGCTTCTGGACTCCAAAGTGATGATTTCCCTGGGCGTGTAAGGAAGGGTCACTAGAAGTGTTTGAGTGGTCCATCTAGTCCAGCATCCTGTCTCACACAGTGTCCAACCAGTTCGTCTGGAGGGCCAGCAACAGGGTATAGAGGCTGAGGTCTTTCTCTGATGTTGCCTCCTGGCACTAGGATTCAGAAGCTGACTGCCTCTGAATGTGGAGGTTCCTTTTAGTCACCATGGCTAGTAGCCACTGAGACACCTCTCTTTCTTGAATCAGTATACTCTCCTTTATCCTGGTTATGCTGGTTGCAGGAATAATCAAGGAATACTTGGTTGCTGCCCTCCTCCCATTGGCCTTACTTGTGGTACTTCTTTACCCAAAGAGTGATGAAAACATGGAATTCACTGCCACAGGAGGTGGTGGCGGCTATAAGCATGGACAGCTTCAAGAGTGAATTAGATAAACATATGGAGCAGAGGTCCATCAGTGGCTATTAGCCACAAGGTATAGATAGGGACTCGGGAGCAAGTGGTGCTCTGTATTCTTGGTGCTTGGGGGTGGGCAATAGCAGGAGGGCTTCTAGTGTCCTGGCCCCATTGGTGGACCTCCTGATGGCACCTGTTATATTTTGACCACTGTGTGACAGAGTGTTGGACTAGATGGGCCATTGGCCTGATCCAACGCTGGTCTCTCTTATGTTCTTTTAAAACTCTCTATTCTTCTGGCCGTCAGTACATCCTCTAGTAGTGAATACTACATTCCAATCACTCTCTGTGTAAAGAAACATCTCCTTTTGTCTGTCCTGCACCTACTGCCCATCAGCTTCTTCGGATGGCCCCCGAGTTCTAATATTTTGAGAGGAAGGAAAAAGTCCCCTCTTGTCAAAACTCTCCACCCCAGGCAAAATTTTTATAAACCTCTTTCACTTCTCCCTGTAGTCGTCTCTTTTCTAAACTGAAAAGTCCCAGACTCCTCAGCCTTTCTTCATCGGGGAGGTGCTTCGACCCCCTAACCGTCTTGGTTGCAATGCTCCCTCTAAGCTGTGGAGTCGTGTGAGCAAAGATTCTACTTTGTGAGGTACTGGCATCACAGTGGTGAGTGAGCAATTTGGCAATTTTGCATAAATCCGTTTGCCCTGCAGCCATCCTTTCTGAGCTAAGACAAAAATCTGTGAACTGGAGGCTGTGAGCTAACTCACACTAACTCAGCTTAGAGAGAACACTGCTTAGTTGCCCTTCTCTGGCTGTGGTCACATGGGCCAGATAACACAGGGGGACGTGTGGCTGTTTGCCCCGGAGCAAAATAAAGCATGGTAGCCTGATCACACAGTCCCCTGATTCTCCGTGCATAGGCTGTTAGCTGCCGATCACATGGCAATGCTGAAGCGTGGCAAAGAAGCGAGGAATGAAGGATTGCTTCATGGTGAGTTGGTACAACAGGTCGCGTCTGTGCGCATGCGCAGTTCGGTGTTTGTGCACATCCTATGGAGACTTACAGAAAACATCCGGTTTGCGACGGGACATGGACGGGCACCAGATGCCATGGGATACTAGCGCTCTCGCGATCAGACAGCCACCTTTGCCCTGCGTTTTCTGGAGACTAGTGCGCTTTCTGCGGTACTTTTTAACTCCGCATCTTCAGCAGGATGCCACGGGTTGGCCATGGGAAAGCTATGCTTCCCAGATGTTGTGGTGTGATCGTGCCCCGAAAATCTGCCTGACATTCATGCCTTCTGTGCGGTAAATTCTCCATGTGACCGGGGCCTCTGTACTTTTTCTAGCTCTGCAACATCCTTTTTTGAGATACGGTGACCAGAACTGTACCAGAAAATCGGGCTGCACCACAGATCTATACGGGGGCATTACAGTACCAGCTGTTTTACTCTCAATCCCTTTCTTAATAATCCCTGACACGGAGTTTGCCCTTTTCACTGCTAAAGCACACTGGGTTGACACATTTTCACTGAGCTATCTTCTGGCTGTCTTTTTAGAGATTAACGGAGTAATCCCAAACAGTTACGCTTTCAAATTCCATTGAAGTGAACGGGCTTAAAAGGGTGTAATTTGCACACTGTCATTTCGAAATGGGTACAAAAACTAATTGTAAAACAATGAAGGCCTTTGATCGTCGCTGTGGTCAGTTTCAGTAAACAGCAATCCGACCAGCGAATTTCATAGCAGTTAGTTTCCGAAATGCTTTCAGGGAAAGCAGTATTGTAAGCTGGCCTGGATGATAATGTTTGTGGAGCCTCGATAATTGCGGTCCTCTTTCTCCCTAAGATAGTACACAGCAACTGAGCTTTAAGACCAATTTCACACAAGAGCTGCGCCGCCGTCATGCCTCCCTTTGCCCCGTTTCTATTGGTCAATTTCCCACTCGAAGTCGCGCGGCCGCATTTTGACCCGCGGCTTTGCCCGATTTTCCCCACGGTTTCGTGATCCTCAGAAAACAGGCCACTGTGTGAGATGGGATGCTGGACTACATGGACCCCCACTGCTCTGATCCAGCAAGACTCTTCTTATGTTCTTATCTAGCAAAGGCTTATATGGGTATATTTGTTCATCTAGCTCTGGATGTTCCACACTGACTAGCAGCAACTCTCAGAGTCACAGAAAGAAGAAGGAGGAGGAATACTTCTTCACCCAAAGAGTGATTAACATATGGAATTCACTGCCACAGGAGGAGGTGGTGGTGGCAGCTACAAGCATGGACAGTTTCAAGAGGGAATTAGATAAACATATGGAGCAGAAGTCCATCAGTGGCTATTAGCCACAAGGTATAGATGGGAACTCTCAGTCTGGGGGGGGGTGATGCACTCTATTCTTGGTGATGGAGGGGGCAGCAGTGGGAGGACTGCTAGTGTCCTGGCCCCACTGCCGGACCTCCTGATGGCACCTGGTATATTTTGGCCGCTGTGTGACAGAGTGTTGGACTAGATGGGCCATTGGCCAGATTCAACATTGGCTTCTCTTATGTTCTTATGAGGAGGAGGAGATTGGATTTATACCCCGCCCTTCACTACCCAAAGGAGTCTCAGAGTGGCTTACAATCTCCTTTCCCTTCCCCTCCCAATAACAGACACCCTGTGAGCGGGGTGGGGCTGAGAGAGCTCTGTGATGAAGTTGACAACAACATTTAATGACAATTATGCAATATCAGTAAAAAAAATAATTGACATTCTAACATATTCAAGACAAAATCCAATATCCTCCAGTTTTGTTTTGATATATTGTCACGTGGCTCCTTGACACAGAGAGTACTCCATCTTTCTATGTTATACCTCTGAGGATGCCAGTCACAGCTACTGGTGAAACGTCAGGTCCTACAATGCCAAGACCACAGCCACACAACCTAGAAAATCTACAGCAGCTAATGAACTCCAGCCGTGAAAGCCTTTGACAACATTTGTGGTGCCCCCTTTGGCCCTGATGCCTAAGCACATGATTAGTCTGCTTAATGGTTAATCTGCCACTGACCAAGAATACAGAGCATCACTTGTCCCAGACTGAGAGTTCCTATCTATACCTTGTGGCTAATAGCCACTGAGGGACCTCTGCTCCATCCATGAACAGAAGATGGACTTCACAGTCCAAGGAAGATGATCTTGAGAAGAAGGCCTGAAGACCGCAGCAGACTTCCTCTCTCCAATGTCGTATGATGCTGGAGAAAGAAGGAGGCAGGGGGTTAAATAAGCAGTGTTTTAAGGGAGAAAGGAATAGAGAGCTTTGAAAGCAGACAGAAGCAGACAGGCTTTCTGGGGAATTCCAAATTGGCCTTGTCAAAGGTTGTCCCACACCTGAGTCTCAGCAAGCTGAGTCATTCTACATGCGGGCTGCTTGCACCTGAGCTCGGCTGTAAGGCTGGGCGGGAGTTCCTCCAGGGGCTTTCCTATTTAGGCAATCCACTCGACAAGGAAGGAAGGAAAGTGAGTCCCATCCGCTGAGAGCATCTTAACTAGGTCAGTCTGACTGAGAGAGTTAGAGGGACTATATGTCACTGTGGATTCTTTCACAGCAGCTCACCACCTGTGTACACAACCAAAGACGAACCACTTGCATACCAACTCGCCTAAATAAATGCTTCGCATTAGAGCAAACAGGGCCAAAGTAGATGTTACAGCATTCATGGGTCTGGCCTGTGGAGGCAGATGCTGTTTTAGAGCAGAACTTAGCCATGAAATGGTGTTATGTCCATGGATCAGACTGGTGGACACCGTAACATCCAGTTTGGCCCACAGATGCAAACAGAAGATAGGGCTCCCATATATTGAATGCGTGTGCGTGATCAGAAGATAGGACTCCTGTATATTGATTGCGTATGCGTGATCAGAAGATAGGACTCCCATATATTGAATGCATGTGCGTGATGAGAAGATAGGAATCCTGTATACTGAATGTGTGTGCATGATCAGAAGATAGGGCTCCTGTATATGGAACGCATGTGCGTGATCAGAAAATAGGGCTCTGGTATATTGAATGCGTGTGCATGATCAGAAGATAGGAATCCTGTATATTGATTGTGTGTGCGTGATCACAAGATAGGACTCCCATATATTGAATGCGTGTGCGTGAGCAGAAGATAGGAATCCCATATATTGAATGTGTGTGCATGATCAGAAGATAGGATTCCTGTATATTGAATGTGTGTGCGTGATCAGAAGATAGGGATCCTGTATATTGAATGCGTGCGCGTGATCAGAAGATAGGACTCTTGTATATTGAATGCGTGCGCGTGATCAGAAGATAGGACTCCTGTATATTGAATGCGTGTGCATGATCAGAAGATAGGACTCCTGTATATTGAATGCATGTGTGTGATCAGAAGATAGAACTCCCGTATATTGAATGCGTGCGCGTGATCAGAAAATAGGGCTCCTGTATATTGAATGCATGTGTGTGATCAGAAGATAGGACTCCTGTATATTGAATGCGTGCGCGTGATCAGAAGATAGGACTCCTGTATATTGAATGCGTGTGCGTGATCAGAAGATAGGACTCCTGTATATTGAATGCGTGTGCGTGACCAGAAGATAGGACTCCTGTATATTGAATGCGTGTGCGTGACCAGAAGATAGGACTCCTGTATATTGAATGCGTGTGCGTGATCAGAAGATAGGGCTCCTGTATATTGAATGTGTGTGCATGATCAGAAGATAGGACTCCTGCATATTTAATGTTTTTGTGTGATCAGACCATCCCAATGCCATGAGAGCATGCTGGAGCGATCAGACAGGAAAAGTCCGTCCGTGACCCATCGCAACCTGTTTACTACCGGACTTTCCCCGGTGTCTTTTTACTGTGCTTCTGCGGTGGAGCAAAACAGGTTGCCAATGGGTGCGGGGCACTTCCCAGATGTCTATGTCTAATCGCACCCTTTAAATCCGCACAGCATTCACGCTTATGGTAGGGCTAATGGTGTGTTTGATCGCGCCCTTAGTCTCTTGGGACACAGTAAGTCAGCTGTGACTTTATGGGAAGAAAAAAAACAACACACACTGATCTCTGTAGTCTGGAAACCAGTTTTGACTCTGGAAGATCCCCAGGCCCCACCCAGAGGCTGGCAACCCTATCTTGCCTCCCAGATAGGGGTAGGAGGCAGACATGTATATGCGTGAAGAAACAACCGTTTGAGTTTTGGAATGTCTAAAGAGGGCAGTGGATACACTATGCTGGAGGTGGCTGAAAACTGAGGACCTTGGGGCACAGGGCGTCTTGCTCAGAGATCTGATGGGAGTAATACATCTGCTGCCCTGGAGGGCTGACTCTTTAAGAACATAAGAGAGAAGCCAATGTTGGGTCAGGCCAATGGCCCATCCAATCCAATACTCTGTCACTCAGTGGCCAAAAATACCAGGTGCCATCAGGAGGTCCACCAGTGGGGCCAGGATACTAGAAGCCCTCCCACTGTTGCATCTCCCTCCCAGCACCAAGAATACAGAGCATCACTTGCCCCAGACATAAGAACATAAGAGAAGCAAAGTTGGGTCAGGCCAATGGCCCATCCAGTCCAACACTCTGAGTCACACAGTGGCCAAAAATACCAGGTGCCACCAGGAGGTCCAGCAGTGGGGCCAGGATACTAGAAGCCCTCCCACTGTTGCCCCCCCCCAAAGCACCAAGAATACAGAGCATCTCTTGCCCCAGAATGAGAGTCCCTATCTATACCTTGTGGCTAATAGCCACCGATGGACTTTAGCTGTATTTGTGCTCATACTTATATAAAGCAAAGATTGCAAAGGAATCCTGAGTCTTGTGGTCTCTGATCCAAAGAAAACCAATCCCGAGCAGTGCTCTCTCTGGAACCACTTACAGTTTGGGTTGCCAGCTCCAGGTTGGGAAATTCCTGGAGATGCATGAGTGGAGCTTTGGGAAGGTGGGGTTGGGGGAGGGGAGGGGAGGGACCTAAACAGGATGTAACGCCACACAGGCCCCCTTCCAAAGCAGCCATTTTTCTCCAAGGGAATCGATCTCTGTTGTCTCGAGATCAGCTGGAATTCTGGGAGATCTCCAGGCCCCACCTGGAGGCTGACAGCCCTACTCTTCTAGTGTCCTGGCCCCACTGGCACCTGATATTTTTGGCCATGGTGTGACAGAGTGTTGGACAGGATGGGCCATCGGCCTGATCCAACATTGACTTCTCTTCAGTGGTGGCAGATACAAGCATGGGTGGCTTCAAGAGGGAGTTAGATAAGCATATGGAGCAGAGGTCCATCAGGGGCTATTAGCCACAAGGTACAGACAAGGACTCTGAGGCAAGTGAGGATCTGTATTCTTGGTGCTTGAGGGGGGGCAACAGTGGGAGGGCTTCTAGTGTCCTGGCCCCACTGGTGGACCTCCTGATGGCACCTGGTATTTTTGGCCACTGTGTGACACAAGAGTGTTGGACTGGAAGGGCCATTGGTCTCATCCAACATTGGCTTCTTTTACGTTCTTATGTCTGGGGCAAGTGATGCTCTGTCTTCTTGGTGCTTGGGGGGGACAACAGTGGGAGGCCTTCTAGTATCCTGGCCCCACTGCTGGACCTCCTGATGGCACCTGGTATTTTTGGCCACTGAGTGACTCAGAGTGTTGGACTGGACGGGCCATTGACCTGATCCAACATTGGCTTCTCTGATGTTCTTTTGTTCTTATGTACTTACAGGTGGCAGTTCAGAAAAAGCCATCACGGTCAGTGTTCCCTGTAAGCTGAGTTAGTGTGAGCCAGCTCATAGTTTTTTAGCCTCTGGATCACACGTTTTTGTCTTAGCTCAGGAAAGACGGCTCCGGAGCAAACGAATTTCGGCAGCAGCCGAATCGCTCGCTCGCCACTTTAATGCCAGCAGCTCCCAAAGTAGAATTGTGGCTCACAAGACTCCGCAGCTTAGAGGGAGCATGGCTCAAGATTATTTGGTTTCGAAATAGGCCAGTCCCGATTTAGTTCGCCGCCCGTTTCCCATCTTTCAGTACCCGATTGCGATGCAGAGTATTCGCGCGTAAGCCTGGAAGAGCCATTCAGACTTTGAAATCGTTAACAGTCACTGATCAATCATTGCCGAAAATAGAGCTGCTATAAATAAAGTAAAAAAAAAAAAAACCCAAAAAACATTAATGGATGCAACCTAATATTAGGCATGACACACATTTCCAGGTATTCTCGTTGTGCAACGGCATGACCCAGCATCTTTCTATCTTTTCTCTTTGCCGAGGTGAAAGAGATTTGTGGAGTCAGAAGAGGCTGGTGAGTGGGCGCTACAGAGACGGGTGCCTGGCAAGATAGCTTTGGGGAGTTTCAAGTTACAGGAGGACAAAGAAGCTCCATCTCCAAGGGCCAGCCTCTCCTGGGGTTGCCACCCCCCCCCCCGGCTTCTGGGGCCTCAATCCACCCCGGCCAGATGTCTGGTAGGGGAAGCCCCCCCAAGCTCCGCCCCCGTGAGTGACCACCTGTCTGGCCGCCCTTCTCTCTCCCTCCCCCTCCTGTCCGATTCAAAAGGCTTTGGCTGGTTGGTGAGGAGCACATGACTCACCCACCAGCTGGAGGGAGGGAGGGGGAGGGGCGGTCCCGAGCACAGTCTCAGCTCAGAAGAAGAAGAGGAAGAAGAAGAGGAGGAGGAGGAGGAGGAAGAAGAAGAAGAAGAAGAGGAGGAGGAGAAGGATGAAGAGGAAGAAGAAGAAGATGAAGAAGAAGAGGAGGAGGAAGAACATAAGAACATAAGAGTAAAATGGCGAATTGACACACTTTGCGAGTTGTGCAGAGTGTACTGCGGCATCTGACGACAGTCTGGGCTCTATCTGGCCCAGCGCAGCACTCTCCAGGCGGGGAAGTGGCAAGCAAGCAGCGAAGCCTGAGGGGGAGTCGAGATCGGTGTGGATAAGCTTCGGAGGAAGCTTGTTTACACTTTGATCTCCTTCCGTGAAGAGGGCAGTTGCAAATCAACTCTACAGATGCCAGCTGGGCTGAGTATTCAGCATAAATTCGCCATCTACCGATCTCTTTATTATCAAGATTAACACCGTTTACAGAAGAAGCACCGCGAAACCCCGAGATTACAAGCAAGGTAACAAACGAATAAGCGCTTACCGGTTTAAAGAAGAATGAGAAATTGAAACGTACGGATAAGCGTTGAAACCTTAAAGGAACTATTCCGCTTGAATTAGAAGTAAAACGAAAGCTTTCCTTTAGAGAAAAAGGCTGAAAAGTGACTTTGTTTTGCATTCCTGTGGTCAGTCAAGTCTAAACTTTACGTAGCAGAAACGAAACTAACTGTGACTCTATGATACAGGAAGTGGGCTAGAGTGGAGGTTTTAGAGGCTGTTGTATTGGAAACGGATGGACATTTTATTGTGGGACACCACCCTTACCGGAAGTTGGATTACAGAGACGGACAGATGAACAGGAAGTTTGGAAGGAGCCTACTCTAGCCAGAAAATCATAGAGAAATTGCGCCCGACATTTTGGGGAGGACTAAATTTTAAAAAGTTATTTTCAAGCCGAAAAAGCGTTTAAACAAGTTTTAAAGGTGGCGATTTGGCTTGAGGATTGCTAATATAAAGACTGATTAGTATTGAAGTTGCCTCCAAGACGGATTTGAGGTCAAGACCCAGAGCTGCTTCATCACCTAGCCCAAGAATGACTGCAAAGGAAAAAAAAGAGTGGCAAGCAGCTATGGAAGCGATGGAAAAACGGATGACCGAAGTGGTGCAGAATTTTGGAAAACAAATAGAATCACAGCAACAACAACTGCAAAAACAGCTGCAAACTCAATTGGAGCAAATAGAACAAGTGCAAATTCAAGTACAGAAAAAAAATATGGAAGAACTGAAAGAACTGGTACTTACAGAAGTGTCAGGGATAAAAAAAGATACAGAAGAACTTAAAAAGGAAGTCAAAAGTCTGGTGACAAAATCTGAAGATATGGAACAAAAGGTTAAAAAAACCCTGTCAGAAAATACAAGGCTGGAGACCATGATGGAATATAGGGCTACTCAGAATCATCTGAGACTGAGAGGGATAGAAGAGGAGGAAGATCAGGATCTACAGGCTCTAGTAATTAAGACATTGACAACTTATGTAGGGGAAGATGAAGGAGATTTGGATGCAGACTTTGACTTGATTTATAGAGTGAACTCAGCCTATGCCAAAAGAAAGCAATTACCCAGAGATGTGATTGTTCAATTTGTGACAACAAAGATGAAGGAAGACGTTTTCAAGAAACAATTTACACAACCGTTGGAAATTAATGGAAAGAAAATAATAATTCTGAGAGAAATTCCGAGATCGATTTTACAAGACAGAAAGAAATTTAAGAAATTGACAGATAGATTAAAAGAAATGAACATTAGGTTCAGATGGGAGATTCCATATGGACTTACATTTATGTACAACTCGGTGAGATCTACTCTTAAATCTGAAGGAGATTTATACAGATTCAAAGAGAGCAATCTGGATGATTTTAAAGATATTTAACTCAACACCATTATGGATTACAAATTTCTATCTTGGAACGTAAATGGACTAAATTCACCAAGTAAAAGAAGATTAGTGAATCATTGGCTGGAGAAACAAAAATGTAATATAATCTGTTTACAAGAAACACATATTAGAAAACAAGACAACAAATATTTGACTAATAAAAAATTGGGAGAAGAATTTCATTCCTCAGCAATTAATAAGAAAAAAAGGAACAGTGATTTATATTTCAAAAGAATTGGATCCTAAACAAATCTTCTCAGATAAAGAAGGAAGGTATGTTGGCGTGGAAATATGGATGAACAGAAAAAAGACATTGCTTGTAAATATATATGCACCCAATGGTGCAAAAGAGACTTTCTTTAATGATTTGACTAAAGAGTTGGAGTGTTTAAATTATGACCAAATTGTTCTTGCTGGAGACTTTAATGGTACAGTGAACAACACATTGGATAGAAAATCCAAGGCAAGTGGAGAGACAGTTGGAAAGTTACCAAAAAATTTCTTTCAATTGATGAAGCAAGAGAAACTGGAAGACGTTTGGAGGAAGTGGAATCCTAAGACTAAGGACTATACGTTTTATTCGAATAGACACAACTCCTTTTCTCGAATTGACATGATTTGGATGTCAGAGGAGATGACGCAAAAAACTTATAAAATACAAATTTTACCGAAAACCAACTCTGATCATAATCCCCTACTTTGGATATCTAAAGCAAAACCTAAACAGTTATATTGGAGAATTAATGAAGATTTATTGGATCAAAAACAAATTAATGAAATCTTAAAAAAGGAAACGAAAAGCTTTTTTGAATTGAATTTGAATAAAGGTACGGATATACAAGTTGTATGGGATGCGTACAAAGCGGTAATGAGAGGTATGCTTATCTCTCTGAACTCTAAGGACAGAAAACAAAAGATCCAACAACAGAAAGACCTTCATGAAAAAATTCGACAAAAAGAAAAGGAATTAAAGAAAAGACCAGGGAAGAAGAAGATTATTAAAGAGATCCACTTTCTGCAAGATCAGCTGAATGTTTTATTAAACAGAGAATTATATTGGAACTTGAAGAAATTACAGCAAAAAGCATTTGAGGGTGCAAACAAACCAGGAAAGTTTTTAGCATGGCAACTGAAAAATAGAAAAGAAAGGAATTTTATATCTAAGATTACTGAAGATGGAAAGGATGTTATGAGCTTGAATGGTATAAAAAGAGCTTTCTTTAAATATTACGCCAAATTATTCAAAAAGAAAGGAATTGATCAACAGAGAATTAAGAATTATTTGGAGACTATTGAAGTTCCAGAGCTGGGAAAACAAATTAAGGAATTATTAAATGGTTTAGTAAAGAAAGAAGAAGTGACAATGGCGATAGAAGATGCAAAGTTGGGCAAAGCTCCAGGACCAGATGGCTTTACAGCAAAGTTTTATAAGAAATTTAAAGAGGAGCTAACCCCTATTTTAGTACTTCTGTCAAATGAGATAAGAAAGACCAAACGGATCCCAGATTCATGGAAAGAAGCAAATATTTCATTGATACCTAAAGAAGGTTTGGATTTGACTCAAGTAAAGAATTATAGGCCAATATCGCTATTAAATAACGATTACAAATTATTTGCAAAAATAATTTCGGAGAGACTGAAAAAATATTTGAAAGATACAATAGCGGAAGAACAAGCTGGATTTTTACCAAACAGACAAATCAGAGACAATTTAAGAGTGGTGATAGATGCAATTGAATATTATGACAAACATCCGGAAAAAGAAGTTGGATTCCTCTTCTTAGATGCGGAAAAAGCTTTTGACAATTTAAATTGGGAGTTCATGCTGCAAGTTATTGAAAAAATGGACATTGGACAGTCTTTTTTAAATATGATTGTGGCAATATATTCAGAACAAAAAGCGGCTTTGAATATAAATAAAGAAAAGACGGACTTCTTCCAAGTCCAAAAAGGAACACGTCAAGGCTGCCCGTTATCCCCGTTGTTGTTTATTTGGATATTGGAAATATTACTAACAGCGATAAGAAAAGATAATAATATTGAAGGACTTACAGTGAAAGGTTTTGCCTATAAATACAGGGCATTTGCAGATGATGTAATGTTTATGATTCAAGACCCAATTGAGAAAATACCACAATTGATGGAAAAAATTGAAGAATTTGGTTCAGTTGCGGGATTTTATGTTAATAAAAGTAAAACTAAAGTGATGTGCAAAAATATGACGAAACAAAGACAAACAGAACTTCAAGAGAAAATACAATGTGAAGTAGTCACAAAGACTAAATATCTTGGAATTGAATTAACCATGAAAAATATTGACTTGTTTAAAAACAATTATGAAAAGGTGTGGCACAAGATTCAGCAAGATATGAAGAAATGGGACACTTTGAATTTATCATTGATGGGAAGAATCGCGACTGTAAAAATGAATATCTTGCCGCGTTTGATGTTTCTGTTTCAGACTATTCCAATACTAAAACAAAGGAAAATACTGGATTCGTGGCAGAAAGAATTATCCAAATTTGTATGGGCAGGAAGAAAGCCAAGGATTAAAATGAAAATTTTATGTGATGCAAAAGAGAGAGGAGGCCTACAACTACCAAATCTAAGATTGTATTATGATGCCGTCTGTTTAACATGGTTGGAACAGTGGATTAATCTGGAGAACAAGAAGTTATTGGCCCTGGAAGGGCATGATAACAAATTCGGATGGCATGCATATTTATGGTATGGAAAAGTAAAAATGGATAAATTTTTTAAACACCACTTTGTAAGACAATCACTGTTCGAGACATGGATGAGATATAGAAAATTCTTCTCAGAAGAAAGACCACTTTGGATTGTACCAGCTGAAGTGATCAATCCATAGTCAAGAAACCAAGGACTAGACTGGCTACCTTATAAAAATCTTTTAAAATCTGAAGGGAAAAATTTTGTGTTAAAAGACAGATTTGATGTTGAATTTGAATATGATTGGTTGAAGTATAGACAGATTTATGATTTATTTAAGACCGATAAAAGAGAATATGGTTTTAGAGAAAAGAATATTGAAATTGAAACTGTATGGCTTGAGAAAGCAAAAAAAATGATTTCTAAACTGTACAAGGTTTTATTGAAATGGTATACTGAAGATGAAGTTGTAAAAGAGCAAATGATAAAATGGGCTGTAAATGTTAATACAGAGATATTAATGACATCTTGGGAATACTTGTGGAAAAAGTCAATGAAAATTTCAACCTCTGTAAATGTTAAAGAGAATTGTTATAAAATGATGTATAGATGGTATATGACGCCCAAAAAAATTGCTATTATAAATGAAAGTATGTCTAACAAATGTTGGAAATGTAAGAAACATGAAGGGTCTTTTTACCATATGTGGTGGACATGTGATAAAGCAGTAAAGTATTGGACAGAGATCCACAATGAGATACAAAAAATTTTGAATTGTACTTTTAAGAAAGACCCACAGATGTTATTGTTAGGTCTTAAAATGGAAGAAATAAATGTAGCCAAGAGAACACTATTATGGTACTTGACTACAGCAGCAAGACTGACTTTCGCTCAATGTTGGAAACAAGATAAAGTACCTGAAACATGGGAATGGATTAAAAAAACGTTGTTTTTAGCGGAAATGGACAAGTTAACAAGAAAGTTAAACAACGAAGAAGATGAAACTTTTTTTAAAGATTGGAAAGACTTTCAAAAATATCTGTTGAAAAATTGGGACATTAAAAGTGGTTTGATTAGTTTTGACAGTTATTAAGAAGAAATGGAAAGAGAATTAGACTTGTATTGTTACCGTTAGTAAGAGAAAATAAGTTTAGAAGCAACTGTAATAGAATAAGAGAGATATTAATGGGGTTGGAGCAGTGCTGGAAGCCTGATGTGGGGGGAGAAAGGGAAAAAAGAAAAATGGGTATGTATTGCTATGTTTAAATTGTATGAACTTGTGATATATCCAATAATAAATTGTATTTACAAAAAAAAAAAAAAAAAGAACATAAGAACGTAAGAACATAAGAGAAGCCAATGTTGAATCAGGCCAATGGCCCATCTAGTCCAACACTCTGTCACACAGCGGCCAAAATATACCAGGTGCCATCAGGAGGTCCAGCAGTGGGGCCAGGACACTAGAAGCCCTCCCACTGCTGCCCCCTCCAACAGAAGAAAAATAAGAAGAGGAAGAAGAAGAGGAGGAGGAAGAAGAAGAAGAAGAAGAAGAAGAAGAAGAAGAAGAAGAAGAAGAAGAAGAAGAAGAAGAAGAAGAAGAAGAAGAAGAAGAAGAAGAAGAAGAAGAAGAGGAGGAGGAGGAGGAGGAGGAGGAGGAGGAGGAGGAGGAGAAAGAAGAAGAGAAGGAGGAGGAGGAGGAGGAGAAGGAGATTGGATTTGTACCCCACCCTTCACTCAGAGTCTCAGAGTGGCTCACAAACTCCTTCCCCTTCCCCTCCCCACAACAAAGACCCTGTGAGGTAGGTGGGTCAGCATAGTGCAGTGGTTAACAGTGGCAGACTCAGATCTGGAGAGCTGGGTTTGATTCCCCACTGCTGCAGGCCTGTAGCCTGGATTTTGTGGCTTGTGGGGCAATTCCTCCCTCCCCAGTGGAGCTGAAGTTCTCAGTGCAGAAAGAAAAGTCAGAATTCTGAGGATCATGACTCAGCTACCGTGGGATCAAGCATAGAGGATTCTGCAAACCTTAGCCCCAGAGTGTGATAACAGCTGGCTGAGAAATAGGGGCAGGGTGGGTAGATTTCTAAATTGCAAGCTGTCGACCACTTTAGATGACAGTTCTCAGCTGCTGCAAGTTAATCACTTCAGCCATGCCTAAGCAACAATTCTGAGAACAAGCCGGAAGGTGGGGGCGATGACCTCTATAGTCAAGAAAGCTCAGGCAGAAAAACCTCTCTTAAAGGAGACCAGTTTCTGGACATAGAGTTAGAAGGGGTCCTAGAGGTCACCTACTCCAACCCCCATGCTCAGTGTGGAATTAGTCAACTACAGCACCCCACTCTGTTTAAAGGAGCGCACGCCTTTAAAAAATGTTTTAAAATCTGGGGGGAAAAGCTGTTACAGGAGAAATTCTTGTAAGGCTGCTTAAGAAAGGGGCGCAGCCCCCAAAAGCTGCACCATAGCTATGGGCCTGGCCTGCTGGGTGACCTTTGTATTAGAATATTTGGTTAATAGAGGCCTTGGTCACACGGGCCAGATAACGCGGGGGGGAGGCATGGCTGTTCGCCCCGGAACAAAATAAAATGCGGTAGTCCGATCACACGGTCCCCCGAGTTGCCGTGCTTTGGCTGTGCTGAGGTGTGGCAAAGAAGCAGGGGCGGTGCAATCACACAAATGACATTGCGCAATCACACAAGCGGTGCTGCTTTTGGTTCCTTGTTTGTGTGCATGCGCCATTCCAGGGGCCGGCGCTGCTGTCAGTTTCTTGTTTGTGCGTATGCGCAGTTCGATGTTGGTACCACTGCCGGCTCGCCCACTAGGCGAGCTAGGTGCTCGCCTAGGGCGCTGGGGCCCACAGGGGCGCCAAAGCGCCCCCGGCCCCACCCTCGGTGAAGCCGGCGCTCCACCCCTGTCTCCAGCCGGCGCTGGGACTGGGAGGGAAGGGCGGCCGGCGCTCCACCCGTGGCTCCCCCCCAAGCCCTTGGGGGGGGTGGAGAGGTGGGGCGGTATGGCGGCGACTGGCCAGCGGGGACTCTCCCCGCTGCCGCCGCCCGCCAGTCTGAGCGCCCTTCCGGGGCGCTTCAGAAGCCCTTGGGGGGTGGAGAGGTGGGGCGGCATGGCGGCGGCCGGCCAGCGGGGACAGACCCCGCTCGCTGGCCGCCGCCAGTCTGAGCGCCCGTCGGCTGGGAGGGAAGGGGCGGGCGTTCCAAGGCCGCCCCTTCCCCGGCTCTTCCCGGGCCCCTCGCAGCTGCAAGGGGGCCGGGAGAGCCGCCCGCCCGTTCCCCGGCTCTCCCCGGCGCCCCGCGGCTGCGAGGGGCCCGGGAGAGCCGCCCGCTCGTTCCCCGGCTCTCCCCGGCGCCCCGCGGCTGCGAGGGGCCCGGGAGAGCTGCCCGCTCGTTCCCCGGCTCTCCCCGGCGCCCCGCGGCTGCGAGGGGGCCGGGAGAGCCGCCCGCCCGTTCCCCGGCTCTCCTCGGCGCCCCGCGGCTGCGAGGGGGCCGGGAGAGCCGCCCGCCCGTTCCCCGGCTCTTCCCGGTGCCCCGCAGCTGCGAGGGGCCCAGGAGAGCCGCGCCACCCCTTCCCCGGTTCTCCAGGCCCCACCGGGAGGTTGGCATCTCCGGTGGGGTGGGCGCCCCAGGCTCTCCTGCCTAGGGCGCCCAGACACCTGGGGCCGGCCCTGGTTGGTACACATCTTATGGAGACTTACAACATCCGGTTTGCGATGGGACGTGGGCGGGCGCCAAATGCCACGGGATACTAGTGCTCCCTCGATCAGACGCCCACCTTTGCCCCACGTTTACCGGATACTAGTGCACTTTCCTAGGTACTTTTTAACTCCGCATCTTCGGCGGGACGCCACGGGTTGGCCACGGGAGCGCTACGCTTCCCAGATGTTGCGGTGTGATCGCACCCCAAAAATCCACTTGACATTCATGCCTTCCACACAGCAAATTCTCCGTGTGGCCGGGGCCATAGTGGAGTTTTGCCCAGCCGTAGAAATGCAATACTGAGGGTAGGAACTAAATCTCCCAAGAAGTGCGCTGCAAAAACACAAACTTAAATTTATTCAAATAGATCCAAGTGCACATTCAGGTTTCAATCCAAAGGAGAGAGAGAATTCTAATCTGAAGAGTACTTACCCTATCCCAAATGGCCAGCTTGTCCAGCATCATGTGTGTGCGAGTATAAGGGCGCTGTATCTACAGAAGAGACCTGCAGAGACCTGTGTCTCCATGGAAGGCCATGTGAGTCGGTGAGAGGACAAAGTGAGAGAAAGCGAGGAGGGGGTCAGAGGACAACTCTCAGGTTAAGACGAAGAGAGGCATCCCATTCGAGGAAATAGCACCTATACACACTTAGAGTGATGTAGCGCTTCCCCCAGTGTCCAGACATGCTGAGGCGCTCACTCCAACGTTTGGGACAGTCACAGTTCTCTCGAAACCTGGTTCACGTTGTGGGGAAAGGAAAGGAAGGCTGTTTTCTCTACGTAAGAGAAAAGCAGATATAAAAACCAACTCCTTCTCCTCCTCCAAAGTAAATCAATAAATTAGTCCCTCCATCTTTCCATTTCCCACTGCTCCTTTTTGCACGTAAAACAGCAGACACTAATCTGGGAGAACTGGGTTTGATTCCCCACTTTTCCACATGCAGCCAGCTGGGTGATCTCCTCCTCCTCCTCCTCCTCCTCCTTCTCCTTCTTCTCCTTCTCCTTGTCCTCCTCCTCCTCCTCCTCCTTCTTCTCCTTCTCCTTGTCCTTGTCCTTGTCCTTGTCCTTGTCCTTCTCCTCCTCCTGCTCCTCCTCCTCCTCCTTCTCCTTCTTCACTTTCTTGTTCTTCTTGTTCTTCTTCTTCTCCTCCTCCTTCTCCTCCTTCTCCTTCTACTTCCTCTTCTCCTTCCTCTTCTCCTTCTCCTTCTTCTTCTCCTTCTCCTCCTCCTCCTCCTCCTTCCTCTTCTTCCTCTTCTTCCTCTTCTTCCTCTTCTTCCTCTTCTTCCTCTTCTTCTTCTTCTTCTTCTTCTTCTTCTTCTTCTTCTTCTTCTTCTCCGTGTGTCTGCTTTTTCCTTCCCACATGCTCCCATCTCCACTCCATCCATGTACTAACGGACTGGATCCCTGCATTGTGGTCTCCTCCCTGTATTAACGATGAAGTGTGCTTTCTCCAGTAAATTCTGTAGCAGAACAACATGCTCATTTTATGATTAAATCAAAGGGTTTAATTATTTTTTGAAGTGCCCATTGTTTTATAGCCATTGTTTCCTTTAAGGACCCGAAAGTGCTCATTATGTCCTGGATAGATAGACAGAATATCCATGGAACGGATCTATGCCAGCCCATTGTCTTCTGCTCGGCCGACCCAGGGGTCCACGTATGCCAAATCCGTCTTTGAGAAAGGAATAATTAGGTGTCCCCGTATCTCAAGTTCCAGAGGTGGCAGCCGAAACAATGCTTAATCAATGACAAAGAGAAACGGTTAATTTCAGATTAATGGGGGGGGGTTGGTTTTGTTTTTTAATATTATTACAGATGAGGTCCCAATTGGAGGCAGTCCGCAGAGTGGAGAACCCAACTTGGAAACGATCGTACCGGTTCAAACAGAATCAAACTTTAATTTTTTTTTTTTTAAAAAAGCGGGGGGATAAAATGGCAGCAATTAATTAAAACGGAAAGGAATGAAAGGTTATTAATCACCCATGAGTGAGAGAGAACAAAATGTGTAGGGCTCCAAAGGAAACGAATTCCTAAAACTTTACTCCTTGTGTGTATGTTTATTGGATATGTGTCGCTCTCTCATTTCTCTCTGCATCATCTGATTCCTAAGTCCTTACATGGGGGGGAATTTATGTTTCCAAATTCCTCTTGTTCTTGTTTTTTTTCTCTCTTAAGAGGCAGATTAAAAAAAAGAGAACATAAGAGAAGCCCATGTTGGATCAGGCCAATGGCCCATCCAGTCCAACACTCTGTCACACAGTGGCCAAAAATACAAGGTGCCATCAGGAGGAGGTCCAGCAGTGGGGCCAGGACACTAGAAGCCCTCCCACTGTTGACCCCCCCAAGCACCAAGAATACAGAGCATCACTTGCCCCAGAGTCCCTATCTATACCTTGTGGCTAATAGCCACTGATGGACCTCTGCTCCATATGTTTATCCATAAGAACATATCCAAGTCAATGTTGGATCAGGCCAACGGCCCATCCAGTCCAACACTCTGTGTCACACAGTGGCCAAAAATACCAGGTGCCATCAGGAGGAGGTCCAGCAGTGGGGCCAGGACACTAGAAGCCCTCCCACTGTTGACCCCCCCCAAGCATCAAGAATAGAGTGCATCACTTGCCCCAGAGTCCCTATCTATACTCTTCTATTTCTCTGTCAAGAGAGGCCAATGCACCCTTTCGTAACTTCAGGTCTTGCAGATGTTTTATGAAGAACGCTGAAATCAGCTGATACTAGCTTGCTGGCAATCCCTGGCCCTAGGGAAGTCTGGCTGACCTCAACTGGGGTCAGGTTCTTCTCGGTCCTGGTCCTGACCTGGTGGGACTCTCTGCCAAACAACATCAGGGCCCTGCGGGGTCTGACGCAATTCCTCGGGGCCTGCAAGGCAGAGATGTTCTGCCAGGCTTTTGGTTGAGGGTTAAGCAACGGTTCAGATTGGCACCCTCTTTCTGCTTTTTTCCCCCCTATGATCCCCCAACCAGTGTTCCCTCTAAGCTCAGTAAGTGCGAGCTGACTCACAGTTTTTTAGCCTCTAGCTCTCACATTTCTGTCTTAGCTCAGGAAGGATGGCTCCGGAGCAAACTAATTTATGCAGCAGCCAAATTGCTCACTCACAACTTTAATGCCAGTAGCTCACAAGGCAGTAATTTTGGCTCACAAGACTCCACAGCCCCCAACTGCCTTTTTACTGCCTGCTGCACAGAAAGCACGGTAGCCAGCAAAAGGGGTCTATATCACCATCTGGACTGTTAATTTATTGGGTTATTATGATAATTCTATGCTGTTTGGTGTAGTGGTTAAGTGTGCAGACTCTAATCTGGGAGAACTGGGTTTGATTCCCCATTCCTCCACTTGCATCTGCTGATGTGACCTTGGGTCAGGCACAAGCTCTGTCACAGCTGTTCTTGAAAAAGAGCAGTTCCTGTCAGAAGTTCTCTCAGCCCCGCCTACCTCAAAGGGTGTCTGTTGTGGGGAGGGGAAGGGAGTTTGTAAGCCACTCTGAGACTCCTTTGGGTAGTGAAGGGTGGGGTATAAATCCAATCTCTTCTTCTTCTTCTTCTAAGCCACTCTGAGACTCCTTTGGGTAGTGAAGGGTGGGGTATAAATCCAATCTTCTTCTTCTTCTTCTTCTTCTTCTTCTTCTTCTTCTGCTTCTACTTCTTCTTCTGCTAGCCACTCTCCTTTGGATAGTGAAGGGTGGGGTATAAATCCAATCTCTTCTTAATTGATTTAAGATTGTAAATCGCCCACAGCCTGCTTGCAGGGTGGGCGATTCATACATTTAATAAAACAAATGAATAATAAATGTCACCCGCCACAAGGTGGCACTCTAGCAGCAGGGTAGGAAGGCTTGGGAAGCCATTGCCTGCCCTCTGAGCATCTCCCCTGGTGCTACCATGGGCTGGGGGACAGGGTGGCCAGCTGTAGGTTGGGAAATCCCTGCAGATTTGGGGATGGGACCTGGGTAGGACAGTGACCGCATTGGGTTACCATGCCACAGTAGAGTCCACCCTCCAAAGCATCCATTTACTCCAGGGGAACTGATCTCTGGAGCCTGCTGAGGAGCTGTAATTCCAGGAAATACCCAGAACGGTGTCCTGGGCCAGCCTGCTTTGTCTGAAGAGCACTCCGCTGATGCTGATAACAGCCCACCAGCACCCCTGAGGCTCAGCTGGTTGATGCTCCTAACCATCCTGAGACAGCGGAGGCAGGTCCTCATGCCCCAGTTGCTGAGGACAGCAGGTACTCCAGCCCCACGAGCACTGGGAACATGGAAGAGACAACCCAGAGAGGCGGCGCCTCGACAACCCAAGATCGTGAGGGAACTTCATGGGCTGCCTCGCCTTCCTCTGTTCCCAGAGCCAGGGGAACAGAGGAGGAGGAGGACACACTTGGAGCTCCTCAAGAGGAGGTGGAGCACACATCTCGCTGCCCGGCGACTGCCAGATCAAGAGGAACACTTGGAGTTATTTTTTTAAAAAATATAGCTTTTATTATTTTCAGAGGGAAAAAAAGGAAGTGTTACAAAGAATAAAGACAACAAAGAAAAACGACAGACAGACAAAAACAACGACAACCGTGGAGCCTACACTTTTGTCCCTGGTTAACTTCAAGAAGTTGAATTGAATCCCCTGTACACCTATACCTGATTATACAGTCATTCTTAATGCATACCGGCCCCGGACACACAGGCCAGAAAACACGGGGGGGAGGCGTGGCTGTTCGCCCCGGAGCCAAATAAAGCACGGTAGCCCGATCACACGGTCCCCCAAGTCTCCACGCTTAGGCTGTTAGCTGCCGATCACACAGCGATGCTGGAGCGTGGCAAAGAAGCGGCACGGTGCGATCACACAAGCAGTGATTGCAAGCCACCACTTCCCGATCAGACGGGCAGTTTCTTTTCCCTGCGGTTTCGCGTTTGTGCTTATGCACCATTCCATAGAGTGGTGCTGCTCTCAGTTTCATGTTTGTGCCCATGCGCAATTCGGCATGTGTGCGCATCCTATGGAGACTTACAAAAAAACATCTGGTTTGCGACGGGACATGGAGTTTGTAAGCTGCTCTGTCCTGCTGTACACTTCATTGGTCAAGCCACACCTAGAGTATTGTTTGCAGTTCTGGAGGCCTCACTTCAGAAAGAATGGTGAGTTTGGTATAAGTGGTTAAGTGCGCGGACTCTAATCTGGGAGAACAGGGTTTGATTCCCCACTCCTCCACTTACGCCTGCTGATGTGACCTTGGGTCAGTCACAAGCTCTGACACAGCTGTCCTTGAAAAAGAGCGGTTTCTGTCAGAGTTCTCTCAGCCCCGCCTACCTCCCAGGGTGTCTGTTGTGGGGGGGAGGAGGGGGGAAGGGGAAGGGAAGAGGAAGAGGAGTTTATAAGCTACTCTGAGACTCCTTTGGTTAGTGAAGGGTGGGGTATAAATCCAATCTCCTCCTCTTCTTCTTCTAATGTGGACAGAATGGAGCGGGTCAGGACTGTAGCTACAGTGGGGCAATATGGGGCTTGGCCCCCTTAATTAAATGCACTGCCCCACAAATAGCCATGCCAGAAACCTCATTTCACAGAGGGTTTTTTTGTATTCTATTTATTTATTATTTATTTGATTTATACTCCACTTTCCCTGTGTGTGTGTTTAGAAATCTTATTCTTGAGGAGAGACCCCCACAGGCAGTGGTACCACAGCTCACCCCCGGGCTTCCCTCTCCCTCCCACTGTGGGATTCTTGCGGGGGGGCATTTAAATGCCTTCGGAGTTCCCTCCACGGGGTCAAGAAAGCTTAGAAGGGCACTCAAGAGTCGTACCTTCAATACGTCTCCAGCAACCCCCCCTTTCTGCTAGCCCAGTCCAGCTGTAGACCACCTGGGTCACGGCAAGTCTTTCAAAAGCATCTCCTATGAGTTGTTGGGAAATGGACTCGGAGACTCCCCCTTTAAAGATAGGCGTTCAGAACAGGGCTCTTTTTGTAGCCGGAACTCCTTTGCATATTAGGCCACACCCCTCTAATATAGCCAGTCCTCCAAGAGCTTACAGGAGCCCCTGTAAGAAGAGCTCTGCAAGCTCTTTGTAGCAGGAACTCCTTTGCATATTAGGCAACACACCCCTAATGTGGCCAGTCCTCCAAGAGCTTACAGAGCTCTTCTCACAGGGGCTACTGTAAGCTCTTGGAGGACTGGCTACATTAGGGGTGTGTCACCTAATATGCAAAGGAGTTCCTGCTACAAAATGAGCCCTGGTCCAGATCAATGTAATTAACTGTAATTTAACTGTCCCCCTTAAAATGTAAATGCCCCACTGAACAGAAAAATTCTTGGCTATGGGCCTGATCCCACCCCACCAAAATATTCAGAGCTGCCCCCTCCCCCCAGCTGGAACCTGCCCAGGGTTGCCAGACTCCTGTTGAGGCCTGGAGATCTCCTGGAATTACAACAGGCAATGGAGATCAACTACCCTGAAGAACTTGACTTCTTTGGGAGGGAGACCACATGGCAATTCACCCTGCTTCTGTCGTGTATTATGAAGCAATGCCTTCCAATAAACTGTTTAATCCGCATTCTTAACACTTGGGAGTCTGCGTCTCCTACTGATAGCCACGTATGACACTTGCGGGGATAAGAAACTATAGGAATAGAGAAGAAGAAGAGAAGAGATTGTGTTTCTAGCCTGTCCTTCACCTGGAATCTCAGAGCATCTTACTGGAGGCCCTCTCCCTTCCCCTCCCCACAACAGACACCCTGGTGAGGACAGTGGGGCTGAGAGAGCTCTCTCGAGGACTGCTTGTGAGAGAACAACTCTGAGAGAACTTGTGAGTGACCCAAGGTCACCCCAGCAGCTGCATGTGGAGGCGTGGAGAATCAAACCCGGTTCTCCCAGATTAGAGTCCTTGTTCCTAACCACTATGCCAAACTGGCTGCCAACCTCCAGCTAGAAGCTGGAGTTCTTCAGGAATTATGGCTGATCTGTTCCCGCGGAGATCTGTTCCCCCAGAGAAAACATCACAGCTATAATGGTGTGTGTGTGGGGGGACTCTACGGCATCACATCCCAACTGAGAAGCTTCCCCAGGAATTCCCCGACCCAGAGTTGGCAACCCTATTTTACCTTCTCCCAAGCCCTCTCTCTATCAAGCAGGACGGCGCGAAAGCTAACTTTCAGCTATACGGCGCATAAGGTATAGGCGAGCCATAATGCTTTTCAAGCTCTATTACTGAAGATTGAGTGAACAGAATGGCATACAATGTATATTACTAGGCTTATTTATGTTCGGGAATGAAACGAGTCCCTGGCAACGAGGCGCGCCAGTGCGAAAACAAACCGCTGCCATCTCCCGCTCTTCTGAATGAGATCCAACGCATAGACGGCACATGACAAATTGCAAACAGCTTGTTTACGACCCGTCGCCCATTTCGCCATGTTTACTTTACAAGCTAATATAGTGATGGTATATGGGACCCTTCCCTCCCTCACCTACCCAAAGGTTTCCCAAAGCATGTTCCCAGCTATGCAAGATATTGCATTCACTCTTCCTTGCCAACTGAATGCAGATGGTTCTGCGGTAGGAAGGAGAGAAAGAGGGAAACAAACTCCACCAATTGATGCAACTCAAAAAAAGATATTATAGCCTTGGGAAAGGTGCAGAAAAGGGCAACTAAAATGGTTAAGGGAATGGAACACCTTCCCTATGAAGAAAGGTTAAAGAGGTTAGAACACTTTAGGTTTACAAAATTATGCATGGGATAGCTAGGGTTCCCAAGTACTTACCATGTGGGAGCGGGGGAAACATGCTCCCCAGCCAGACCATCCTTCCCTGTAACGCATGATGCCATCGCCAGGAAGTGACGCCAGGCAACGCTCTGGCAATGGGGCTGAAAACTCAATGGTACCATTGAGTTTCCAGCCGCATTGCCAGAGCGTCGGCTAGCATCACTTCCTGGCGACGGCATCGTGCGGCGCGTCCTTCCTTCCCCCGGGGATGGTCCTGCCAGGACGTATCCATCCCCTGCTGCCACAAGGTAAGTATTTGGGAAGCCTAGATAGAGCAAGTAGAGAAAGAGGTACTTTTCTCCCTTTCTCACCATACAAGAACTCGTGCGCACTCAATGAAATTGATGAGCAGTCGGGTCAGAACAGATCAAAGGAAGTACTTCTTCACCCAAAGAGTGATTGACACATAGAATTCACTGCCACAGGAGGTGGTGGCAGCTACAAGCATGGATGGCTTCAAGAGGGAATTGCATAAACAACTGGAGCAGAGGCCCATCAGTGGCTATTACCCACAAGGTATAGATGGGACACTCTGTCTGGGGCAGTGATGCTCTGTATTCTTGGTGCTTGGGGGGAGGGCAACAGTGGGAGGGCTTCTGGAGTTCTGGCCCTGCTGTCGGACCTCCTGATGACACCTGTTTTTTGTCCACTGTGTGACACAGAATGTCACACTGGATGGGTTATTGGCACTTTGGGAGTCAGGAAGGCCAGGTTGGTCCAGGGATCCTGGAGGTTTTCTTTTGCCTTCCTCTGGGCATAGAGAAGAAGAAGAAGAAGAAGAAGAAGAAGAAGAAGAAGAAGAAGAAGAAGAAGAAGAAGAAGAAGAAGAAGAAGAAGAAGAAGAAGGAGGAGGAGGAGGAGGAGGAGGAGGAGGAGGAGGAGGAGGAGGAGGAGGAGGGATTGGATTTATACCCCGCCCTTCACTACCCAAAGGAGTCTCAGAGCGGCTTACAAATCTCCTTTCCCTTCCCCTCCCCACAACGGACACCCTGTGAGGTAGGTGGGGCTGAGAGAGCTCTGACAGAAACTGCCCTTTTTTCAAGAACACCTCTGACAGAACTATGAGTTGCTCAAAGTCACCCAAGAGTTGTGAGTGGAGGAGTGGGGAATCAAACCTGGTTCTCTCCAATCAGAGTCCATGCAGTTAACCACTACACCAAACTGGCTCCCAGGGGTATCTGGGGGGGGAGGTAGCTGTGTATTTCCTGCCTTGTGCAGATGGTTGGACTAAATGACCCCTGGGATCCCTTCCAGCTCTGTTTCAAATGAATACTTTTTAAATGCAGAAGACCCCTTTGACCAGATGCCTTCAATTGCACTTGACCCTACTGATAACAGGGGCTGAGGAGGAGCGTCGATCACTAGAGATTTAGTCTGATTGCCAACTGAGTTACAACATGCAGCTGAAAAGGTGCCAGGAGAAACAGATTGCAAATGACTGGGTTCCACACATGAGTTGGAACAGACACACACACACCGACTATTTGCATGCACATCCATGCTATAGAAGAGTACTCTTCCTTGAATGCCAGGCTGATGTGCCCAGGATGCACTGCTAATTGCTGAGAAAGCAGAAGTCCCCAGGACACAGATGTGCACCTGCATTTCTGACAAACAACAACAACAACAAGAGATTGGATTGATACCCCGCCCTTCCCTTGGAGTCTCAGAGCGGCTTACGAACTCTTTCCCTTCCCTACAACATTGGGGGCTGAGTGAGCTCTTCCCGGAACTGCCCTTGAGAGAACAGCTCTGACAGAACTATGGCTTGCCCAAGGTCATCCAGCAGCTGCAAGTGGAGGAGCAGGGAATCAAACCCGGTTCTCCCAGATTAGAGTCCGCACACTTAACCACTACACCAAACTGGCTCTGGTTGCCTGGAGGTTTTTTTGGGGGTGGAGCCTAAATAAGGTGGGGTATGGAAAAGGGAGGGACCCCATGAACGCATGAAGCTCCCTTTTACTGAATCGGACCATTGGTCCATCAGAGTCAGTACAGTCTATGCAGACTGGCATTGTCTCTCCAGGGTCTCAGGCAGAGATCTGTCACATCACCTACTACCTGATCCTTTTAACTGGAGATGCCAGGTATTTACCCACAAAGAACAGGCTTGCCAAGAACTTATCGTACGCCGGCGGAGGACGGATACATCTTGGCAGGACCATCCCCAGGGGAAGGAAAGATGCGGCGCACAATGCCATAGCCAGGAAGTGACACTGGGTGACGCTCTGGCAATAGGGATGGAAACTCGATGGTACCATTGAGTTTCTAGCCCCATTGCCAGAGTGTCACCTGGCATCACTTCCTGGCGATGGCATCATGCAGCGTGGGTGTTGCCCGGGGGAATGTTCTGGCCGGGGACTGTGCGTCCCCCGCCAGCGTGCGGTAAGTACTTGGGAACCCTAACGAAGAGAGAGGAAGAAAAACCAAACCAAGCAACCAAAAACTTCCCAAAAATATTAGAAAACTAGTAACGGGTCCAAAGTTTAAAAACATGCATTGGTATGGACAAAAGTACACGTGTTCATTCAGGGCTCTTTTTATAGCCAAAACTCCTTTGCATATTAGGCCACACGCCCCTGATGTAGCCAATCCTCCAAGAGCTTACAGTTGCCCCCATCAGAAGAGCTCTGTAAGCTCTTGGAGGATTGACTACATCAGGGGCGCGTGGCCTAATATGCAAAGCAGTCCCTGCTGCGAAAAGAGCCCTGTGTTTATTTAAAAAAAAAACATATAAAAACCTTGTCGGGCCCAAATAGAGCCTCATAAAAGAATCAAACTAGCAAATGCACCAAAAGAACCATCTATAACCTGGTGCATTTCGGCCCACAAGAGCCTACTTCAGAGGTCAGATAATAGAGAATACAACATGCAACAACGCCCCTGTTACACTTGTAAGGCAGTAAACAATTGACACGGGAGCGAAAATGGAAAGTTCCAATCTGGAATTGAATGAAACACGCACACACACAAATCTGTTGGTGGGGCCAGAAATGTATCTGGCCTTGTGTCAGAAGCAATTGCATCTATTGGAGATAGTAATAGTGCCAATATGTACCTTCCGGTTTAGGTCCTGAGAATACAAGTAAAATCACCTTATTAGGGCCAATGTAAGGCCAGTATGATCCATCGATATTTTTAAACCAGAAGGGACAGGATTGGCCTCTTGAAGTCTTTGAAGGGCTGTCATTTAGAGGAGAGGCAGGGAGCTCTTCCCGTTGGCAGCAGAGGAGAGGACCAGTGTTCCCTCTAAGCTGACTTAGTGTGAGTCAGCTCACAGTTTTTTTTAGCCTCCGGCCCACACGTTTTTTGTCTTAGCTCAAAAAGGAGGGCTCAGGTCATCACTCACTCATGACTTTAATGCCAGTAGATCATGAAGTAGAATTGTTGCTCACAGGACTTCACGGCTTAGAGGGATCATTGGAGAGTGCCTTGTCAAGAATGGGTCTGGAAACTTTCACAGCGGTTGTGGAGGAGTACCAGTGCTAGGGGTGGCGAACGACTCCTGTCTTCACAGGGGCTGCAGCCTGGAGAGCCATCAGTAAATACACCTATTTCATGCTTGTACATCAGAAAATAAATATTTCACAGTATATAATTACATATTGTTTTTGTGATTAATCACCAGGGCTATTTTTGGGCAGGAACGCACAGGAGCGGAGTTCCGGCTGGCTCCTGAGTTGGCCATGCCCAGCAGGAACTCATTAACATAATAGGCCACACCCAACAGCAGAAACTCTTTAGGATTGGCTGCATTAGGGGTGTGTGGCCTAACATGCAAAGGAGTTCCTGCTCCAAAAAAAAGCCCTGGGGTTTTGACAACAAAGAAGGTAAACAGAATAAGCAGCAAAAAAGTGGGTGTGGCTGGATGACCACACTTCTCATAACATGGGGGTGTGGCCTAATATGCCAATGAGCTGCGCTGTTAGAGGTGTAGCCTGATATGCTAATGAATTCCTGCTGCTGGGTGTGGCCTATTATGCTAATGAGTTCCTGTTGGGCTTTTTCTACAAAAAAAAGCCCTGTTGATCACTATGCTTTAATGATGTTCAATTTGTAACAATGAAAATACATCCTGCGTATCAGATATTTACATTACGATTCATAACAGTAGCAAAATTACAGTTATGAAGTAGCAACAAGAATAATTTTATGGTTGGGGGTCACCACAACACGAGGAGCTGTATTAAAGGGTTGCGGCGTTAGGAAGGTTGAGAACCACTGCTCTAAGCTGATCCTGCATTGAGCAGGGGGTTGGACTAGATGGCCTCTAGGACCCCTTCCCCGCATTCTGTGACTTCTGTGACTTCTGTGTAACAGATGCTCTACCACTGAGCCACAGAACTTCCCAAAGTACCTCAACAGTCTACCCTCCAGGAATCTCCCGGAATTCCAGGTTATCTCCAGACTAAGAACATCAGAAAAGCCAGTGTTGGATCGGGCCAATGGCCCATCTAGCCCAACACTCTGTCACTACAGAGATCAGTTCCCCTGGAGAGAATATCCACCTTAGAGGGTGGTCTGTGTGGTACCCAGTGTTCCCTCTAAGCTGAGTTAGTGTGAGCTAGCTCGCAGTCTTTTAGCCTCTGGCTCACACATTTTTGTCTTCGCTCAGGAAGGGATGGGGCTCCAGAGCAAACTCATTTATGCAGGTGCCAAATGGCTCACTCACAACTCTAATGCTGGTAGCTCACAAGGTACAGTTTTTGCTCACAAGACTCCACAGCGTAGAGGGAACGTTGGTGGTAGCCCATGCCTGCTGAGTTCCCCACCCTTTCCAAATTCCAACCTCCCCAGGATCCGCCCCCAAATCTCCATGTATCCCCCCAACCTGGAGTTGCCAACCCTAAATAGAGGCCTCCTGCTCACGGGGACTGAATTCACACTCAAGCCACTGACCTGGGCCTGAGAAAGGTCTTTGGGTGCAGGCAGGCAACAGAGAATAGGATATGGGTCCGTCAGAGCTGTAGGGATTTGTTTCGGAACGGAGACCCCCACTGACTTTAATCCAATGCTGTCTTCATATATTTTGGACCACGCCACAGCATCCCCCAGGAGGGAGACAAACCTTCAGGAATGAAGGTTTATGACTCTTCCGTTTTATGGGCCGGCCCCTTGAGGTTAATATAGGTGCAACAATGGTCCTGAAGTTGTTTTGCAGGGGTGTGCAATTAGAGGCCTGGCAGGTAGATAATTTAGTGTGGCATTAATTGGCGGGAGATGGAGCATAAATGAGAAATGTGGTACGTGAGGGTGCAAGTCTTGGCTGGCTTACTTCGGGCAGGGCACGTCGCTAACACCATTGCGCCAATTCCCCGATGGAGGCTGGTTGGTTCTCATTCATCCGGCTTTCCGTTCCGCTTAAACAAGCTGAGGAGGAGACAGATTTCTTTTAATCTTACCGGAGTAAATCAGCACAGATCCGTCCGAGCAGATGGAGCCAGGCTGAGATTTTATAGACAGATCTATGTCGGTAGACAGACAGACCTATATTTATATCTATATCTATATAACCATACATTGATTAATAGATAGAAAGACAGATCTACACTGATAGACAGACATCTTTATCTATATCTATACTGATAGAGAGACAGATCTATATCCATAGATACACAGACAGATTTATATCTATATTGATTGACCAACAGACAAATCTATATTTGTATCTATAGATAGATCTAGATCGATAGATCTAGATCTATATATCAAACTATAGACAGATAGACACAGATCCATATCTAGATGGATGATAGATGATGATTACATTAGATAGATGATAGATGATAGATGATAGATGATAGATAGATAGATAGATAGATAGATAGATAGATAGATAGATAGATAGATAGATGATAGATAGAAGATAGATAGATGATAGATAGATAGATAGATAGATAGATAGATAGATAGATAGATAGATAGATAGACAGACAGACAGACAGACAGACAGACAGACAGACAGACAGACAGACAGACAGACGGGTAGACAAATGGATGGATGGATAGCTCTGAGCCACTTAAACCCCTGCTTTCTGCTCTCCACCACTCAGCTGTTTTTTGCCAGGAGTAGACCCAGGGATATAAATGGCTCCAATCCATTTAACCCCCTGCTTTATGCCCCCCACTGCTTTTCACAGTAAGCAGAAAGCAGGGGTCACGAACCACTGCAAATGAGTTCCATTCGCGAATCAACCTCCTGGTCCGTGTCTGTTCATGGTTCGGCCATGAACTATGAACTGAACCCCAAAAATGCAGTTTGTGCCCATCCATAAGACTGAATCTCCCTTCTGGGTATGGTACCTAAGAAAATGCCTGGCAAATTTGTATCATTCACCAGCCCCGTTCACACAGAGCTGAAGGCACGGTAGCCCTGCAGACTTTCCATGCGTGATCATACCAGCACATCTGGGAGGCGTAGCACTCCCGTGGCCAACCTGTGGCTTCCTGTGGAAAACATGGAGTAAAAAACTACTAGGGTCGAAGCACTAGTTTCCGGAAACCCCGGGGCAAAGGCCGGCTTCTGATTGCGGGAGTGCCAGTATCCCGCGGCTTCTGACGCCCGCCCATGTCCTGGGGTTTCCGGATGTTGTAAGTTTCCATGGGATGCGCACCACCACTGAATGACGCATGTGCACATGCAAAACACTGACAGCGGCCCGCCCCCCAATGGTACATGCGCCCTTTTCTACAGCGCGACTTGCATGCTCTGCTACGCTGCTTTTTTGCCGTGCTGCAGCAGTGCTGTGTGATCGGCGATCGGCGCCGGAGTGTGGCAATCCGGTGGCCCATGTGATCGGGCTACCGTGCCTTATTTTGCTCCGGGGCAAACTGCCACGCCTCCCCCCCCGTGTTCTCTGGCCCGTATGACTGGGGCCACCATTTATCTTTCTCTAAGGATGAGTCTGTCAACGATGGCTCTCAGCTTTTTGTCTTTGATAAGGCTGAAGCAATGGTGGGGATCGTGTAGGACCGGGGTCTCGATGGACAAACGCGAGGATCGAGTTCACATCCAGAGGGAGGATTCCCTTTGTGCTGAGCACCACCATCCAAATCCTCAGTTGCTTGTGCAGCAAGTATGTGTGTGTGTAGGCAGAGTAAGGCTTAACACCCTTTTGCATATTTTGAGGTGCAAATGAACAGAAGCTAATCCAGCAGTAGCATGGTTTGAATTTGGAGCCATGGCAGAGTTAAGAACATAAGAACATAAGAGAAGCCAATGTTGAATCAGGCCAACGGCCCATCTAGTCCAACACTCTGTCACACGGCGGCCAAAATATACCAGGTGCCATCAGGAGGTCCAGCAGTGGGGCCAGGACACTAGAAGCCCTCCCACTGCTGCCCCCTCCAGCACCAAGAATAGAGTGCAGCACCTGCCCCAGACTGAGAATTCCCATCTATACCCTGTGGCTAATAGCCACTGATGGACTTCTGCTCCATATGTTTATCGAATTCCCTCTTGAAACTGTCCATGCTTGTAGCTGCCACCACCTCCTGTGGCAGTGAATTCCATATGTTAATCACTCTTTGGGTGAAGAAGTATTTCCTTTTATCTGTTCTAACCCGACTGCTCAGCAATTTCATGGAGTGCCCACGAGTTCTTGTATTGTGAGAAAGGGAGAAAAGTACTTCTTTCTCAACCTGCTCAATTCCATTCATAATCTTACAAACCTCGATCATGTCACCCCTCAGCCGTCGTTTCTCCAAGCTAAAGAGCCCCAAGCATTTTAACCTTTCTTCATAGGGAAGTTGTCTGAAGATGCTAGCAAACTGGGTTGCCTGAGAGTTCTGGCCCACAATTAAAATTTTGGGAAATGTAATGAGGAAATGCGATGATGTGGATCAACTTGTGCAGACATCAGGGGATAAATCACTGCAGTATGGGGCCAGAACAGCCCCAAAAGCTCGTGTGGGAAAGTCCTCAGGTAATGATGGTGACTTCTTCAGGAACAAGGAGAGTTCTTTGAAAAGCCAGTTTGGTGTACTGGTTAAGAGCGCGGACTCTAATCTGGAAGAACCGGGTTTGATTCCCCACTCCTCCACATGCAGCTGCTGGCGTGACTTTGGGTCAAAAAGAAGGGGGGGACGACTCTACCCTGAAACCTGGGATCCTGAACCCAAAAAGGCAGATCAAATACAATGGAGGGCCAACAATAAAAGCTTAGTATGTATAGTATATAAAAAGTTGCATGTATTTATTAACGAAGGGGGCAGCAGTGGGAGGGCTTCTAGTGTCCTGGCCCCACTGATGGATCTCCTGATGGCACCTGGTATATTTTGGCCGCTCTATGACAGAGTGTTGGACTGGATGGGCCATTGGCCTGATTCAACATTGGCTTCTCTTATGTTCTTATGTAATTTAAAAAAACATATAAGGGCTCGATTACACTTCATGTAAAAATACCAGAATCTAGCACACAAGAGCTAATGGACTTGACCTGATGCGTTTCGGCCTGTATAGGCCTTCTTCAGAGGTCAAATATAATGAGGAGCATATTGGCTTACATCATAGTACAGTACAATCATACCATTATGCAATATAGATACAAGATGGACCAGGAAAGAATTGTTCCAAAGTGAAACCACTAGGCACAGAATAAAAGTATAAATGAGACCTCCAAAGGTGCAATCACATGCCCAGTGATGTTTCACTAAAAATAATTGCTGGTACGGAAAATGCTTTCCAATTATTAGTTGCTGTAGATTTCCCGGGTTGTGTGACCGTGGTCTTGGCATTGTAGGACCTGACCTGACATGGCCCCACTGCTGGACCTCCTGATGGCACCTGGTATATTTTGGCCGCTGTGTGACAGAGTGTTGGACTAGATGGGCCACTGGCCTGATTCAACATTGGCTTCTCTTATGTTCTTATGTTCTTATGACATTTTGCCAGTAGCTGTGACTGGCATCCTCAGAGCTATAACACAGACAGATGGAGTACTCTCTGTGTCAAGGTGAGCAGAAAACTGATAATTTATTTCTACCCTGGAAGGTGGGGTAGGGCTGAGTCAATTATCTAGTGTAGTTCTCCAGGCTATGAACATGCTAATGGAGGAGGCTTTCCTGAGGAGGTTCTTTTGCATATGGATTGTTTCCTGAGGAGGTTTGAGGAGGTCCTTTTGTGTGTGGACTGGCTATTGAAACTCTTATCTTATCTGTAGTGCTATTGCCAGCTGTCGAGGATTTTGTGTTTATCAGGACAGGAAACCATGCCCTATTTATTTTTAAACTCTCTTCTTTCCTGTTGAAATTGTGTTTATGTTTATGAATTTCAATGGCTTCCCTGTGTAATCTGACCTGGTAATTGGAAGTGTTGTCCAGCCTTTCAGTGTCTTGGAATAAGATACTGTGTCCTGTTTGAATTAGGCTGTGTTCAGCCACTGCTGATTTTTCAGGTTGGCCAAGTCTGCAGTGTCTTTCATGTTCCTTTATTCTTGTCTGGATGCTACGCTGTGTGGTCCCGATGTAAACTTGTCCACAACTGCATGGTATGCAGTATAATCCTGCAGAAATGAGGGGCTCTCTTCTGTCTTTTGCAACATATAATGTCATTTGTCGCCAAGGATTGTGCTGGGGACATATGACCGAATCGGATTGATTACATAGTGCTCTTACATCATTGCTCTTAATACGTGGTTAACTTGAGATCCATAAATGAGAACCAAAACAGGTGGGGGGAAAATGTATCCTCCCTGTCTTCCTTCCAACACCAGAGGACTTCTCCTGCTGCCAAAGCCCATTCCATTGCTAAAAGAGCCCCTCACATCTGAGAAACTCTCCCTTTTCCTGAAGAAGTCACCATCATTACCAGAGCCCCAGCCCAAACCTTGCTTTACATCCAAAACTCTTTCCAAGAACATATCCTGTTCGTCTTTGTCCACACTTGCTTCCCAAATCTCATCAAATCTTTGTTTTCACTGGGCAGGTGCATTAACATGCCTGCAAGTTCCATTTTCTGCCATAACTGGGCAGCCACACCTCCACTGATGTGTGTCTTGTCTGGGCACCTAGTGACGACGCACCCCCAGCCAGTTGGTTTTGTTTGAACTGTGACCTTGTTTTTAATGTCTATTTACTCTTCGGCTTGGAAATGGAGATGTGCACTGCTGGATTCAGCTAGCTTTCAAACAAGGGAAATCTTTAGCTTTTTTTTTTTACTGTGTTTTAAATTTTTTAACTGTATCTCTTGTATCTTTGACATGATATTACCTAACCTGAGCCCGCTTGTGGGATGGGCAGGCTATAAATAAAATAATAAATAAAATACTGCCCGGGTCCTTCTGTGAGACACTGTTTCACCTCACCATCTTCTCTCCATGAAATCCTGATCTCTGGGACAGCTAGCTAAAATTTCCCCAACACCCTCCTATGTTCCCGCTACTCCCTTTATTTCTAAATCGATCGTGCATGCGTGTGATTTCTTGTGTGCTCCTTGGATGTTTAGCCTTCTTATTTTTTATTTAATAAAATAAAGATAAAGCTTTCCCTTGCTTGAAAGCTAGAGGTTAAGACGCTGAGCTGCAGACCGGAAGGTCTGTAGTTCGGCAGTTCGAGACCCGAGTGCCGCATGACGGAGCGAGCGCCAGTCTCTGGCCCCAGCTCCTGCCAACCTAGCGGTTTGAAAGCAAGAAATTGCAAGTAGATAAAAATAAGAACATAAGAACATAAGAGAAGCCAATGTTGAATCAGGCCAACGGCCCATCTAGTCCAACACTCTGTCACACAGTGGCCAAAAATACCAGGTGCCATCAGGAGGTCCAGCAGTGGGGCCAGGACACCAGAAGCCCTCCCACTGCTGCCCCCTCCAGCACCAAGGTACCACTTAGGTGGGAAGGTAACAGCTTATAATAAAATACATGTCTATTTTATGTTGGCCTTTTGTTACTGTCCACGGGGTTTTCTTGGCAAAGATACTGGAGCGGGTTGTCATTTCCTTCTCCAGTGAATCACATTTTGTCTGTCCTAATCCTAATAAATCCTAAAAGAAATCAACCCTGACTCTTCCCTGGAAGGCCAGATACTGAAGCTGAAGCTCAAAGACTTTGGCCACCAAATGAGAAGGGAGCCCTCACTGGAGAAGAACCTGATGCTGGGAAAGATTGAAGGCCGAAGAAGGGCAAAGGATGAGATGGTTAGACAGTGTTATCAAGGCAATGAACATGAAGTTGAGCAAACTCCAGAGCATGATGGAAGACAGGAGGGCCTGGTGCGACGTGGTCCATGGAGTCATGAAGAATCAGACTCGACTTTGTGACTGAACAACAACAACATTTTACTTTGGACTGGTTGTTAAGAGTTCTCTTAAAGGGAAAGATCCCCGTAAACATTAGTAGTGCAATATCGCTCATTACTCCCCTCTCGCCAGCCTTTGTCTCCTTTGCTAATTCCCCTAATTAAAACAGGAGACAGACCCTTTTGGGGCAACACAGCCCATTTGGGGTAACACTGTTGTGCTGGGTTACCATTTACCTGCTGAGAGTGGGACATCTCCTGATCCCACTGGCACTCTGGAAGCTGGTGGGAGAAAAATAAAATAAAATTGCTGTCAGAGCAATGGCATTGCGTCATTTCCGGCATCAGGCCCCTCTAGGAATTGCTGCAAATGCTATGGTTTTACTATAGAATTTTTGGCAATTCCTAGAGAGGCATGACGTCAATTCTGTGCAGCAGAGTTCTAGAGAAAAGGAGCATCCCTTGAACATACAGAACTGGTTCCGGCATGTCCTAGCCAGCAGACACACGTGAAAGCGAGACTGGATCAAAGTCAAAACCTCATCTTGGGAAGTTTTTAAAATGTTATATTTCTCTCTCCCATTTCCTCCAAGGAGCGGTGGTAGTTTACCATTCCCTGACTTTTACGGGTATTACAGACTCCCCTGCACCAGTGCCGGATTTCTCCAGCTGGAGGCCAATCCATGCATTCGTGGAAAACAAATCTCAGGAACACGAAGGGTAAAACGAGTGAGACCTCCAGGAAGGGTTTCTCACAAGGCCGGACTCGTCTGGGAGCAGATGTGGACTTTTTAGAGAGCTTCCTCCCCAAATGATTCTCTCCCTCTGACATTTCCCACTCACGCTCCGGACTGGCTGGCATTCTCGGTGCACGATTGGAAACGAATTCTTGTAGAGTATGTTAATTTCTGCAGAACTTCAGCCACCTCATAACTCTCGGAGATTAATAACAATCTCCGAAGTATTTGTCTTCCCCGTGATGCTTTCATTTGTGCAGTAATAAAGCTCCCCTTTCCCGCTTAATAAAAACAATGAGGAAACAAATGGATGTGCAAACAGTGGAACTTTTGAGGAATTAATTCCATGGCACGGAGGAAAGTTTTTTATCATGCTGTAAGCACCCGAAAGGTGAAAATTACTCTTCCCTGGAGCGGCTCGCCATGAATGTGTTATCTCCAGACTGCACCAAGCTCATGGCGGGATGCTCTTAAGAAGCTAAGGGCCTCGGGGGGGGGGATATTCACAAAGGCCCCTTGCAGCCAAAAGGAGTGCAGGCGCACCACGAGAAGCAAGCGGGAGTTGGGCAAAGCGACAAACTGAGCAACCGTGCCACGTGAGCGATGGCGAACGTTAAATCGCTACAGAATAGTTACACACACATACACTCACATCTCTATAATGTATCTATATCTGGGAAGCCAAAAAGCAGGGGAGAGAAGAAAGAAAGAAAGAAAGAAAGAAAGAAAGAAAGAAAGAAAGAAAGAAAGAAAGAAAGAAAGAAAGAAAGAAAGAAAGAAAGAAAGAAAGAAAGAAAGAAAGAAAGAAAGAAAGAAAGGAAAGGAAGGAAGGAAGGAAGGAGGGGGAAGGAGGGGAAGGAAGGAGGAGGGGAAGGAAGGAGGGGGGGAGGAAGGAGGGGGGAGGAAGGGAGGAAGGGAGGAAGGAGGGAGGGAGGAAGGAGGGAGGGCAGGAAGGAAGGAAGGAAGGAGGGGGGAAGGAAGGAGGGGGGAAAGAAGGAAGGGAGGAGGGAGGGAGGAGGAGGAGGATGGATTTATACCCCACCCTTCACTCAGAATCTCAGAGCAGCTTACAAACTCCTTTCCCTTCCCCTCCTACAACAGACACCCTGGGAGGTAGGTGGGGCTGAGAGTGCTCTTTCAAGAACAACTCTGCCAGAACTATGGCTTGCCCAAGGTCATCCAGCAGCTGCAAGTGGAGGAGTGGGGAATCAAACCCGGTTCTCCCAGTTTAGAGTCCGCACACTTAAGCACTACAGCAAGCTGGCACACTTGACCACTACACCAAAGAAGGAAGGGAGGGAGGGAGGCGTCCATCAGTGGCTATTAGCCACAAGGTATAGTCAGGAACTCTCAGTCTGGGCGACCAGAAGAGGGCGACCAGGATGGTGAGAGGGTTGGAATCCAAGTCTTACGAGGAAAGGCTGAAAGAGTTGGGGCTGTTTAGCCTGGGAAAGAGAAGACTTAGAGGGGACATGATTGCAGTCTTCAAGTATTTAAAGGGCTGTCATGTAGAAGATGGAGCAGATCTATTCTCTCTTGCTCCGGATTACAAGACTAGATCTAACGGGTGGAAATTACAAGGGAGTCGATACCGGCTGAATATCAGGAGAAACTTCCTCACTGTAAGAGTGGTTGAGCAGTGGAACAGCCTGCCTCAGGAGGTGGTGGATGCTCCTTCGCTGGACGTTTTCAAGCGGAGGCTGGATGATCATCTTTTGGGTATGTTGTAGGTATGTAGGGCTACCTTTCGGCTATGCTCCTGCAGAGTGCAGGGGGTTGGACCGGATGACCTGCAAGGTCCCTTCCAGCTCTAACTTTCTATGATTCTATACTCCACAATTTGAATTGGAATTCCAGTGCAAATATCCCATCCCTCAAACAATTGGGAAAAGCTTGCATTTCACTGAGCAAGTGAAATTGTTCTAAACTGTATCACAAATGTTTGCAATGTGTGTTCTTTCTTTCATTCCCTTGACTCTCCCAGTCTCCTCATTTGTCCAAAGATGTGTTCCTCAGTTGTCTTGATCCCGGGGAGGCCAGGGGTGACTTGCCTCTAGCATTCGACCCTTGCTAATTTGCCTGCCCGCTTCTCAAAACCAAGATGGTCTTCAAATGGCCATCAAATACTCTAAGTAGATTTGGAGAGGGGCTGTGGTTCAGTGGTAGATCATCTGCTCGGCATGTAGAAGGTCCCAGGTTCAATCCCCGGCATCTCCAGCTAAAAGGATCAGGTAGGAGGTGATATGAAAGACTTCCGCCTGAGACCCTGGAAAGCAGCTGCCAGCCTGAGTAGGCAATACTGATTTTGATGAACCAAAGGTCTAGTTCAGTAGAAGGCAGCTTCCCATAACTCATGTGTTCGTGTGTCTGTTCTCATGGCACCTGCTGACCCCTTACCCGATGCCTGCAAAGTGTTGGGAAAATTGAGTTTTAATGAGTCACCTGGAACTGGCTCTGTGCCAGATAGAGAGCATATCAGGGATTTAATTCTTTAATGTACCTATTTTATTGGGAATGCTCTCTTTTTATGGTTAGTTTTGTATTTGAGGGTGCTTTTAATCGATTTGTGATCTGCCCTGGTTCCCCTCAGGAGAAAAGCAGGCTAGAAATCGTACAGAACTAAATACGTAAAATACTCTCTACTATTTTACTATATGTCTGAACAAATGAAGAATGCCAATCGGATCTGGAAACAGGACAGAGAAGGGCAACCAAGATGATTTGGGGGTTGGAGCACTTCCCCTCGGAGGAAAGGCTGAAGAGGCCGGGACTCTTCAGATCTATTTCAGGCAGGACTTTTGTGACCGGTGCTACACCTTGACATTCACACTGTATTTCACCAGTTTTGGCTAGTCCAAGAGTGGCAGGAATGATGTAGCCATAGTCATTCACAGCCATTCCCTTTGTTACATGGAATCTTGATTCCTATAGCATGCTCTATGAGGGGCTTTGTTTAGAAACATCTCCAGAAACTCAAACGAGAAGAGAAGAGAAGAGAAGAGAAGAGCAGAGAAGAAGAAGACGAAGAGAAGAGAAGAGCAGAGAAGAGAAGAGCAGAGAAGAGACGAAGAGAAGAGAAGAGAAGAGAAGAGAAGAGATTGGATTTATACCCCGCCCTTCACTATCCAAAGGTGTCTCAGAGCAGCTTACAAACTCCTTTCCCTTCCCCTCCCCACAACAGACACCCTGTGAGGCAGGTGGGGCTGAGAGAGCTCTTGACAGAAACTGCTCTTTTTCAAGAACAGCTCTTATCAGAACAATGGCTTGCCCAAGGTCATCCAGCCAGGTGCAAGTGGAGGAGTGGGGAATCAAACCCAGTTCTCCCAGATTAGAGTCTGCACACTTAAGCACTATGGTGCTGGAGAAGACTCTTGAGAGTCCCTTGGACTGCAAGGTGATTAAATCAGTCAATCCTAAAAGAAATCAACCTTGATTGTTCCCTGGAAGGCCAGATCCTGAAGCTGAAGCTCAAATACTTTGGCCACCAAATGAGAAGGGAGCATTCACTGGAGAAGACCTGATGCTGGGAAAGACTGAAGGTCAAAGAAGAAGGGGACGGCAAAGGATGAGATGGTTAGACAGTGTCACCGATACAATGAACATGGAATTGAGCAAACTTCAGCGGACAGCAGAAGACAGGAGGGCCTGGCATAATCTGGTCCATGGGGTCGTGAAGAGTCAGACTCGACTGTGCGACTGAACAACAACAACTTAACCACTACACCAAACTGGCTCACTAGCCTGGTAGGAACTAGGAACAGAATTTGGTAGCCTGACAGACATCTGAGGCTAGCTGAACTGCCGAGGGTGTTAGAACATCTGCTTGGAATGTAGAAGGTCCCAAGTTCAATCTTCCAGCATCTCCTGTTAAAAGGTCCAGGTGATACGTGATGTAAAAGACCTCTACCTGAGGCTCTGGAGAGCTGCTGTCAGTCTGAGTAGACAGTACTGATGTTGATGGACCAAGGGTCAGATTCAGTATAAGACAGCTTCACATGTTGATATTATGCTAAATGTGTTAGTTGCTGGTTATGTTTCAGGGTCCTCTGTGAACTCTGAAGTAGGGATGCTGAGAATTTCACTGGAAATTTGAGTGTTCCATTTGTATATAAAAACCTAAGAAGGGCCTTGCTGGACCAGGCTAGTGGTCCATCTCATCCTACATCTTGTTTCACACAGTGGCCAAACAGTTCCTCTGGAGGGACAACAGGGCATAGAGGCCGAGGCCTTCATAAGAATATAAGAAGACCCCCTACTGTATCAGACCAGTGGTCCATCTAGACCAGTATCCTATCTCACATGATGTCTCACACAGTGGCCAACCAGTTCCTCTGGAGGTCCAGCAACAGGGCAGAGAGGCCAAGGCCTTCCCCTGATAAGAACCTCAGAAGATCCCTGCCGGATCAGACCAATGGTCCATCCAGGCCAGAATCCTGTCTCACACAGAGGCCAACCAGTTCCTCTGGAGGACCAACAACAGGGCAGAGAGGTCAAGGCCTTCCCCTGATAAGAACATCAGAAGAACCCTGCTGGATCAGACCAACGGTCCATCCAGGCCAGTATCCTGTCTCACACAGTGGCCAACCAGTCTCTCTAGATGGCCACCAACAGGGCACAGAGACCAAGGCCTTCCCCTGATGCTGCCTCCTTGCATTGGGATTCAGAGGTTGACTGCCTCGGCATGTGGAGGTTTCCCTCGGCCACCATGGCTAGTAGCCATTGATAGACTTGTCCTCCAGGAACCTGTCCAGTCCCCTTTTAGAGCTGTCTATGCCTGTGGCCATCATGGCATCCCCTGGCCATATAATTCCAACCATCCATGACAAAACGTGTGCAAATGTTGTTGATGTGGATGTAAACAGGTGCATATTTTTTATTTTATTTTTTTAATCTGATGAATTTTAAAACATATTTAACACACGTTACAATCTGTAGTTCTCTAGTACGTTCGTAGTATGCAAATAATATATATTTTTTGCTGTTGTCTTTGGCATTCCCTCGCTAACAGCCCTTCCTGTTTATGTCCTTGTTAATTGTTGTTTTAAGTGTCTGCATGTCTGTTTCCATGTATTTTCAAAGCTGCTTTAGTGGTTTTGATTGTTGGCTGACTCGGGGGACCTAATGTGAGCAGAAATGTGGGAGAAATGTCATCAATAAATAATAAATATATGTCCAAATGCATATCCAATGTGTGCTTCCCACATTCCGAAATGCAACAATACATAACAGGTAAAAAAACAAAAACAAAGCATGCAGTTTTATTTCACATCACGGACCACTGAAAGCGGAATGCCGCCAGGGGAGAGAATTGCTGAAAAACATGGAAGTATCAAGCCTGAACTCTCCCTAGAAGCTAAAACGATTAGCTGGGCCTGTCTTACTTTGAGCACATTATGAGAAGACTGGATTCAGTGGAAAAGACAATCATGCTAGGAAAAGTGGAAGGCAGCAAGGGGGGGAAGGAAGACCCAACGAGAGATGGATTGATTCAATCCAGGAAGTTGTGGTCTTCAGTTTGCAAGACCTGAGCGAGGCTGCTAATGATTGGATGTTTGTGAAGATATTAATTCATGGGGTCAGCCTGAGTTGGAGGTGACTTGATGGTGTTTCTCACACACACACACACACACACACACACACACACGAGAGAGAGAGAGAGAGAGAGAGAGAGAGAGAGAGAGAGAGAGAGAGAAGGGTCTCTAGTCTACCATAGAATGACATCCCCAGTGGTATAACAAGAAGAGAAGAAGAAGAGAAGAGGAGATTGCATTTATACCCCGCCCTTCACTCGGAGTCTCAGAGTGGCTTACAAACTCCTTTCCCTTCCCCTCCCCACAACAGATACCCTGTAGGGTAGGTGGGGCTGAGAGAACTCTTTCATGAATTGCTCTTTCAAGGACAGCTCTGACAAAACTATGGCCTGCCCAAGGTCACCCAGCAGCTGCAAGTGGAGGAGTGGGGAATCAAACCCAGTTCTCCTAGATTAGAGTCCGTGCACTTAACCACTACACCAAAAAAACCCTGTAAGTTCACATTGTTCTTCTATGTAGACAGCTTCTATGAGTCGGAAAATGGCATTCCCGTGTAGCCTTGATGTGACATGTGAATGGGTTACAGCCCAAGATGCTCAAACATCTGCCGGTTCAGCTCACATTCTGCTAACGAGAAGGGAGACAGTTTTTGGTTGAAGTTGAGTCTCTTCATTGTTTTGCGTGTGTATGTGTGTATTCAAACACAGTAGTCCAAGCAGCACACTGGAATCGTCAGTATTGCACACATGTGTGATGGGAGTGCTAGGTGCCTTCCACGTGGGGGGAAGAAGAAGAAGAAGAAGAAGAAGGAGAAGAAGAAGAAAGAGAAGAAGAAGGAAAAGGAGAAGGAGAAGGAGGAGAAGGAGAAGGAGAAGGAGAAGAAGAAGACATTGATGACATTGGTTTTATATCCCACCCTTCACTACCTGAATAAGTTTCAGAGCAGTTTATAATCTCCTTTCCCTTCCCCTCCTCACAACAGACACCCTATGTAGTAGGTGAAACTGAGAGAGCTCTTTCAAAGACTGATCTTGAGAGAATAGCTCTGAGAGTACTTGTGACTGACCCAAGGTCACACCAGCAGCTGCACGTGGAGAAGTGGGGAATCAAACCCAGTTCTCCTGGATTAGAGTCCACGCTCCTAACCACTACACCATACCAACTCTCAGAGGTGGCTTTGCCATTGCCTGCCTCTGTGTCCTAGCCCTGGTATTCTTTGGAAGTCTCCCAACCAAGTACTTACCAGGGTTGGCCCTGCTTAGCTTCCGAGATCCAACGAGATCAAGCTTGCCTGGGCTATCCAGGTCAGGGATGTTTAAAACATTTTTATTCCACCTTCCTACCCGAACAGGTTCCCCAAGGTATGAAAATTAAAAACACAAACAAACAAACATTAAAATGGCATTTAAAATAATATATAAAATAATTCAATAAAGTCTTATATGCCTGGGAGGAAGGCCAAAAACAATTATTAGGGGTATGCTAAATGAATCAAAAAAAGTATTTGCCCACTGGTGGAAGGTAACGATAGAGGGCAACAGACCAGTCTCCCCAAGGGAGGAGTTCCAGAGCTTTGATGCCACCACCAAGAAGGCCCTTTCTCAGCATGGTAGATGTCCAACCTCCGTTGTTGGGGGGACTTGAAACAGACCCTCTGAAGAACCTCCACATTAATATTATTAATTACAAACCACAGGAAAGGGTCCTGAATGAAATCCTCAACATGAGCGAAAATTCGTATTGAAAGTTCGTTTCTTGCAAATTCGCTTGGCATCGCCAGGTTTGATGGGGAACCCAGCAATTGAACTAGCAACCCCAAAAGGATATCGCCTATTCTTCCTTTATTATCACAAGCCTGGCTCTCTGTTTTATCCCCCCCCTCCTGGGCATCAATTCCATTTAGGACACAATTTCAACAGGTTGATGCATATGGGCCTGAAGTTCGGCATCAGCTAGTGGGGAAAAGCAATCTCCTTTCCTACCGAAATGCAAAACAGAGCCCGAAGACTTTGATGTCGCTCTTTTTTTAAAAAAAAAAGTCATTCAGTTTATAAAGAAACAAGCAATAAATAACCAACGAGGGGGAGGGAATCTGCATATTTTGCAACAATCTAATAAGAAATAATCCAAGATGGCAGCTGCTACCAAACTTACCTTATTGAAATATGACTGTAATATAGAAAAGATAGCGATCCCGGTATTAATGCCCTTGATGTTTTGTGGAACATTCGCCAAAGAGTCTCTCATGTATATTATTTTATTTTTTTATTAGAGAGTGCATCATTAGCTTTAAAAGATTCTGTAGTGTAGAGTGAAGAGAACGATCCGGTTTGCCTTTCAACCTGACTTTAAAAAAAACAACAACCTTTCCTCCCACTAAGAAAGGGAGTGTGGGGTAGGGAAGAGAGATACTTTTTCATAAACATTTTATCCCTCTGGCTGGAATATTAGGACAGTATATTAAATTTCTCCCCCCCCTTCAAGAAAAAAAAAACCACCAAGAAACATTTACATACTAATGTCTCCACTGAGGCTTTGACAGATGGGTTTCACTGACACAGACGTACTGTTAGAGGTTTAGCAATAGATTAAACTTACAGCAACAATACCGAGTAACATAATAAAAGTGTATTGTAACGTACATCATAACTTGTGGCCAAGGTTAAATTTCCAGTCGGTGTATGAAAGTCATATCCCATTAGATAAAATAGACCCGTTGTGCCACAAAGAATTAAGGAAGAGTTGATGGGAACATTCTTCTCGGAGGGTGGCTTTTACAGTCTGTTGGTACGCCTCTTTAACAAGCCAAACAAATAAATGCGGAGTTAGGGAATGTTACCTCCTTCTCCCCAAAGAAGGTCCCCCCATACTTCTCTGAGATTTATTTATTTGTTTGTTTGTTAGATCTATACCCTGCCCTTTCTGCCAAGGCCAGCTCAGGGTGGCTTACGTAAGAATTTAAATATAGAATAAAATCATGTAATGATTCGAAAGTGCGATATTTAGATACTGCACGTCAGACGGCGAAGCAAAGAAATTTCCGAGTACTATCCATAACAGGTGTTAGTCAGTAATAGCAACAGCCGGTGGTAGAATTCCAGGGTAAGGCTCTGGTTTTAAATTAAGATGTTATATGTGGCTTCTCACTCAAATGCCTGGTGGAAGAGCTCCGTCTCGCAGGCCCTGTAGAATGATAATAAACTCCGCAGGGCCCTGATGGTCTCGGGGAGCTCATTCCACCAGCGCGGAGCTGCTACAGAAAAGACCCTGGCTCTGGTAACGGCCAGTCCAAAGATTCTTTGGAACAGAATTGCTCCGAAGTTGGATTTCAGCAGGGATCTCCAGGTTGACCTCATATTTCGTCACAGGTCGTGTTGAGGCAGGGGACCTGGGACCTGGACACACATGCACAAAACTGAGAACTCACCAAGGTTAATCAGAACCCTTTTAATTTATATATAAAAATATATATAGAACATAAGAACGTAAGAGAGGTCAATGTTGAATCTTAGAGCCAAAGGCCGCATTCTAGGTCCAACACTCTGTCACACGATGGCCAAAAATACACAGGATGCCATCAGGAGGTCCAGCACGTGGTGCCTAGGACACTAGCAAGCCACATGCCCACGTATCCGTGCTTAAAACAACATCAGCTGTTCAGCTCTTGAAATGGAGAGAGCACTGCATTCTTAGGTGATTCTCTGGCTGTGGCAAAAAAACATAAAACTACAAAGGATATACAGTTAAGAAAAAGTTAATGTCTGGAGGATAAAGAATCTGCTGATGTCTGAGAAGAAGCTGTGGTGGTTGTTCAGGTGGCTGCTAGACGTCTTGACTTGGGGCCTCTAGTTGGAAGTTGTATAGATGTAGATAAAACCCTTTGAGTTCCTTCACAAGCATCTGGGACTAGTCCCTAAGTCACATTGTACACTGCATAGGTCAGGCCGCACCTGAAGTATTTTGTGCAGTTCTGGAGGCCTCACTTCCAAAAGGATGTGGACAGAATGGAGCAGGTGCAGAGGAGAGTGATGAGGATGATCAGGGGCCTGGAGACTGAGCCTTGTGAGGAAAGGCCGAGGGACTTGGGAATGGAGAAGTCTGGAGAAGTTTGGAGAAGAGGAGGTTGAGGGAGCACAGGATGGCTCTCTTGAAGTCTTTGAAGGGCTGTCACTTAGAGGAGGGCAGGGAGCTATTCCTGTTGGCAGCAGAGGAGAGGACTCACAGGAATGGGTTGAAATTGAGGGCGGGAAGGTACCGGCTGGATATTACAAAAAAAAAATTACAGTAAGAGTTGTACAAGAGTGGAATCAGCTGCCTTGAATTGGGAGGTGGTGAGCTTCCCCCTCCTTGGCAGTCTTCAAGCAGCGGCTGGACAAACACTTGCCAGGGATGCTCTAGGCTGATCTTGCATCGAGCAGGGGGTTGAATTAGATGGCCTGCAGTCTATGATGTCCCTACATTCATGATATAACACTGTGGAAGGATTGCAGTTTCAGGATCATATTGCTATCTTAACTGATGAAGGGATTGCTTGAAGTAAATTGAGAAATCCATTGAGCTTCTGCAGTGTATATATAAATAGCTGTGTGTGCATGGCATGCGTATCGATTTTTGTCTATATTTTTTATCTCTCTCTTCCTCCCAGAAGCTCAGGGTGGCATTTGGATTGCCAAGTCTCCCACTAGAAGCCTCGTTTGTCTGCCACTGTCCGAAGTGCAGTGGGCGATTTAAAAACAACAACAACAACCCAATGTTGTCTATATTGTGATGTCACTTCTGGGGGAAAACCAAAATAACTGCCCAACACAAAGCGCTTACACAATTTGTGTATGTTATTATAACTTCAAAACATTAACAACACAAAATATACAATATTGTGTAGTTTCAGATGATCGTCCAGAATTTAACAGGACCAACAAGGAGACGGTGAACTCCGGAATGCTTTTCCCGTTTCGACTACAAAAGTCTTCTTAAGTTTGTAAAGAATTTGCTCTAGAACATGAAATCCAGTCGGAAAATGTGATCAAGTTTGTGCACTGCTGTGACAATGTTGCCATATTACTGAAGTCCAAAGTAGTCTACAAGATTCATCTTGGTCAGAAGAAGACTTTTGTAGTCGAAACGGGAAAAGCATTCTGGAGTTCACCGTCTCCTTGTTGGTCCTGTTAAATTCTGGACGATCATCTGAAACTACACAATATTGTATATTTTGTGTTGTTGATGTTTTGAAGTTATAATAACATACACAAATTGTGTAAGCGCTTTGTGTTTGACAGTTATTTTGATGTTGCCAATTCTGTTCTGTTACTGTCACCCGTTTTGAATCAGTACACTTCTGGGGGGAAAGAAAACCAGAAGTGATGGGGGATAGCTCTAGGAATCACTGGAAATGCCATGGTTTTACCATAGAGTTCCCGGCAATTCCTAGAGCTACCCTCCATCACTTCCAAGGTTTCCCCAGAAGTGAGGTCGTGACATAGCCAACATTGCTGGCCTTCCCATTTCCTCACATCCGACCTTTCTGTAGGTTGCCAAGCTTGGCCTCTTCCACCAGGCTTTCAACTAGGAGCCACCCACCACTACCACCAACATCTGTGGTACAAAAGAGAACATAAGAACATAAGAGGTCCAGCAGTGGGGCCAGGACACTAGAAGCCCTCCCACTGCTGCCCCCTCCAGCATCAAGAATAGAGTGCATCACCTGCCCCAGACTGAGAGTTCCCATCTATACCCTGTGGCTAATAGCCACTGATGGACTTCTGCTCCATATGTTGATCTAATTCCCTCTGGAAACTGTCCATGCTTGTAGCTGCCACCACCTCCTGTGGCAGTGAATTCCATGTGTTAATCACTCTTTGGGTGAAGAAGTGCTTCCTTTTATCTGTTCTAACCCGACTGCTCAGCAATTTCATGGAGTGCCCACAAGTGGTAGTGGGCTGGCTCTAGTTTGGAGATCAGTTATACCATCGTGCAATGCCGGAAGTTCACTGAGCTGGAGATCGTGTTCATTACATCAGATAATACGCTGTCTTACCAACGAAGAATGGCTATTACTGTTAGCACTTTAATTATTTCATTGTTCTAAATTGTTTTAACTGTTTTTAATGTGGATTTATGGTACCTTGCACCAATGAATGTAAGCCGCTCTGAGCCTGTTTGTGGGGAGGGCAGGATAAAAATGGAATACAATGAAATAAAAAAAATAAACACTCATGGTAGGCACCATTTCCCTCTTCTTTGTTTCTATCCTCACAACAACCCAGGGAGGCCAGTCAGGCTGGGAGAAAGTTACCGGCCCATGAACATCCAGCAGGCTTCGTAGTAGAGTGAGATCCAGAGGAGATCTGGGAAATTACGGGCCAGTCAGTCTGACATCGATACCGGGTAAGCTGGTGGAAACTGTTATTAAGGAAATAATTAGTAGGCACGTTGATGAACAAAAACTATTGAGGCAGACTCAGCATGGGTTCGGTAAGGGAAGATCTTGTCTCACTGACCTGTTAGTGTTCTTTGAGGGAGTGAACAAACATGTGGACAAGGGGGACCCAATGGTATTTATTTATTTATTTATTTATGTATTATGAGATTTATACCCCACCCTCCCTGCAAGGCAGGCTCAGGGCAGCTTCCAATCAACATGAAATACATAAATAAAACATAGTTAAAATACAACAATTAAACAGTACATTACAAATGCAAAATGCAAAATACAAAATATAGAATACAAGATACTGGCAGCGGTTAAAACCATTAAAACCTGTGTTTCAAAAGTAGTAGTAGAAGAAGAAGATATTGGATTTATACCCTGCCCTTCACTTTTGAGTCTCAGAGCGGTTTACAGACTCCTTTCCCTTCCCTTCCCCACAACAGACACCCTGTGAGGTAGGTGGGGCTGAGAGAACTCTTGACAGAAACTGCTCTTTCAGGAACAGCTGTGCCAGAGCTTGTGACTGACCCAAGGTCACATCAGCAGGTGCAAGTGGAGGAGTGGGGAATCAAACCCGGTTCTCCCAGCTTAGAGTCCGCACACTTAACCACTACACCAAACTGGCTCTCTAGAGAAGCTAGTATCTAGAGAAGCTAGTGTTCTTTGCCTGTCAACTCAGATGGCCACTGCTCGATGATGAACACTAGATGTTCCAGGTCTATGGCCGCTCATCGGCATTCAGGCAACTGCTCGGTCGAACCATTACAGGCTGGGCACTCCAATGGCGGCAGCCCCTAATTGAATGCCTGGCGGAAGAGCTCCATCTTACAGGCCATGCGGAACTGAGAGAGGTCCCACAGGGCCCTGATCTCCTCCGGGAGCTCGTTCCATCAGGTAGGGACTGCCTAGATGTTGTTTACCTTAACTTCCAGAAAGCTTTTGATACAGTTCCTCATCAAAGGCTCCTAAGTAAGCTCAATAGTCATGGGATAAAAGGACATGTCCTCTTATGGATCAAAAACTGGCTAATTAATAGGAAACAGAGAGTGAGTATAAATGGGCAATTTTCACAGTGGAGGGTGGTAAGCACTGGGGTACCGCAGGGATCAGTACTCGGTTTTTAACTTGTTCATTAATGATTTGGAGTTGGGAGTAAGCAGTGAAGTGGCTAAATTTGCAGATGATACGAAGATGTTCTGGGTGATGAAAATCAGAGAGGATTGTGAGGCACTCCAAAGGATTCTGTCAAGGATGGGCAAGTGGGCGTCAATGTGGCAAATGGGGTTCAGTGTGGCCAAGTGCAAGGTGGTACACATTGGAGCCAAAAATCCTAACTATAAATACACATTGATGGGGTCCGAACTGGCAGAGACTGACCAAGAGAGAGATCTGGGAATCGTAGTACATAACTCACTGCAAATGCTGAGACAGTGTGTGACTGCAATAAAAAAGGCCAATGCGATGCTGGGGATTATTAGGAAGGGTATTGAAAACAGATCAGCCAATATCATAATGCCCCTACATAAATCAATGGTGTGACCTCATTTGGAATACTTGTACAGTTCTGGTCACCACACCTTAAAAAAGTTATTATAGCTTTGGAAAAAGTACAGAAAAGGGCAACTAGAATGATCAAAGGGTTGGAGAACTTTCTCTATGAGGAAAGGTTGAGGCACTTGGGGCTGTTTAGCTTGGAGAAATGACGGCTGAGGGGTGACGTGATCAAGGTTTATAAGACGATGCAGGTACTTTTCTCCCTTTCTCACAGTACAAGAACTCATGGGCACTCAATGAAATTGCTGCACGGTCGAGTTAGAACAGATAAAAGGAAGTACTACTTCACCCAAAGAGTGATTAACATGTGGAATTCATTGCCACAGGAGGTGGTGGCAGCTACAAGCATGGACAGTTTCAAGAGGGAATTGGATAAGCATATGGAGCAGAAGTCCATCAGTGGCTATTAGCCACAAGGGATAGATAGGAACTCTCAGTCTGGGGCAAGTGATGCTCTGTATTCTTCGTGCTTGGGGGGGAGGCAACAGTGGGAGGGCTTCTAGTGTCCTGGCCCCACTGCTGGACCTCCTGATGGCACCTGGTATTTTTGTCCACTGTGTGACACAGAGTGTTGGACTGGATGGGCCATTGGCCTGATCCAAAATTGACTTCTCTTATGTTCTTATGTTCTTATGAGTATGGATGTAAACCTCTCTCCCCCAAGACTAAAGCTCTAAACCTGTGCCCACCAAGACCAAAGCACTGGCATTTAATCATGCTTTTTTTAACATTAGGTATTATAATTCTGTCACAATTCAGTGAAAGCTGTGTATTACTTTCCCCCAAGGAAGAACCTCAAAGTTCACTTATAATTTCACTCTGATGGGTAATCAGACATTCCTGTCCTTGAATTGTTATTTATTTATTTACTTAATTATTTAGGCCAGCTTGGTGTAGTGGTTAGGAGTGCAGACTCTAATCTGGGAGAACCGGGCTTGATTCCCCCACTCCTCCACTTGCAGCTGCTGGTGTGACCTTGGGTTAGTCAAATGTTCTCTCAAGAGCAGTCCTCAAGAGAGCTCTCTCAGCCCCACCTACCTCACAGGGTTGTCTGTTGTGGGGAGGAGGAGGGAAAGGAGTTTGTAAGCCGCTCTGAGACTCCAAGTGAGGGGCGGATTATAAATCTATCTTCTTCTTTTAATTCATTTATACCCCGCTTTTTTTCCTCAACGGGGACACCAAGCAGCTTACAGAATTCTCCACTCCTCCATTTCAGTCCTCACAAGAAACCTGTGAGGTTAGTGAGGCTAAGAGAGTGTGACTGGCCCAAGGCACAAGGGGGGATTCGAACCTGGGTCCCTCAGACCCTTGTCTGACACTCTTAACCACTACACCACACTGGATCTCATTGTTTTGGGGCCATTTGATTGTGCCCATGAAAGAGGGCAACAATAAAAGAGACCTCATTCCACAACTGTTTCACCTTCCCTGTCACAGCAAGGCAAAGACCATCCGTAATAACGAACAGGCAGAAACGCGAACAATTAAAACTCGAGCCCGAGTGTTAGATAGTTTGTGTAATGCCGTCTGAAATTCCCCAATAAGCGTTTTTCTTCCCCCCTCCCCCTCCTAATGAAAAATAACTCAGGATGCGACACGAACAAGGTGTTCTAATTAAATAGATTTGTTTACATCGCGCGGCACGCAAAGCTAATTCAGGCTGATATACTGTATATTCCAGCGCTATCTCTTTCTCAACTTGGTATAAAAAGCGCCCGTTTTAAGTAGTCTTTTATTTAAGAATGTTTTTAAAAGCCTTCTTGATTAAGGAAGCGGTGATTTAATGGAGCAGGCTTCTCATTTTCGTGGAGCAGAAATATATATATATATATATTATAATTGTAGAAAGGCAGCAAAAGATCACAGGGCGAGCAATTTATCACAATATTTCTTCTCTCACACTCTCTCTCCCCCCCTTTTTTATTACATTCCAAAGGTCCCTGACTCTGCTAGTCCGGATGTCTCTGATGTGCTCACAGCCTGTGGCTACAACACATTTTTATTAAGTGAAGGTTGGAACCGGGATCAGAAGCCAGGAACGCCGGAGTGGAATCCTGCTGTAGCCGTGATTGCCTGTTGATTAGCGGAGCGGGGAGGATGTTCTGGGAAGGGCTCGTGAAACCAGGGACTTCCGTCTATGGTCGGAGGTGTTCTAAATTGCCATCCCATTAACACATGTGCCCTGACAGCCCAAGAGGGGACATCATTAGTAGTACAGGGAATGGAAATGAGGCAGAGTCCCAGACGATCAGGAATGGTTGGACGGTGGGGGGACTCTAATTGGGATGGGCAAGGACGCAACAGATGGACGGGCTAGTTATTGAAAATGTATCTGCCTCCACCTTTTGGCCAAAGTCAGGCCCCCAAGACAGATTCTTGTTAAAAGTAATTATCATTAAAAAAAACCTGCCCCGCCCCCCTTTAACATAACAGATGAAGTAGTAAAGGAACCGAAGCCACTAGCGGTAGTGGTATAAAAACAGCTAGACGAGGAGGAGATTGGATTTATCGCCCACCCTTCACTTGGAGTCTCAGAGTGGCTTACAAACTCCTTCCCATAAGTATGCCACCATAAGCATGCCACAGAGATTGTGCTTCTATTCCTCACAAAAGCAACAAACAAACCACAACAAATCAGCTCCTAGAAGAAACAGGAAGAAGAAGAAGAGGAAGAGGAAGAAGGAAGAAGGAAGAAGAAGAAGAAGAAGAAGAAGAAGAAGAAGAAGAAGAAGAAGAAGAAGAAGAAGAAGAAGAAGAAGAAGAAGAAGAAGAAGAAGAAGAAGAAGAAGAAGAGGAGGAGGAGGAGGAGGAGGAGGAGGAGGAGGAGGAGGAGGAGGAGGAGGAGGAGTTTGGATTTATACCCTGCCCTTCACTCAGAGTCTCAGAGTGGCTTACAAACTCCTTTCCCTTCCCCTCCCCACAACAGACACCCTGTGACGTAGGTGGGGCCGAGAGAGCTCTTTCAAGAACTGCCCTTTCAAGGACAGTTCTTGTCAGAACTATGGCTTGCCCATGGTCATCCAGCATCTGCAAAGTGGAGGAGTGCTGGAATTTCTGCTCTTTTCTAATGTTAGACAGCAAAAGTCTTGAAGCCCGGTTCAGATATGGCAAGTTTGATGGGACCCGGGCAATAACCTGGCTCTTCTTTGTTTTTTGTTTTTTTTCTTTCCCTCTGTTACATATTGCTGTAGTCCACTGAACTGTTACCAAAGGGCTACAGCTGGCATGCCAATTCATCACTGATGGGCCATTGACGCCACATGGGCATCCATGTCTGAAGGCAGTGCTATATTTGGGCCATTTTCCACAACCCAATTCTCACTGTCCTGGCATTAATGGCATAAAGTGTTCCAACAGAGAATTTGTGAATCAGCAGATAGTATGCTTCTGAAATGATTTATCATTCATGATTCCCCCCACCCCCTTCACACATCTGGGATCTGTTCCATTATTCCCATATATCTGCTTCCTGAAACTGTTGGAAATATATCTCTAATTCCTTCCTTCCTTTTAGATACTTGGACGAGAGCCGGTTTGGTGTAGTGGTTAAGTGTGCGGACTCTAATCTGGGAGAACCGGGTTTGATTCCCCACTCCTCCACTTGCACCTGCTGGATGACCTTGGGCAAGCCATAGTCCTGGCAGAGCTGTTCTTGAAAAAAGAGCAATTTCTGTCAGAAGTCTCTCAACCCCACCTCCCTCACAGGGTGTTTGTTGTGTGGAAGGGGAAGGGAAAGGAGATTGTAAACTGCTCTGAGACTCCTTTGGGTAGTGAAGGGTGGGGTATAAATCCAATCTCCTCCTCCTCCTCCTCCTCCTCCTCCTCCTCTTCCTCTTCTTCCTCCTCCTCCTCTTCTTCTTCTTCTTCTTCTTCTTCTTCTTCTTCTTCTTCTTCTTCTTCTTCTTCTTCTTCTTCTTCTTCTTCTTCTTCTTCTTCTTCCCAGGGCTCTTTTGTAGCAGGAACTCCTTTGCATATTAAGCAACACAGCCCTAAGGTAGCCAATCCTCCAAGAGCTTACAGAGCTCTTCTCACAGGGGCTCCTGTAAGCTCTTGGAAGATTGTCAACATTCGGGGTGTGTGGCCTAATATGCAAGGGCATTCCTGCTACAAAAAGAGCCCTGCTTGTACCCCACGTTTCTCCCCAGTGAAAACCCAAAGCAGCTTCCAGTTTATCTTCTCAACAGTCACTCTGTTAGGTAGGTTAGACGACGGCAGGATAACTGGCCAAAGGTCATCTGGCAAGCTTCCATGGCAGATAGGAGGTCCAAAACTTGGTTACCCCAGATTCTACACAAGGCAGCCGTTTTGTTGCAGCTTGAGCCCGTTAGCACTACTACATCATGATATCAGAAGTATCATCTAATTGGACAAACAGAACTGGCAGAAGATAGAATCAGGTGGTTAGCTATGTTGATCTGAAGCAATGGAATCACAGAGTTGGAAGGGACCTCTGGGGTCATCTAGTCCAACCCCCTGCACAATGCAGGAAATTCACAAAGACCTCCCCCCACCCACTCACTCCCAGGGATCCCTGCTCCATGCCCAGGAGATGACAAAAAACTTCCAGGATCCCTGGACAAATTTGGCCCGGAGAACAATCTCTTCCTGACCCCAAACAGAACAAGTTTTGAGTCCAGTGGCACCTTTAAGATGAACGAAGTTTAATTCTGATAAGCTTTCCTGTGCAGGCGTAGCCTCAGTTTGTGGGTTCTGTGGGGCAGAACTTGGAATGAATCTTGCAATCCTTCAGGAAAAAAAAACACCATTTTGTTTTAACTTTTCAGTTAACCTCATGCAACAAAGACGTAGAACTTGGTAACGCAATGGAACGGGGATCTTTTGAAGTCCACACCATTAACTTAAGAACATAAGAACATAAGAGAAGCCAATGTTGAATCAGGCCAATGGCCCATCTAGTCCAACACTCTGTGTCACACAGCGGCCAAAATATACCAGGTGCCATCAGGAGGTCCAGCAGTGGGGCCAGGACACCAGAAGCCCTCCCACTGCTGCCCCCCCAGCACCGAGAATAGAGTGCATCACCTGCCCCAGACTGAGAGTTCCCATCTATACCCTGTGGCTAATAGCCACTGATGGACTTCTGCTCCATATGTTTATCTAATTCCCTCTTGAAACTGTCCATGCTTGCAGCTGCCACCACCTCCTGTGGCAGTGAATTCCATATGTTAATCACTCTTTGGGTGAAGAAGGACTTCCTTTTATCTGTTCTAACCCGACTGCTCAGCAATTTCATGGAGTGCCCACGAGTTCTTGTCTTGTGAGAAAGGGAGAAAAGTACTTCTTTCTCAACCTGCTCCATCCCATTCATAATCTTATAAACCTCGATCATGTCACCCCTCAGCCGTCGTTTCTCCAAGCTGAAGAGCCCCAAGCGTTTTAACCTTTCTTCATAGGGAAGGTGTTCCAACCCTTTTATCATTCTAGTTGCCCTTCTCTGCACTTTTTCCAGTGCTATAATATCCTTTTTGAGATGTGGTGACCAGAACTGTACTTCTCCCTTCTTCACAGCCAGCCACCCCCAAAGTCCATCCTTTCCCTCTTGTTGGTGGGTTATGAAGTCTCCAGCCGAACACACTGTGCACCGGCTTCCAAGATGAGGTTCCCAGTGGAACTCCCTACTAGGGGAAGCAGCCCTGACACAATAATTCTAAACCTTACGATTCCAAACAAAAGTCTCCCTCCCTTACCATACAGAAATCATAGTTACCTGAAACAAGGTGTTAAGCGCCGATGATTAAGGTTCCAGCTCCCCAGCAGGGCGGTCTGGCTTCCCACCTACTTTCCACACATCCTGCACCCTTCTGCCTCTAAAGGCTCCACCCCTTTCTGGCGCATTCCATTCCAAGCTAGGGGGTTACACATGCACACTTCATCATGGTGTCCCTGGACTCAGAACTGGCACAACTTCACAATCATGTGATGACAGTACCAATTTTATTGTTATTTTATTTTTATCTCGGAGGTTGGCCCATGAAGCAGTGCTTTCCGACCTGTGGCAAAACAGATATGGCCTAGAAAATATGGTGACATACGAGTGTAAAGACCATAAGTATGCCACAGAGATTGCGCTTCTATTCCTCACAAAAGCAACAAACAAACCACAACAAATCAGCTCCTAGAAGAAACAGGAAGAAGAAGAAGAAGAAGAAGAAGAAGAAGAAGAAGAAGAAGAAGAAGAAGAAGAAGAAGAAGAAGAAGAAGGAGAAGAAGAAGAAGAAGAAGAAGAAGAAGAAGAAGAAGAAGAAGAAGAAGAAGAAGAAGAAGAAGAAGAAGGAGGAGGAGGAGGAGGAGGAGGAGGAGGAGGAGGAGGAGGAGTTTGGACTTATACCCCGCTTTGACTTATACCGCCCTTCACTCAGAGTCTCAGAGAGGCTTACAAACTCCTTCCCTTTCCCCCCCCACCATAGAATCCCTGTGAGGTAGGTGGGGCTGAGAGAGCTCTTTTCAGAGCTGCTCTTTCAAGGATGGCTCTTGTCAGAACTGTGGCTTGCCCAAGGTCATCCAGCAGCTACAAGTGGAGGAGTGGGGAATCAAACTCGGTTCTCCCAGATTGAATCATAGAATAGAATCATAGAATGTTAGAGTTGGAAGGGACCTTGCAGGTCATCTAGTCCAACCCCCTGCACTCTGCAGGAGCTTTAGAGATTGGAGTCCACGCACTTAACCACTACACCGAACTGGCTCTCTGGAAGACCATGACATGAAAATAATGGGAGAACAAAAGACTGAGGACAATATTCGGAATCCAGATTATAACTTCATGTACAAATGATGGTAACTCCACTACATTTGACTAGTGCGGAATTACTCTAAGATACTCCCAGGCTGTACACCTGAAGGACCATGGTTCAGTGCAAGAGCCTTCACTTTGCATGCAAAAGATCCCAGGTTCAATCCCCGGCATCTCCATTTAAGAGAAGAGAAGAAGAGAAGAGAGAGAGAGATTGGATTTATACCCTGCCCTTCACCTGGAGTCTCAGAGCGGCTTACAGACTCCTTTCCCTTCCCCTCCCCATAACAAACACCCTGTGAGGTAGGTGGGGCTGAGAGAACTCTAACACAAACTGCCCGTTCAGGAACAGCTGTGCCAGAGCTTGTGACTGACCCAAGGTCACATCAGCAGGTGCAAGTGGAGGAGTGGGGAATCAAACCCGGTTCTCCCAGATTGCAGTCCGCACACTTAACCACTACACCAAACATTTAAGAGAATCAGTGGCCGAGTTCAGACTGGCAGTTTGAAGCGGGAGCGAATCATGGCAAAAAAGCACCGGAACAAATTGTTCCCGGTTTTCCCCGTCACACTGTGCCAACTGATGCGTGAGCATACCAGGGAGGAGGCATGAGGGAGCATTCACACTATTGGCCTAAAGGCGTGGCTGTAAGGCACCGCTTTCTGATTCACTAATCTGGAGATATGCACTTATGCGCATGAGCACATGATCAAAATCACGTTCAGCATTCACACTGTGTTGGTGCGGGATAGACACTGGATAGACACGCTTTCCGGGGTTTGATACCACTTTTAACAGGTATCTGTTTAACTCAGGAGGAAGCATTATGAGACGGGTTGAGTACAGCTGGGGAACACCGGACAGACGTGCGCATGTGAATGCCCCCTTTAATCCGCTTGTGAAACATTGCTGAAACGCGCCTCTCTGCTGGTCTGAACTCAGCCAGTAGTAGGTGATGAGAAAGACCTCAACTTGAGACACTGGCAAGCCACCGCTAGCGTGAGTAGGCCAAAGCGACATTGACAGACCGAGGATCTGACGCGGTAGAAGGCAGCTTCATGTATTCGAATGCTCACGTCCTGATTGGGCAGGCATCGTCTGTTAAGTATGAGACTCAACAATGATTTCAGCTTCAAAAGTGATTTCAGCTTTATTTGAACAGCAAACTGTAAGTCAGGAATACACAACAAGAAACAGTGGAGCACGGCTCCTTTTTAAACTCTCCCGGGCAGTCAAAGCCACACCCATAATAAGTTAAGGACCAATAGCAACACAGAGATAAAGGCCAATCATAACACAGGGATAAAGGCCAATCAGGACCCTTCCCTCTTTGCAACATATTTACAAGATGATTGGTTCTGTACAGAGGTTTCTTAGAAACCAGCCAATAGTAATGCCACAGCTGAAGAGCCACATTTGAAATCAAGCTTAACATAGGAATGTGTAGCCCAGATTCACATTCCAATACATAACATCGTCGGAGGCCGATTTCAGGCGTCCCGCAGCCAAACGCCACACCCGAATCATAGAACCGCGTCCCTTCTCCCTCGCGAAACGACAGCCAGGTAGGCTCCTGCTTACACCTGGATTTCTTGCTATCGACAGCGCTTCGCCGGCGCCTTTCCAGCCGGATTTCGTGTGACAGAGCACATTAGAGCTCTAGTATAGATTGATGACATGCCAGAGTGAGATTCCCCATGAAATATGCTCTCAAACTCTGCTGCTCTCCTCTCCCGCGGGCTCCTGGCACCGCACTCGCAATTTCAAGCAACCGGAAACAAAAACCCAGAGGCAGATCCAGACAAAGGCTCAGCTCGGCTGTGTGCCTCGTAAAAGGGGGTGGGGGGAGAGAAAAGCTGGAGTTTCTACTCATTGCGCTCCCTAAATCTTCAGCAACAGGTATTTGAGTGTCCATGTGCTCAGCCACTATCATTACTAGGAGATAGGCGTTCTGCACATTTTGCCAGCATCTCTGGGTATACATTTAACTGATTTTGCTGGAAATCATGCTCTCCTCCTTGTTGAAAGCCCTCGTCGGAGGAAGAAGAATGTTAACTCCCTTTCTCGTGTTCTGTTCTAGTCGGGCTAGTTCAGGACATCTGAGAGGATTGTTGGCCTTCCAAGGGAACTGGTTAACCACTGTGTGAGATAGGATGCTGGGCTGGATGGACCACTGGTCTGATCCAGGAGGGATCTTCTTATGGTCTTATGGAGGCCTTGGACTCTATGGCCTGTTGTTGGCCCTCCAGAGGAACTGGTTGGCTACTGAGTGAGACAGGAGGCTGGACTAGATGGACCACTGGTCTGATCCAGCAGGGCTTCTTATGTTCTTATGAAGGCCTCAGCCTCTCTGCCCTGTTATTAGACCTTTAGAGGAGCTGCTCAGCCACTGTGTGAGGCAGGATGCTGGACTAGATGGACCACTGGTGTGATCCAGCAGGGCTCTCCTGATGTTCTTATGAAGGCTTCAGCCTCTATGGCCTGTTGTTGGCCCTCCAGAGGAACTGGTTGGCTACTGAGTGAGACAGGATGCTGGACTGCATGGACCACTGGTCTGATCCAGCAGGGCTCTTCTTATGTTCTTATGAAGGCCTCAGCCAATATGCTCTGTTGTTGGCCTTCCAGAGGAACTGGTTGACTGTTGTGTGAGGCAAGCTGCTGGACGAGATGGACCACTGCTTTGATCCTGAAGGGCTCTTCTTATGTTCTTATGAAGGCCTCAACCTCTATGTCCCTGTTGTTGGCCTTCCAGAGGAACTGGTTGGCCAGCTGAACAAATTTAGAGTCCAGTGACACCTTTAAGACCAACAAAGGTTTATTCAAGGCATGAGGTTCCTTGTGCTTGCACACTTTTTCAAATACATTGGAATGGGAGGTAGAGTTGGTTGCCCAACTGTGTGAGACAGGATTCTGGACTAGATAGACCACTGGTCTGATTCAGCAGGGCTCTTCTGATGTTCTCAAATTCTTATGATTTATTTTAATGGTGGCTCAGAGGTATATCCTCAGAGGTTAACACCACCTAACCAGTGTTCCCTCTAAGCTGAGTTAGTGTGAGCCAGCTCACCGTTTTTTAGCCTCTGGCTCACACATTTTTGCCTTCACTCAGGAAGGATGGCCCCAGAGCAAACTAATTTACGCAGTAGCCAAACCACTCGCTCACAGCTTTAATGCCAGACTAGCTCATAGAGTAGAATTTTTGCTCACAAGACTCCACAGCTTAGAGGGAGCATTGCACCTAACCCTACCATCCTTATAGAGGGCGGTACCCACCTTCATCCTTCCCCTACTACACCTTTCACCCCCTCTTTCTTTAGGGAAGGGCTGCAGCTGTGTTGTGAGGCATCTGTTTGGCAAGCAGAAGGTCCCAAGTCCAATCCCTGACATCTCCAATGAGGACCTGGCAGCAGGTGATGTGAAAGACCTCCTCCTGAGACCCTGGAGAGCCACTGTCAGTCTGAGTGGACCATACTGACCTCAATGGACCAAGGTTCTGATTCAGTAGAAGGCCGTTTCACGTGCTCATCTCCAGTATCTTTCCTCAGCTTGCTCTCCTTCCTTTCTCCTTTTCTTTTCTTCCCTTCCCTTTCTTCTTACCTCACCTCCTCTCCTCCGCTTCTGCCACTTTCCCTTCCCCATCTTTCTCCTTTCTCTTCCCTGCCCCTTTCCTTCCTCCCCACCCCCATCTCCACTCAGCCCTGACCAGGTGGCCCCATGTAGGCCAATCTCATCAGATCTCAGAAGTTCAGCAAGGTTGGTCCTGGTTGGTACTTGGATGGGAGACTACCGAGGAGGACACACATGAACACAGAAGACACTGCCTTATACCGAATCAATCCTTCAGTCCACCACGGTCAGTATTGCCTAATTGGACTGGCAGTGGTAAGAAAAGTTTATTGGACATGGCCATTGGCCGTTATGATATAAAATATGCACAATATAAATTTAAGGTTCAAAAGCAAAAGGGCCCAATTCAGTGTGGCCTGATATTCGCGGGGCCTGGCAGGGACGGAGAGGTGGCCGGATGCTGGGTGGGGTGGGATCGCTGAGCGGCGAGAAAGTTTGGGCTTCCCCCTTCCCTCAGGACCAATGGCAAGGTACCAGGGTGGCTAGGGGGAGGGTGGTTTCAGGGGAAGAGGCCAGCCACTCACCTTCCCCATCCCAGCCTTTGTCCAACCTACCCTTAGGTATGCCTTCGAGAGTTGGCAATGTATAAGGATCTGTAAATGGGGGGATTCAATGTGAGGTCAGTGCTGTACAGTTTGAAATTGTTAGCCTATTAGTGTAGTGGATCTTGTATAAGTTCTCTTTCTTGTCGTAACTGTTTGGCGGTGACAGCATGGGGCCGGATCCGTCGAATGTATGTTGGAAATGCAAATGTAAAACTGGCATGTTTCTCCATATGTGGTGGACGTGCGGTGTTGTGAAAAAAATATCGGATTTGGGTACATGGAATGTTACAAAAATTGCTTATAACTGTACCATTTATGCCAGAATTGTTTTTATTGAATATTACACCATTGAATGTGAATGTACATGAGGTATATATGATAGTATATGTAGTAACTACAGCTAGAATTTTATATGCGAAATACTGGGAAAAGGAAGAAACGCCTACAAGGGAATAAATAATTCTTAGACTTATGGATGCAGCAGAGATGGACAATCTGTCTCAACAACTGAATGAAAAAAAAAACCCAGAGTGACTTTAAAAAGAAATGGGCAAAATTTTACAAGTGGTTACAAACATATTTGGAAGAGTGCTAGTTACAAGATATAAAAGGCATAGAGGGCCTAAAAGAAATGGACTTTATGGGCATATGTTAAAAATGGTTTATGAGTGTAGTTTCGTTCTGTATTTCTGTCTTTTCCTTTGTCTTTACTTTCTTGCTGATTTTCTTCATGAAACCAATAAAAATCTTTTTTAAAAAACAAACAAAATAAATTTATTTTTTTTAAAAAAAGGAAATTGGCCTGCGTGCCATTTCCCGGATACAGAGACCACCTTAAGGGGTCTTGGCGTGAGTGCTGATGGGAGCAAGCCTTGCCCTCACCAGCCAGATGACAGGGGAGAACACGAAGGGGCAGTCGTCCAGGTGATCTCCGGCAACCTGCCATTCCACAAACTTCACCCATGCTGGCTGGCTGGGTGACGGGGTACATTGGCTGGCGCGGGGCCAGCTGATACCTCGGATCCGGTGGGCCCATGCTGTGCCAATGCTTCTTACAGCTGTAACCAATGAAGTTGTGGCCCATTTGAATCCACATATTTTCCAAATCCGTTGTGAGTGTGTTCATTGCATACTGGGTCATAGACATCTGGCAGAACCTCTCTATCCCACATAAGAACGGGAGCCGCAAGTACTGTTCTAAAAATAAAGCCTTCAGAGTAAGACTGTATAACATTTCAACAAATAAAAGAATCAAAGTTTTAAAATCACAGAAGCTAGCCTATGCTAACAGTTTTGTAGCTCTATGTTAGACAACACTAGAAACAGCCTTGGATTTAACTTTTCCTGGCTGCAAGTGCAAAAAGCACTACCTTGCGAGTAACCAAGGGATACATGTCCGACAAGAGAAAAAACAACTTTTCATTGTGGTTAAGACTCTGAACTGCAGGCTGTGGAAGATCAGTAGTTCAGCAGTTCGAGACCCGAGTGGCCGCATGACGGAGTGAGCTCCCGTCTCTAGTTCCAATTCCTGCCAACCTAGCAGTTCGAAAGCAAGAAATTGCAAGTAGATGAATAGGTACCACTTTGGTGGGAAGGTAACAGCGTCCCGTGTGCCTTGGTGTTTAGTCATGCTGGCCACATGACCACGGAAACATCTTCGGACAGCGCCGGCTCTTCGGCTTTGAAACAGAGATGAGCACCTCAATGCTAGAGTCAGATTCCACTGGCTTTTGAGCAAGGGAAACCTTTACCTTTAAGTTGCAAAGTTGGCTTAAAATTCCAGATAGGAATCTGCTTCTTAGGTCTGAATATAAAGGACAAACCATAATGTAGTGAAATAGATCTTCCACTGTGGTACTACGTAACACATACACATTGTTCCTGTGGTATGTTGGTATACCTTCCAAGCAGCACTTCAGTGGGCATGGATTGAAAGTGAAGGGCGGTAAATGCCACTCTTAACCTGTGGACTGCAATGTCTGACAAATAGGATGGTACCCTGGACTGGCAGTGCTGCTCTCCAAGGTCTCAAATTAAAGTCTTTCATGTCAACTTCTACCTCATTATTTTAACTGGAGATGCCGGGGTGTGAACCTGGGACCTTCTGACTGCCAAGTGGAGGCTCTTCCACTGAGGGACAGGCCCTCTTCTAGACACAGTAGAGGAAGACAATGGCCAACCACCTCTGTTTGTCTCCGTTATGTCTTTGGAGAAACATCTGTTTCTGTCTAAAGAAGAAGAGAAGAAGAAGAAGAAGAGATTGGATTTATACCCCACCCTTCACTACCAAAAGGAGTCTCACAATGGAGTCTCCCCTTCCCCTAAGAACATAAGAGAAGCCAATATTGGATCAGGCCCATCTAGTCCAACACTCTGTCACACAGTTGCCAAAGATACCAGGTGCCATCAGGATGTTTCCCGGGGGGGGCAGGACACTAGTAGCCCTGCCACTGTTGACCCCCCCCCGCCAAAGCACCAAGAATACAGAGCATCACTTGCTCCAGCCTGAGAATTCCTATGTATACCTTGTGGCTAATAGCCACTGATGGACTTCTGCTCCATATGCTTATGTAATTCCGTTTTGAAGCTGTCCATGCTTGTAGCTGCCACCTCCCCTCCATACAACAGACACCCTGTGGGGCTGAGAGAGCTCTTTCGAGAACTGCTCTTGAGATAATAGCTCTGAAAGGATTTATGACTGGCCCAAGGAGGGCTACCTGACATGCAGCCCCCTCGAAAATAATCCTGCCCCTTTGGTTTATGGGGGTACAACTTGTGGAACGCTTTGACAAGACGGGGGGCCAGAACATTTTCCGCCCGTACCCACTCCCTCTGCTCCGGCCCAAAGTCAATCCACTCAACCAGGTAAAATAAGCGATTGCGAGAGATCTTAGAGTCCAGAATTTGCGATACTTCATAGTGAGGTTCCCCCCACCAGCAGCGGAGGTGGGGTTGGCCGTTGCGGTCTCCACTTGTTCTCCACAGGCGCCTGGCGTAGAAGCCGCACATGAAAGACAGGATGAATAGACTTTAGAGACTTAGGTAACGCAAGTTCAACAGTCACATTGTTAATCACCCTCACAATCTCAAAAGGTCCAATGAATTTCCAACCAAGTTTGCGACTTGGCTGGATGCGACGTAAATGTTGGGTGGATAAGTAAGCAAACTCTCCACATTTTGGAACCCAGGCAAGGCTGCGTTTCTTATCGGCCTGGATTTTGTAAGCAGTTTTAGCGTCTTCCAGAGTCTTGGCCAACGAGCCCCACGCCTCCCGCAATTGTTTGCACCAGTCACCAGCGTCTCCTGCCGGGAGGTCGGGAGAAGTCAAAAAGGCAAAGGCGGGGCGTCATAGCCATGAACAGCTTTAAAGGGGACATCCCCGTCGACGAGTGCTGAGTATTATTGTAGCAGAACTCAGCCAAAGGCAAAAGAGAATGCCAGTCGTCCTGTTGAAAGTTAGAAAAGCACCGCAGGTATTGTTCCAACGTTTGGTTCACACGTTCGGTCTGCCCATCCGATTCAGGATGATAAGCACTGCTAACCCCCTCTCCACCCCAAGCAGTGACATAAGTTCGCTCCAGAACTTGGAAACGAACTGAACCCCCCTGTCTGAGATCACTTTAGCGGGCAAAGTGTGGAGCCTCACCACGTGTTGCAAGAAAGCAGAGGCTAATTTTTTAGCAGAGGGGATGGTGGCAAACGGAACGAAGTGCGCCTGTTTGGTAAACAGGTCCACAATCACCCAGATGACGGTGTTTCCCCCACTAGGGGGTAGGTCTGTAATAAAGTCCATAGAAATCACTTCCCACGGTCGCGCCGGTGTGGGGAGGGGTTGTAGGGCACCTGGGGGTTTACCTGGCCTAGGTTTACTCATCAAGCACGTTTGACAGGCCGAGGTAAAAGAGAAATATCTTTACGTAGTCCTGGCCACCAGAATTGACGTTGGAGAAGCTGGAGAGATTTCACAAACCCCGTGTGGCCAGCTAGCTTTGAACCGTGTGCCCAGCCCATTACTTCCCCCTAAGGGACCGTGGGACAAAGAGTTTGTTATTTTTTTCCCAGCAACCATGCGCATTGCGCGTAATGTCAGTTTCCCCCGCAACCTCCTCCCGATCTGCATCCGACAGTTCTGTGGAGAATCTCACTGCCCAGTCCAGGGGGGAAGGGGCAGGTGGCGGGGATGAAAGTGTGGCCTGCCTCCGTGTGGTCACCGCTCCGCCCAACTGGGAAGGAGTGAAAACTGAGTCACGAATCTCCTCCCTTCTGCTGTCGTGTTGAGGGAGGCGTGACAGTGCATCGGCCAGCGAGTTAGATGTCCCCGGGAAATGGTGCAGTGTGAAATTAAACTTCGAGAAAAAGTCAGCCCAGCGGAGCTGTTTGGCGTTCAAGGAACGGGGGAGCGGAGGAGTTCGAGGTTTTGTGATCAGTCCAGACCTCGAAGGGGACCCGTGCTCCCTCCAGCCAATGGCGCCAGGTAGCCAGTGCTAAGCGGATCGATCCCGCTTCTTTTTCCCAAATAGACCAATTCCGTTCAGTCTCGTTAAATTTCTTAGAAACATATGCAAGGGGGTGTAGCTTGCCATCCTCCCCCTCTTGGAGGATCGCCCCCCCCATCGCAACGTCCGAAGCGTCAACTTGAACAATGAATTTTTAAGTTCGTTCGGATGGGCCAACACAGGTTCCGACGTAAAAGGGTTTTCAATTGTTCGAACGCCCGCTGGCACTCAGGAGACCATTTACCCAGTTGGCTGCATGTGGAGGAGTGGGGGATCAAACCCGGTTCTCCCAGATTACAGTCTGCACTCCTAACCACGACACCAAATTAGTCTCTCAGTATGCAACATTAGGGAGCTGCGGTGGCTCAAGTGGTTAAGACGCTGAACTGCAGGCTGTGGAAGGTCAGTAGTTCAGCAGTTCAAGACCCGGGTGCCGCATGACGGAGTGAGCTCCCGTCTCTAGTTCCAGCTCCTGCCAACCTAGCAGTTTGAAAGCAAGAAATTGCAAGTAGGTAAATAGGTACCACTTTGGTGGGAAGGTAACAGCGTTTCATGCGCCTTGGTGTTTAGTCATGCTGGCCACATGACCACGGAAACGTCTTCGGACAGCGCTGGCTCTTCGGCTTTGAAACGGAGATGAGCACCGCAACCCTAGAGTCGGATTCGACTGGCTTTTGAGCAAGGGAACCTTTACCTTTATGCAACATTAAGGTTTGGGTTCCCCCCACCCTTTGAAATCTAATCTGAATCCATCTCCAGACTGGGTGAATATGTCGCTTCTCTTGGTCAGTTTTCAGCTTCCTGCAGTAGGTAGAATCTGGCGCATTCCAAAACCAGTGGTTTCACTTGATCGATGCCTTGAAAAGCACGTGAACAAATCCATATGAACAATTGCCATATGTTGAGCCCACCATGAATTCAAGATGGCTGCATGACCAAGCAGCGACTGCTCCATTTGGAGTCACAGCTGTGATTAGCTGCGGAGTTACTTCATCATGAGCTGAAATCTGACCTGGCGACCCAATGGGGAAACCAGAGCAATGCTTGGATTAGCATCCAAAGTCACCATACGGTCATGTAAGTCTTAAAGTCTGATGGTCTCCACTCTCCATCCAAGCAAATGGTTTCATGGAGCTATATCTGCAGTTATTTAGAGATCTGTTCCTTGTGCGGAAGGAGGTGGTCGTTTAGGAACCTTTTGCCGTGAGTCGTCAAAGTCGTGAGTAGGATGGTGCTCAGCGGAAGCAATGGGAGGGGGTATAGCGTGGGGGTAAGGTCATCTCTCCTCTTTGATTGGCAGGCCAGCATCCGCTGATCAATAGCCGCGAGAGATTATTGATCCGTCCACCAATCCCCACTCTTAATTACTGGCATTTAAATGTCAGAAATTTGTGAAGATGGTTTATTGCTTGTGATGGTAATTATGCCTTTCGTGGACTATTGCGGCAAAATAAAACTTGTTTGTGAGGATCCGTTCCAGAAAGGGACAGGTTCTGATCCCTACATTTGATTCCCCACTCCTCCACCTGCAGCTGCTGGGGTGACCTTGGTTCAGTCACAAGTTCTCTCAGAGCAGTTCTCTCAAGACCAGTCCTCAAAAGAGCTCTCTCAGCCCCACCTACCTCACAGGTTGTCTGTTGTGGGGAGAGGAAGAGAAAGGAGATTGTAAGCCGCTCTGAGACTCCAAGTGAAGGGCAGGGTGTAAATATAATCTCTTCTTCTTGTTGTTAAATGCCCTTTTGTTTCGTAAAAGAATGGGATAATTTCAACCTCCCCTGTCTGTACAGCCTTCACCTTCCTGACTTTTCACGAGTAAACTTTTGCTCCCATTGCATGTAGTCAAGTCATCCTTAGCAGTGCATCTACCAAGATCACATCTCCCAAGTTGGTGGTGAGTTCTCAAATGCCTAGTTTTATTTTCTGATAAGTTATGCCTGCCACAGTCAGAGAACCTTAGCTTCCACTACTCCAAGGGCTCCAGTGACAACTGGCAAGATGATCACCTTCTTCTCCCAGTGGTGTTCTAACTCTCTTCGTAGGTCTTGGTATTTAGTGGTCTTCTCCTGTTCTTTATTTTCTATTCCTGTTTCTCCTGGGATTGCCATGTCAATGATCCAAACCTTATTTCTCAATTTTTCTATAATTGTGATATTGGGGATATGGTGATGATGATGATGATGGATTCTCACAGTCAGATGTTTGACTGGTGGATGGTCTTACTATTATTATTATCCTCATTTATTCATTAATGATCAAGACAGTTGATGAACGTGATAAAAGCAATTCAATCAAACTGCAACACTCTCTAATGAAGCAAACAATGTAATGGGAATGAGATCGGAAAAGTGGACAACCATTTATGGAGGGGGAGGGAGGGAGAGAGATGTCCAAGGAAAAAAACAGTCCACGAAGGCAAAGAACTGACCAAGACTATGACACTGTTTAATATTTGACATGGGGCGCTTTCACAAATGCTAAATAATGCCATTTCAATCCACTTCAGCGACCATTTGCAAGTGGATTTTGCCATTTCACACAGTAAAATCCAGCTGCAAAGTGCACTGAAACTGGATTGGAAATTTGTTATTTAGTGTGTGTGAAAATACCCATGGTGTACTGAAGAGGGGGTTGCAAAGGCGAAAGACAGAGACTTGTGGTAAAAAGGGGGTGACCCCAACAAGAAAGATCACAATACTCAACCTCAGGGCTCTTTTTGTAGCAGGAACTCCTTTGCATATTAGGCGACACATCCCTAATGCGGCCAATCTTCCAAGAGCTTACAGAGCTCTTCTTACGGGGGCTACTGTAAGCTCTTGGAGGATTGGCTACATCAGGGGTGTGTCGCCTAATAGGCAAAGGAGTTCCTGCTGCAAAAAGAGCCCTAGTGCCACCCTTATACAAGCCACCTCCTGAACTGATCCCATTATGAGAATGCTCTCCAGTACATCTCTGTTCTGCACATTCTTCAAAATGCTAGGGTTGAAGCCTAGGGAGGGGTGGGAACTTAGCAGGGTATAATGGCGTAATCTCCATCCTCCAAAGCAGCCATTTTCTCCAGGGGAACTGGTCTCTACAGTCTGGAGATCATTTGTCATTCTGGGAGATCTCCAGACCTCCCCAGGAGGTTAGCTACCATATCCATTGAAAGTGGATAACATACAGGGAGATGGGAAAGTCTACCTCATCTCCCAGGTCAGAATAGGGAAATGCCCCTGTATAAATCAATGGTGTGACCTCATTTGGAGTATTGTTTAAAGTTCTGGTCACCACACCTCAACAAAGGAACTATTTTCCTATAAAGAAAGGTTAAAACGCTTGGGGCTTTTTAGCTCCGAGAAATGATGGCTGAGGGGTGACATGATCGAGGTTTATAAGAAGTATACTTCTTCATCCAGAGAGTGATTAACACATGGAATTCACTGCCACAGGAGGTGGTGGCAGCTACAAGCATGGACAGCTTCATTACGGAATTAGATAAGCATATCGGGCAGAGGTCCATCACTGGATATTAGCCACAAGGTATAGATGGGAACTCTCAGTCTGGGGCAAGGGATGCTCTGTATTCTTTGTTCCTGGGAGGGCCAACAGTGGGAGGGCTTCTAGTGTCCTGGCCCCACTGCTGGGCCTCTTGATGGCACCTGGTATTTTTGGCCACTGTGTGACTGGATGGGCCATTGGCCTGATCCAACATTGGCTTCTCTTTTGGACAGTTGGGTGTAGTGGTTAAGTGTGCGGACTCTAATCTGGGAGAACCAGGTTTGATTCCCCACTCCTCCACTTGCACCTGATTGTATGACCTTGGGCAAGCCATAGTTCTGATAAGAGCTGTCCTTGAAAAAGAGCAGTTCCTGTCAAGAGCTCTCTCAGCCCTACCTACCTCACTGGGTGTCTGTTCTGAGGAGGAGAAGGGAAAGGAGTTTGTAAGCCAGTCTGAGACACCTTTGGGTAGTGAAGGGCGAGGTATAAATCCAATCTCCTCCTCCTCCTCCTCCTCCTCCTCCTCCTCCTCCTCCTCCTCCTCCTCCTCCTCCTCCTCCTCCTCCTCCTCTTCTTCTTCTTCTTCTTCTTCTTCTTCTTCTTCTTCTTCTTCTTCTTCTTCTTCTTCTTCTTCTTCTTCTTCTTCTTCTTCTTCTTCTTCTTCTTCTTCTTCCCCCTTTGTATGCTTCTCCCAGCAGGTTGCAGGATTGGAATGTAGGGTCGAAACAGTCTCACGAATTTGCTCTTTTCTCCCCCCCCCACAATTGCAGTGGATTTACCGTTGAATATAAACTCTACTGCCAGTACCCTGAGGAACTTCTGGCAATAAACAGGAGGGGGGGAAGAAACATTACAAATGCAGTTTTATAAAGGATGTCACTTCAGGAAATCAAATGTATTTTTGATTTTGGAAATGGTTGGTTGCCGCTGAAGCCCCCCAAACCCAGGCGGCAACTTAACTAGATACGGCACCAAGTAATCATACACCTGGAAATGCCTTTCCTGCACCCTCTTTCCACGCATATATGTACCTGATGTTATCTAGCGCATCTCGCAAATGTTGCTTGTGTACGGTGTAAGCTATAATAGGATTTTGTGAATTGTTCTTATCTCGGCATTATATATGCATCCGGAGGGAAAACTTTATTTTAACCAGGTACATTATCAGAAAATAACAATCTAGGGCATAAACATCCCAAGTGTGCATCTTCCTTTATGATGTCAAACAGTTCAAACAATACACATATTTTTCTCTCCCCCCCCCATTACTTTATGTTTGTTTGGCAGGTTTTTTCCGCTCATTATTATTAGGCGCCGTGCTGCATTTGTCTGTTTCGGAGCCTGGTTCATTCATGTTCCATTAAACTGGAGCGCCAAAGTTCACGCCGGCTTCCTGCAGGCTTCCGGCAAGATTCCAAACACTCGCTTATGCAGCACACAAGAACGGCTTAAGGAATATGAAGGACAAAATGGGGCCGTTAGCGATACTGGAATGGCCTTCCTTCAACCCCCCTGTTAACCCCTGGTTTCTTTGGCAAGCTGCAGGAGAGAATCAAACATTGAAGAAGGGTCAGTAACCCCCGGAAAGATCATGACCTCTTTGCATAGTCGTCTCCCTCCCCGTTACTGATGAATAAATATTCCTTGTTTTGTTTATATACTAATTTAACTTTCATTTCCATCAGCTGTTTCCATTCTCTGCTTTTCCCTGTGGGTTATATAGAGCTGTGAATGTATGATGGGTAGTTTCATGCGCAACTTGATGCGGTATTGAGACAGATACCCAAAGGTCTTATCTGTGCCGAAACAGAGGAGTGCTTGTGGAAGAAGTATTTCCAGGGCTGGTTTTGGGTTTTGCAAGGCCCCAGACAGATAGTTCCCAGGGCCTTTCTACCTGCTACGAGCCCTCCCCAACCATTCACCTCCCACCTGCTTGAGTGCCCATTTGTGAACTCTCCCACTTAAAATGGCCAATATTGTAATGCCCCTGTACAGACCTATGTTGTGGCCTCATTTGGAATACTGTGTACAGTTCTGGTCCCTGTATCTCCAGAAGAAGAAGAAGAAGAAGAGCAGCATCATATGAACAAGGTTTACAAGATTATGCATGGGACAGAGCAGGTAGAAAAAGGAAGTACTTCTTCACCCAAAGAGTGATTAACATATGGAATTCGCTGCCACAGGAGGTGGTGGCAGCTACAAGCATGGACAGTTTCAAGAGGGAATTAGATAAACATCTGGAGCAGAAGTCCATCAGTGGCTATTAGCCACAGGGTATAGATGGGAACTCTCAGTCTGGGGCAGGTGATGCACTCTATTCTTGGTGCTGGAGGGGGCAGCAGTGGGAGGGCTTCTAGTGTCCTGGCCCCACTGCTGGACCTCCTGATGGCACCTGGTATATTTTGGCCGCTGTGTGACAAGAGTGTTGGACTAGATGGGCCATTGGCCTGATTCAACATTGTCTTCTCTTATGTTCTTATGTTCTTTAAAAGAAGTACCTTTCTCCCTTTCTCACAATACAAGAACTCATGAGCACTCCATGAAATTGCTGAGCAGTCAAGTTAGAATGGATAAAAGGAAGTACTTCTTCACCCAAAGAGTGATTAATACATGGAATTCACTGCCGCAGGAGGTGGTGGCAGCTACAAGCATGGACAGTTTCAAGAGGGAATTGGATAAACATATGGAGCTATTAGCCACAAGGTATATATAGGAACTCTGGGGCAAGTGATGCTCTGTATTCGTGGTACTTGGAGGAGGGGTCAACAGTGGGAGGGCTTCTAGTGTCCTGGCCCCACTGGTGGACCTCCTGATGCCCCCTGGTATTTTTGTTCACTGTGTGACACAGAGTGTTGGACTGGATGGGCCATTGGCCTGATCCAACATTGGCTTCTCTTATGTTCTTATGTCGCAAAATCAGATAAAATATATATTTTATTACTCAATTTAATTTTCAAAGATCCCCTAAGTATTTCCCCAACAGGCTTTGACAGGGGAATCTGTAAGGTATAATAAGAACGCTGGGTTTATATAGGTGTAGTTACAATTATACAATTAAGATATTGTATTAAGAGTCAAAATCTAGGTCCTAACATATCAGTCACATACAAAATCGCTAGAGCTTATTCTGTCCTTGAGATTGTTTGGGAAGAGAAACTCCTTCTAAAGAAGAGAGATATAATAAGGCTGTCCAGCACCCAACAGGTTTCGGCTCAAAATTAAAGAAATCTTTGTTTTTTCTGTTCCAAAATGAATGAGACAAACCTGTTCATCTTATAGCTGTTTTTCCAAAAAAAGTAAAAGATCAGTAGCTTATTGTCACTGGAAGAATTTTATGTTACCTGGATATCAGAATGTAGTAATTTATCCCGTTGTTTTTTTTTTTTTTAAACAGAAATGGGTTCAATTCTAAAGACAAATTTAACCCTTTAGGTGTTAGTGTCCGGAGTCTAACAATCCAGTCTGCTTCTTTCTTCAGTCTCTGACAGTGACCCCATCAATGTGTATTTATAGTTAGGATTTCTGGCTCCAACGCGCATCACTTTGCACTTGGCCACATTGAACCCCTTTTGCCACGTTGATGCCCACTCGCCCATCCTCGACAGATCCCTTTGGAGTGCCTCACCATCCTCCCTGGTTCTCATCACCCTGAACAACTTTGTGTCATCTGCAAATTTAGCCACTTCACTGCTCACTCCCAACTCCAAATCATTAATTAACAAGTTGGTGCTTGGGGGGGAGGGGTGTCAACAGTGGAAGGGCTTCCAGTGTCCTGGCCCCACTGCTGGACCTCCTGATGGCACCTGGTATTTTTGGCCAATGTGTGACAGAGTTTTGGACTTGATGGGCCATTGGCCTGATCTAACATTGGCTTCTCTTATGTTCTTAAGTTAAAAAGCATCGGACCCAGTACTGTTCCCTGTGGTACCCCACTGCTTACCACCCTCCATTGGCCTTTGCCTTTTTTTATTATCATACAGTTGCCTGCCAATTCCTCTGGAGGTCCAACAATTTGGCAAAGAGGTTGAGACCTTCTCCTAATGTCGTCGTCATCATCGTCGTCATCTTCTTTTTCTTCCTCCTCCTCCTTTTCCTCTTTGTCTTCCTCCTCCTCCTCTTCTTCTTCTTCCTCCTCCTTCACTTCTTCTTCCTCCTCCCCCTCTTCTTCCTCTTCCTCCTACAGTTTGGTGTAGTGGTTAAGTGCGCAGACTCTAATCCTGGAGAACTGGGTTTGATTCCCCACTCCTCCACTTGCACCTGCTAATGTGACCTTGGGGCAGTCACAAGTTCTGGCGCAGCTGTTCTTGAAAAAGAGCAGTTTATGTCAGAGCTCTCTCAGCCCCACCTACCTCACAGGGTTTCTATTTTGGGGAGGGGAAGGGAAAGGAATTTGTAAGCTGCTCTGAGGCACCAAGTGAAGGGCCGGGTATAAATCCAATCTCTTCTTCTTCTCTTCTCCTCCTCCTCCTCCTCCTCTTTTTCTTCTTTTTTCTCTCCCACTGCTCTTTTCTTCTTCCTCCTCTTCCTCTTCCCCTCCCCTTATTCTTCTTCCTCTTCCTCCTTCTTCACTTCCTCTTCTTCTTTTCCTTCTTCTTCCTCCTCCTCCGTCTTCTTTTCCTTCTTCTTCCTCATTGTCGTCCTCCTCCTCTTCCTCCTCCCAGAAGAACCTGCAACCCTAACCTAGAAGGAGCCATTTTCTAGGCTGAGGAAGGTGCCTTTCTCCATCAGGCCATCGGTCCATCTAGCCCGATGTTGTCTACTCTGACTAGAAGTAGCTCCTGGGCAAGGATGAAGGTCTTCCCTGGCTCTGCTGCACCTGAGATCTTTATATACACAGCATGTCCTCTTCTTATCTCCCTAAACTTTTCATGCAAGAGCGACTTTGACGGAGATCAGTCACAAGGTCACTTATGCCTCACATTATCCCAAGTTCTCCGAAACCCTTCCAGGTATATTTCTTTGTCACTCGTCTATGTAGAAAGTAGACATTATCTAAAGGGCAGCTCTCTCGGTAGAAGAAGAGAAGAGAGAAGAGATTGGATTTATACCCCATGGCCCTTCACTACCCAAAGGAGTCTCAGAGTGGCTTACAAACTCCTTTCCCTTCCCTTCCCCACAACAGACACCCTGTGATGTAGGTGGGGCTCAGAGAGCTCTTGACAGAAACTGCTCTTTTTTCAAGAACAGCTCTTATCAGAGCTATGGCTTGCCCAAGGTCATCCAGCCAGGTGCAAGTGGAATAGTGGGGAATCAAACCCAGTTCTCCCAGATTAGAGTCAGCACACTTAACCACTAGACCAAACTGGCTCTCAGCAGTTACCACCTTGCTACGTAAATAGCTTCCTGCCTACTTTGGAAACTCCCATAACATCCCTGGCCCAATACAGAGTGTATTAACAAGAGTTAACCTGAAATTCCAAAGAGGCGCTTTCTGTTACCTCTTGGGAACTTGGGATGAGAGGAAACCACAGGGTTCAGTAATGCTCTGCTTAGGATTGCTTTTAAGATATAAGCTATGATGAGTTAAATATGGGGCTGTGCGTGCTCTGGAACTTAATGGGAAATAGATCTTCCAAGCACTGGCTATGATAGAATGGGTGATTTCAAAAGGGTTTTCAAGATTCAAAGAAGAACTGCACATTTAAATTGCTAGTCAGAATGTGCAGTGTTTTGTGTATTAATGCTGTAAAAATATAGAGAAATTAACACAGCAATCTTACCGCTGAGGAGGCTTCAGATAAAGTTCTAAGATACAGTATAGCAACACGGTACTGTCATTATCTCCCTGTCTCTTCAATCTCTGCGCAGCAGAACATGCAATAAGAAAAGCTGAACTAGATTTTGATGGCGGTGTCATGAAAACTGGTGAAAGGGATATCAACAATCGGAAATAGGCAGATTACTAGCAGCGTTCCCTCTAAGCCGAGTTAGTGTGAGCTAGCTCACGGTTTTTTAGCCTCCAGCTCACAGATTTTTGTCTTCGCTCAGGAAGGGATGTCTCCAGGGCAAACTAATTTATGCAGGAGCCAAATTGCTCGCTCACTACTTTAGTGCCAGGAGCTCACAAAGTAGAAGTTTTGCTCACAGGACTCCACAGCTTGGGGGGGGGTCGAACTCATTTGTTATGAGGGCTGGATCTGACATAAATGAGACCTTGCTGGGCCCGGCCATGTGTGTGTCATAAAATGTAATACGAGGGTATAAACTTTATAAAGGACACAAACGCAAAGATATTTTTTTAACTTAAAATAAAAGCATGCTTGAAACATTAGAGAGCCAGTTTGGTGTAGTGGGGAGCTGTGGTGGCTCAAGTGGTTAAGACGCTGAACTGCAGGCTGTGGAAGGTCAGTAGTTCAGCAGTTCAAGACCCGAGAGTGCCACATGATGGGGTGAGCTCCTGTCTCTAGTTCCAGCTCCTGCCAACCTAGCAGTTCGAAAGCAAGAAATTGCAAGTAGATAAATAGGTACCACTTCGGTGGGAAGGTAACAGCGTTCCGTGCACCTTGGTGTTTAGTCATGCCGGCCACATGACCACGGAAACGTCTTCGGACAGCGCTGGCTCTTTGGCTTTGAAACGGAGATGAGCACCGCAACCCTAGAGTCGGATTCGACTGGCTTTCAAGCAAGGGAACCTTTACCTTTTACCTTGGTGTAGCGGTTAAGTGTGCGGACTCTTATCTGGGAGAACCTGGGTTTGATTCCCCACTCCTCCACTTGCACCTGCTGATGTGACCTTGGGTCAGTCACAAGCTCTGGCACAGTTTCTGTCAGAAGTTCTCTCAGCCCCACCTACCTCACAGGGTGTCTGTTGTGGGGAGGGGAAGGGAAAGGAGTTTGTAAGCCGCTCTGAGACGCCTTTGGGCAGTGAAGGGCGGGGTATAAATCCAATCTCTCCTTCTCTTCTTCTTCTTAGCTCTGTGAGCTGCAAGCCCACTTTTGTTTTATTGACACTGACCACCGAAAGCTCATGCTCAGAGTTCTGAGTTTAAAACATGAAATGGCGGAGTGAGAGTCTAGCGAAGCAAGCGATGATGCAGCAGCAGCAGCAGAACTGGAAGCAGGAGACGGCCAGTTCCACTGCGGGCCTGACGGAAGCCCTTTGGAGGCCTGATGTTTGACAACCCTGGCTTAGAGGAGGCATTGATTACTGGCAGAATGACTTGAAATGACTGAAAACAAAGGCTGAAAATACAGAAATTGAAATTGTTTGGGATTTTCTGATCCTTGGCTCTACCGTCAACCAAAAGGGGACTGCAACTGAGAAATCAGAAGGAGACTAGGACTGGGAAGAGCAACCATGGAGGAGGTAGATAAGAAGGAGAAGAGAAGAGACTGGATTTATACCCACCCTTCACTTGGAGTCTCAGAGCGGCTTACAAACTCCTTTCCCTTCCCCTCCCCACAACAGACACCCTGTGAGGTAGGTGGGGCTGAGAGACCTCTTTCCAGAACTGTCCTTGAGAGATCAGCTCTGAGAGAACTGTGGCTTGTCCAAGGTCATCCAGCAGCTGCAAGTCGGGGAGTGGGGAACCAAACTTGGTTCTCCCAGATTAGAGTCCACGCACTTAACCACTACCCCAAACTGACTTAAGTGTAAGCAGGGCTATTTTGGGGCAGGAATGCACAGGCATGGAGTTCCGGCTGGCTCCTGAGTTGGCCACGCCCAGAAGGAACTCATTAGCATAATAGGCCACACCCAAGAGCAGAAACTCATTAGGATTGGCTCCATGAGGGGTGTGTGGCCTAACATGCAAAGGAGTTCCTGCTACAAAAAAACCCTGGGTTTTGACAAGAAGCAAGGTAAACAGAATAAGCAGCAAAAGGTATCATATACCATCTATACATCATTTTATAGCAGTTTTCCTTCACATTAACACATGTTGAAATTTTAATCGATTTTTTCCACAAACATTCCCATGATGACATTTCTATATCTCTATTTATATTTATAGCCCATTTCACCATTTGTTCTTTTACAATCTCATCCTCTGTATACCATTTTAACAAAATCTTATAAATTCTAGAAATCATTTTTTTACCTTTTTCTATTCAGATCATTTCAATTTCATTATTTTCTTTCCTAAAACCATACCTCATTTTGTCAGTCTTGAATAAGTCATAAATCTGTCTGTAGTTTAGCCAGTCCCTGTAGTTAAGAACTGGTTATTAAATATGGAACATGTTATTATATCCTAATAATAAAAGTTTTTTACCCAAAAAGAATAAACAGCAAAAGGTGGGTGTGGCTGGATGAATACATTTATTTATTTATTTATTGTTTCAGCTTATATACCGCTCAGACCCCAAGGGGTCTCAGAGCGGTTTACATGGTATGGTCCTTCCCTAACTAGGGCCACAATCAACAGGGGGAGGGACACTTCTGGTAACATGGGGTGTGACCTAATATGCTAATGATTTTCTGCTGTTGGGTGTGGTCTATTATGCTAATGAGTTCTGGCTGGGCTTTTTCTACAAAAAGAGCCCTGAGTGTAAGGATGTGTTGCTGGCAACCAAGGTCAAGTTAATTTATACCACAGTATCCCCCTTTACTATGTATGGATGTGGAAGTTGGGCAATGAAGAAAGCGGACAGGAAGAATGTTGATTCATTTCAAATGTGATATTGGAGGAGAGTTCTACGGATATTGTGGAGTGCCCAAAAGACAAAGAAGTGGGTTCTCTGTCCAATCAAGCCTGAACTCTCTGTAGAGGCTAAAATGACTAAAGTGAGGCTATTGTATTACATTCTGAGAAGAGTCTCTTGGAAAGACAATCATGCCAGGAAAAGTTGAAGGCAACAGAAAAAGAGGAAGGCCCAGCATGAGATGGATGGAGCTTCTAGTGTCCTGGCCCCACTGCTGGACCTCCTGATGGCCCCTGGTATTTTTGGCCACTGTGTGACAGAGTGTTGGACTGGTTGGGCTATTGGCCTGGTCCAACATGGGCTTCTCTTATGATCTTATGTTATGACTCAACCAAGGAAGCCACAGCCCTCAGCTTGCAAGACTTGAGTCAGGCTGTTGACAATGGGGCATTTTGGAAAACATTAATTCACCGGGTCACTGCAGGTCAAGGAGTGACTTGATGGCATTTAACACACATGGTCATTATGAGATCGTACCACTGCAGAACGTAAATGGCAGGATGCCATGCTGAATGCACCCTCTTCCACCAAAAATAGCAGTCAACATAAAAAGGTCGCACAAGGTCAAAACTGGGCAATAGTATCCTAGTTTACATGCTAGATTCAAATCCACTAGCACGTTAGAGGCCAGCTGTCAGATTTTGGGAGAAATCAGTTCTCAACACCATTCACTTCTGGAAAGGATAAGTTTATTGAGTCATTGATAGGATCCAGCCTGTACATTGGCTGTGTTAGGACTAAATATAAAAGTGTGAAATCAGTAGATATACAAGGTTCAAGCAGGCCCTAAAAGGTTCACTTTCACCCACCAAAAGCAACAGCCCTTCACCCCCCCCTTTATTGTGCCCTCCCCCCAACATGTAAGACAAAAGCCAGGCAGCAAAAGACGAGAACCAAGGACACTAGGAATTTTCAAGCAAGTGATAAGAGGCAGCCTACATCAAAGGCTGGCAAAGTGAAAGCATTTTGCTTTTACACTTTCCTTCTCCCCCCCCTCCCAGTTACTATGGCAAACGAGCCATAAAATGCAGAGGGAGAATCCAGGTTTACATGCTAGATTCAAATCCTGTAGCACCTTAGAGGCCAACACCATTTGGAGTATATAAGTTTTTGAGAGTCAAAGTGCCCATATCTGATTAAGGGAGTGTTGACTCTTGAAAACTTATGCACCCAAAATCTTGGTCCCTGAGGCTCTACTGGACTTGCATCTAGCTTTCTACCACGGACTAACACAGATACCCTCTGAAACTAGTTTACATGTAAATGCTCAAATTTGGCTTTTAGATTTTACTCTTCCAGACATCTTAACATTATTTTAGACCTAGACCCCATTGATTTTTATCACAGCAGTGTTAAGCACTAATTTCCCCAATTTGGTATTTTTACATTTATTAACATTTGGTTTCTCTCCTATGTCCAAGAACCACAGAACAGATGAGTGGGTATCTTATGTTAACAATACCAGGAATCAGCTTAAGTTGTGAGTTATAGAAAGGGATCGAGGCCACTCATTAAGTTTGATGGTGGTATGTAGAGGTGTGTTATCTGAACATTTCGGAGCCAAAATTATACTTGCATCTTGCTATTCTGCTTCAGCTTGAGGATATTCAAAAATGGCCAAAAAAAAAAAAAAAAAGCCGCCACTGAAATTTTGAGATTCCCCAAATTTATATCCTGAAATTGTGGGGATTGGGGGAGGCATATTTTGGCTTTGGGATAGACCTGGAATCCATATCCTGATGCCCGGGATACTCCCACTGTTTGCAATAGGTGGTAGACCCGGTGACTGTACTAGGCATGCCAGGTCTACCACCACTGTTTTATTTCTTTTTCTTCATTGTAATTTTTATTCCAATATTTATGATGTTGTTCAGTTGCACAGTCGAGTCTGACTCTCCGCAGCCCCATGGACCACATCCTGCCAGGGCCTCCCATCTTCCTTCATCCTCTGGAGTTTGCTCAACTTCATGTTTGTTGCCTCAATAACACTGTCTAACCATCTCATCCTTTGCCGTCCCCTTCTTCTTTGACCTTCCATCTTTCCCAGGATCAGGGTCTTCTCCAGTGAGTGCTCCCTTCTCATTGGGTGGCCAAAGTCTTTGAGCTTCAGCTTCAGGATCTGGCCTTCCAGGGAACAATCAGGGTTGATTTCTTTTAGGATTGAATGATTTGATCTCCTTGCAGTCCAAAGGGCTCTCAAGAGTCTTCTCTAGCACCATAGTTCAAAAGAATCTATTCTTCAGTGCTCGGCCTTCCTTATAGTCCAACTCTCGCAGCCATACAGTACTACTGGGAATACCATTGCTTTGACCATATGGACTATTGTTGGCAGGGTGATATCTCTACTTTTTATTATGCTGTCTAGGTTTGCCATCGCTTTCCTCCCTCGGAGCAGGCATCTTTTAATTTCATGGCTGCAGTCACCATCTTCAGTAATCTTGGATCCCAGGATCACATTTTTAACACATATTACGGATGAATCACTAATATGAAAATATAAAACATGAAACATTGTAACAAATTGTCATAATGAATAACAGCATATACTATTTCCATATAACATATTTTCATTATTTCCTATCTATAAGGCTGTGACAAAAAAACAAAAAAGAGATGGGCAAGAAAAAAAAGAAAAGAGATTCTCATAACTTTATGTATTGTTTGAAAGTAACAGTATTAACAGTTTATAATAATGACGGGAGAACAGAAGATAATATTCCATATAAAATTGGGTTCATATAACAATTAACTAGATATATAACTGAAATGAATTAATTACAATAACTGCAATAATTGCCATAATTATATTGATTTTTTAATTATTAATCAGTTTAAATCTCTGGATGATATGTCTCCTTTTACGGCTTTATTTATAATAGGTGTAAAAAGCTCTCCAGTTGGTCTCAAATTCAATAATCAGTCTTTTATTTATATAATTCATCAGTTTTGTCATAATAACGTATTTTTCCATTTTCTCTCTCCAGTTTTTAAGATTAAGGAAAACATTGGTTTTCTACTTAGTAGCAAATACTACTTGTGCTGTGGTTAGCATATATCTAAACAGTTCATGTGTTGATCTATTAATATTGTCTGGTAAAATTCCTAATAACATAGTCTCAAGTTTCATGGCGAATTTTAGATTCTAAATTTCAGCATGTATTCCTTTCCAAAATTTGCTAGTCTTTTTACAGAACCATGATAAAAAGGTACCCTCCATCTCTTTACATTTCCAGCAAATTCCTTTGTAATTTTATCCATCTTTTCACTATCTTTTGGAGTTATATACCAATGAAAAAAACATCTTATATTAATTTTCTCCTAGTGCCTGACTTGCAGTAAACTTTGGGCAATTCTGCATCTGGTATTCGCTCCACATTTTCCCAACACTGAGGAAAAGGTGCAGCTCAGAACCACATTCAAGTACCCTGGGGCAACACCATACTAATTGCAAAGACACCCTTGAACAGCCATAAATCTATGCAGAAGGTACCATAAAACCTGATAATCAAAGATAGTGAAAACGGCATGCAATGCAGAAGGGAATTTCTGTTCCAACATGGCTTTGGTAAAACGACAGAGGGAAAAGCCAATGCAGAATCACCCTTTATATCTTTCATCCACCAGGTTCTAACCATTGAGAACAACCCATTGATAATAGTGGTAGTCCCCTCCCCAAACCCTGAAGTGTGTCCAGAAGAGGGCAACCAGAATGGTGAGAGGGTTGGAGTCCAAGTCTTATGAGGAAAGGCTGAAAGAGTTGGGTATGTTTAGCCTGGGAAAGAGAAGGCTTAAAGGGGACATGATGGCAGTCTTCAAGTATCTGAAGGGCTGTCATGTCAAAGATGGAGCAGATCTATTCTCTCTTGCTCCAGATTGCAAGACTAGATCTGATGGGTGGGAATTACAAGGGAGTTGATACCGGCTAAATATCAGGAGAAACTTCCTAACTGTAAGAATGGTTGAGCAGTGGAACAGCCTGCCTCGGGAGGTGGTGGATGCTCCTTCGCTGGAAATTTTCAAGTGGAGGCTGGATGACCATCTTTTGGGTATATTGTAGGGCTACCTTTTGGCTCTGCTCCTGTAGGGTGCAGGGGGTTGGACTGGATGACCTGCAAAGTCCCTTCCAACTCTAACATTCTATGATTCCATGTTTCTCAGGCTCCACCCCAAAAATCTCCTGGGACTTCCTAACTCGGAGTTGATAACTCTAGCCATAAGTAGTTAGGTGGGGTTGGGGAGGGCAGATCATGATAAGTTGAGATTATTGGTAAGCACCCCGAGATATCCAGAGTGGTAGAGAGCACGTGTGGAACAGCACATCACTGGCTGTGAGACAGGGTGTGGGTAGGAAGGGTTAGCTCTTGGTGCTCTGCATCTTCTCTCCAAACCTCGTAGTGGCTGTACAGCTCATCAGGTGAGGGGGATGGAGATGGGCAACTCTCGGCACATTGTGTGTAGGTGATAAGAAACACAGCTGGTGGAAGAATCCGGGTGGATCTGCCTGAAAATGCAGCCATGGGTTGGCTGTCTTAGCACAGCCTGCCAGATGAAGAAGAAGAAGAAGAAGAAGAAGAAGAAGAAGAAGAAGAAGAAGAAGAAGAAGAAGAAGAAGAAGAAGAAGAGGAGGAGGAGGAGGAGGAGGAGGAGGAGGAGGAGGAGGAGGAGGAGAGATTAGATTTATACCCCACCCTTCACTTAGTGTCTCAGAGCAGTTTACAAACTCCTTTCCCTTCCCCTCCCTGCAACAGACACTCTGTGAGGTAGGTGGGGCTGAGAGAGCTCTTTCAAGAACTTCCCTTTCAAGGACAGCTCTTGTCAGAACTATGGCTTGCCCAAGGTCATCCAGCAGCTGCAAGTGGAGGAGTGGGGAATCAAACCCGGTTCTCCCAGATTAGATTCCACGCACTTAACCACTACACCAAATGGGTGTATTACACGGATCAGTTCAATTCAATAAACTAGTTAAGCCCAAAGTTGCTGTCTCATGTCTTCTTTGAATGGATGCCTGGGACAGACATGCCCTCATTAACCCCCTGATAAGTTATGTTCTCTTTTTTTGCCATCAAGTCACATCTGACTTGGGACGACCCAGTGGGGGTTTCAAGGCAAGAGATCTTCAGAGGTGGTTTGCCATTGTCTGCCTCTGTGTCATGACCCTGGTATTCCTTAGAGGTCTTCCATCTAAATAATAGCCAGTAGGGATAGACATGAACTTGGAAAAAATGTGCTTCGTGTTGGCTCGTTGTTTGTGGCCGAAACACAAAACAAACCACGAACCAAACCAAACTGGGAGGTTTGGTCATGAACTGAACCGGTTTGTGATCTGTGGCCCCACAAACCCCGTTGAAAGGAACTGCAGTCCCTTTAACAGGGTTTGCAGAAAGCCCAAAAAACAGCTAAGCAAGGGGGAACAGCCTGCTCCCCACCACTCAGCTGTTTTTGTGGCTTTCACGGGAAACAGAAAGCTGGGGTTTAAAGGGACTCAGAGTCCCTTTAAACCCCTGTGTGCTGCTCTATCCATGAACTGACACAAACCACCAAGAGCTGGATTAAAAGTTTGTAGAAGTCTGTGACAGTAGAACTGTCACAAAATTTGGTTCACAAACCAGGCAAAGCGAAACATTTGTGATGAATTTTCCTTTCTGGTTTGGTTTGTGGCCATCTCTACTATCCAGGGCCGACCCTGCTTAGCTTCTGAGATCTGGTGAGATCCTGCTAGTCTGGGATAACTGGGTCAGAGCAACCTTATAAGTACCTCGCTCAAATTTCCTTCATAGAGTGTATAAACAGGGACGAACTAGGTTGCCTTTTGTTGTCTTTGTCTGGATTTCTGCGAGGACACGGATGGTGTGCCGAGATGCCCTCTCTCCTGATTTCCCTGCCAATGACTGAACGCTGGGAATTGGGCTAGAGGTTTGGGGGCGCTGCCCGCTAAATGCACTTAAATCGCGTTCCTCGCGTTTCGTTCGGCAGAAGGCTTTTCACGCTTTTAGCCTTGTGCCTTTTATTGAGTGTGGAAACACAGTTTATAAATAGGCTCCGCTCCTGTGTTGCTGTTGTGTTTTTTTGGTGACAAAAAAATGTCATTTAGATCTGGTTTTACTAGAGTTTATAAACATGGTATATTCAGTTTTTTATCACCTCAGTCTTTTTATTGGCTCAGGGAGACAGCTGTCTGTCAGCTACTCCAGTTTTAATCACATTGTTTTATGGGAGGTTGTGTGCAGAGACCTTCTGTATATAAATAAACTTGGGATGGGCAAATGTCTTCTGAGTCTTGAGGTTCAGCTCTGCAGCCAGCTCAGGCACGCCACAGTTCAGACCTGAGCATCCCAAAATGCTTCCACCCTGTTGATTGGGGGGTGGGGGGAGACTCAAAGAGAAAAGAGCACCGTAAGGTGGGAATTTGGATTGCTCCATTCCTTAGGTGGTGGTGGTGGAGGAAGAGGAAGAAGAAGAAAAGGAAGGAGGAGGAAGAGGAGGAGGAAGAAGAAGAAAAGCAGGAGGAAGAAGAGCAGGAGGAGAAGAAGAAGAAGAAGAGCAGGAGGAAGAGGAGGAGGGGAGGAGAAGAAGAAAAGCAGGAGGAAGAAGAGCAGAAGGGAGAGGAAGAAGAAGAAGAGCAGTAGGAGAGGAGGAAGAGGAGGAGGGAGAGGGAGAAGGAGAAGAAGAAGAAAAAGAAGAAGAAGAGCAGTAGGAGGAAGAGGAGGAGGAGAAAGAAAAGCAGAAGGAAGAGGAAGAAGAAGAAGAGCAGGAGGAGGAGGAGGGGGGTGGGAGAGAGAGAGGAAGAAGAAGAAGAAGAGCAGCAGTAGGAGGAGGAAGGGGTGGGAAGTCCATCACAGT